>CAJNOJ010000131.1:42577-235147 GCA_905250025.1 Adineta ricciae
CTGTTCTTTACCAGCTAGAATATAAATCATGGCTGTTAATCGTTTGTATGTATAACGATATTCACGAATACTATATAGACCACAAATAAATGCGATAATAACGAGAAGAATATGAATTGCACTGAAGGAAAGCATTGTACGGACCATTCCTGCAATAAAAACGAAGAAAATCAAATGAAAAATTTCTCCATTAACATCTCAATCTAGTGATTCATACCAACAAGTGTTCTTTCGGCTGGTGACGATGCATTGTTTACTTTATTTTCATGATAATCGCATCTTGTTTCTAAAAAAGAATTGTATCATAAACATTATATACATATTTCCCTCTCTCCCTTTTATAACAATATCTTTTGCATTTGGATACTCAGGACAAAACATGTCAACAGCATCTTATATCCTTGATATGCTCTCTGGAAACAGCTGAATAATAAAATACTCTTTACCCACACTTACCATACATAGAGTCTCTTGTTGGTTGGCCGAGTACGCATTCCCAAATTACGCCATACGTCGTGCGAACAACGAATAAGTTGTGTCGAACTGAGAAGAAGCCAGCTGGATAGGCTACATCAACCCAATAGCTTGATGTTAATGTGATTGAAAAAGTAAAGAATGAAAGTATAGTTAAAGCGAGAGTGATGCGCATAATCTGCAGATTTCGTTGTACAACTGCCGCTGCTGCCGAGACAGTTGTCGTTACACTACTCTTGCCGTGACGATTATTCATAATGACACAGATTAATATGTTCACAAATATTTATTTTCTGTTAAATTTTGCGAGATATTTTGTATTCAATAAGAATAATAATTATCCAGATAGAATCGGTAATGTTAGCACATTGGCGTGGAATCTTGATGTTATTTACATCAAGAAGAGAGAAAAAAAAACGAGCAGAAAAGATCTTAAACAAACAAGCAAAAGAAATATATTTCTATTGGATGCTCTCTGCTCATGAATTGAAAACCAACTCTACATTTACACTTTTCTGTTACCTTTCGTTTACCATCGAGCAAGTAGGTTCCTTCCTTCCTCATTGACCGATGCACAAATGATGTCTGAAATGGCAATATGTTAGGACGTAACTATATAAAATATAGATGGCAAAATGCGTTTTTGTTGTGTTGTCTACGATCGACAGAATGCAAAAGAAAAGAAAGAAGTAATCATCAGTTGTAAAGAAAACGTCTCTCTTTCTCTCTCTCTCGCTAGATAGAGATAGACTAACAAGACATACTATGCGCTGTAAAACAGAAAAAGAGAAAAAGAACACGATTGACGATGACAGTGCCCAGTATACTTGAGGATCGTACAGCTAAGATTAATATTTCTCGAAATACTTTTATGATATTTGATAAATTATCCTGCCCTATGCGTAATATCTTCACTCTTGTCGAATTACCTGAATTGCTTTCAAAAAAAACTCTAATTTAATGTTTTCGCATAAAGTTCATTAACCGGTTGTTTGCGATTTACTTGTGCAGATTACATAGGTTTTATTCTCTCGTTAAATTGACACAATGATTATTATTGTTATTTGCTGGGGGCGGTGTATTATTTTCTTGCATTAGATCGCGAATTTTTCTGCTGCTTCATATACTACGCAAAGACTATTCCGTCATCGAATATGAATAGTTCTCTTTGACCTTTGTCTTCTCTATTTAATTGTGTTACAGATATTCTTAATTGAATCTAACGTTCGTTATCGATTGTTTTCTAATAAGTAATAAGAATGACTAATCAGATTGATAGATTTTCTATCGGTTCTATTCGGATGTTGAAAAATGTGTATGTATAACACTGATATAACTATGATTGAAATAGGAACAAGAGAATTCTCCCGTTATGAAGAAATTTGTTCCTAAACATTCGAAAAGATCGCACTGTTCCATGAAAACGACTGTTTAACTTTCATTTGCTNTCGTTATCGATTGTTTTCTAATAAGTAATAAGAATGACTAATCAGATTGATAGATTTTCTATCGGTTCTATTCGGATGTTGAAAAATGTGTATGTATAACACTGATATAACTATGATTGAAATAGGAACAAGAGAATTCTCCCGTTATGAAGAAATTTGTTCCTAAACATTCGAAAAGATCGCACTGTTCCATGAAAACGACTGTTTAACTTTCATTTGTTTGTGTTATCGAGATTGTACAAGATAATTGTGTATTGTTAAATAACAATTGATATATTGATGACAAATCTCTTCCTGACAGATATGAAAGATAAGAGTTGGATTGATATCTGTAACAACTGAAGGTTGGACGGCAAGACAGAATCAATAATCCCAATTTCTATCGATTTGTGAACAATACGGAGACTTAGTTATTTGATTTATTGAATGTGTATGTATGTTAATACAGAATGAAATGAAATTTTAAATATTTCTGACAACAAATACATTTAATGAGAAGAAAAAAGAAGCATAAAAGCGAAATAAAATCGACTACAAGTTTATTTACACTAGGGAATAGAGACTTATACTCCTGCGTAAAACATTGTGTTCGAAAATGACTTGCGATCCAATAGGAAATATGTTCGCATGAGACCTTTGCCTTTGATATCAATTTCACCTCGTTCTTCAAAGATATACTGTTCCGGATTTTTCAATCGCCTATAAGTTTCGATACTTAAATGAATTCGTTCGGGTAAACCGGTTGATTCCATTCGATTAGCAACATTAACTGTGTCACCGAACATACAATATCGAGGCATTTTCGAACCGATCACAGCAGCACACACAGGTCCTCAAAAAAAGAAACAGACTATAAAGACTTTCTGAAATGAACAAAACGAAACGTACCTGTGTGAATTCCAACTCGTAGTTTTAGTTCAGCAAATGTGCGTGGTACTCGAACTTGTTGTTTACCACGAATTAAACTCAACGACATGTTGACAATTTCATTGGGATGCTTGAGGAATCGATGAAAAACAAGTCAGAATTGTAAACATATCGACTTACTCGATCACCGTTTCTTTCCGGTGCTCCTGAAACAACCATATAAGCATCACCAATCGTTTCAACTTTATAAACATCAAAGTTCTCCAAAAGAGAATCGAATATCGAGTACAATTGATTTAACATATCGCAAGTTTCAGTCGCCGAACACATACTAAACACAAGTCTGTATCAATTGTACTTCTGCTTCATTAATTATTACCTTGCTATTTGAGTAAATCCAACGATATCAGAAAAATAGACTGTAACTGAATCATAGTGTACTGCTGGTGCTTGTCGACCATTGATTAAATCCTTTGCCACACATGGTGGTAAAATTTCATGAAGTAACTTCTGTGTTAAACACTTCTCTTTTTCTAATTCATCTGTTTTCCGTTCTAACAAATGTGTATGACGTCGAGCACGTGTGTATAACGTTAGTATCATGTAACATAGTAAGACAGCTATACTAATAAATACAATCATAACAATAATTTTGATAATACAAACTTTTGGATAATGAGCACATAAGGAGATATGTTTAGTGATGACTCGATTTTGTGATACGTTTGATAGGGCATCGTTAAGATAGACTAAGTCCAAATAAACCATAAGAATGAGAAGAAAAGCACTAATAATTGTAATCGAAAGCGTAAAAATCACATGACGAGGCTCGACACGACCGGATAGAAATGAATCAGATGTGATCGTATTACTACGAACAAGATGTTGTGATCGTCGATATCGAAAAGAATTTCGCATCAAATAGAAATGACGAAATAGTGGATAGGATGTAGGAGAAACAGTCGTCATTGTGTTTCGACGAAATGGTGATTGAAATCGACGAAGACTAGCATTGAACAGACTTGTTCGTCCCTTCCATCTGATATGATCACGTGTTTTCGTTTTCTTTAATGAGGATCGTGTACTTGGATCAATAAGAAGTGTTGAATTAACACTTTGACAATCATCATAATTCATCTGTAAAATATTTATAATAGTCTAGAAGGACAATAAAAACAATGCAAATAGACATTCCATGAGATTTACACATGGACTAATGACTTTTATTTTCTTCGATCGAGATATATGCACACATTTATCATTCTTCATTTGTGTCGAACATCTCTTTTACCTCTATGAATATATGTCTAACATATATTAACAGTTCTATCGTACGAATAACATCTGTCTGTATATATATCTAAAAAGACGAGACGGATTTCGGCTCATTCATAGACCAAGCATAGGTCATGCACATTAAAATAGCATTAGATATATCTGTCTGAGATGTCGCAGTGCAAAAGAAATATCACATATACAAATAGTTTGAGGATTTCTCTTGACTAATTTGTCCTTGGAGACGGATATCCATACGAGACAAACAATTTGAGAGAATCAATGTCTTGCCATCATCAAGAAATAGACCATGATGTACACCATTGATTGATATCAGATATGATTGACACCTTTTTGAAGGTCATTTGTTTCTGATCGAGTCATTTGGGTGGTTTTATATGCGTTTTATCGAAGCTTATATCTTTATTGAGTTCATTCAACGATACACATCAGTGCTACTGCAACTGTCTGGTCGATGATAACTTTTATTGGAAATGCGTTTATACTTCAGCTTGTCGACAGTTCCATGATTTTCCTCCTGACGTCAATCTATCGTGACAAAAATATCGAAAATATTTTGGTATCATCAGAACATCCTTTGAAACATTCGCCGTATGACACATCGTTCGAATATATTGAATATATTTCTTTTCTTTCATTCTGTTTATCTTTTTAGAGACCGTTTTGTCATTTGAAATAAACTTCTCACACCAACAAATACGAACCTATCCAAATGAACGCCAGAAGGTGCTTCGAAGATTGCCTAAATTTGTTTATGCTGATTTGGATATTCACTCAGGCTCATTTATAGCACTTCTAGATAGATCTGACACTCACTTATCAATATCGAAGCATGTCAATTTGTACAGATCGATATGTTGTATCGATGCATTACAAGCATTCTTCCAATCCATACCACAACTCGAAAGTCTCGCTTCGTATACTGATCAATCGCTATGAACGAGGACGATTAATTGAGACTTATTTATCAAAACTGTAAACATTTCACATGTCAAAATGAACACTTCGGAGATTGAAAACAACGTCGATTCCATGTTCGTTTTTACTGTGATCAACAAAATCACAGTTGTGTTAATCCTTACACACTGACCTAGACCTTTTCGGATTATGACGTTGTGCAATGATGTTGTAGAGGATCAACATGTCCAAACCAAAATGGCTATCGGTCATGCGATTCTGTCGAAATATTATTCAACGATGATATATTCCTACAACGAACAAATCAGAATCCTTTGCGAAGTCGATTTCCGTAGTCTCCATGTTATATATTCAACTGTTTCACAATTGGAAAGGCTACAGTCTTTGCTTTTATTTGGTGTGGAGTCAGAAAAATTGGTAGAGACATTGCTTGCTCAAATAAGTCAACTATATTCATTAACTTTAGATATAAACGCTCCTCTTTTTGCATTAGCGTGCAAGTCAACTCGCCGACTTTAACTGGGAAACTTGTTCCTCTACAATTCTAAAAAGAAGATTCGTTATCAGCCAGTCACCACATCTAAGTAGCTGTGCAATACTTCTCATCGACATAGGACAACTTGAAGATATTCGATTACTTCTGCTAAATCTTCGTGCACTGCCAATTGGTCGCACTAGAGGTTCGATTGCAACCGGCGACGCTAATGAAGGTCCCGAGTTGATTTGTTGCGTTCGTACTTATCAAGTATAGCGATTGTCGAAAGAAATACAAAATATAGGAGTTATGTTCGAGCATGGACTCGTCAACGTAATGTGATGAGAAGAGGAAACATGATCAAATTAGAATTTATTGACAGTTGTCTTTTTTCTATCGTACTAACTTCACAAATAACAGTTTCCTTTTATCCAGTGATAATATTTATTTAATAAAAAATTATAAAGAGCGGATTATATTCTCAAAAAAACTACATTTTAGTCGTCGGAAAACTTCTAGGGTGAACCGGATGTGTTAGAAAATCAAAATGATTATTAGTACCATATAAAACATGCCGTCGATCTGTTTTATCAGACTATACTTTTGTGAAGTCGAAAAAAAAGGGAAATAAAATGATATGAATTGTTAAGTTCATGTAAACTATTATGTAGATGAAAAACAAACTTGGATCGTTTAAAGTCTAATGATGAGATAACGATTATCAATGATAAGAATGAAATAGAAGGAGAGAGAAGAAGAGAAATGGAGAACTCCGAGGTCAATATTAAAAAATGTGCGTCTGCTATGATACATAGAACAATAGATACACATTGTCGGTGTAAAATTCTTATTTTTGCAGATAACGCACATATATACTTTGTCGTCATATGTTCTCAGTTGAAGTGAGCAAAAGACCGTCATTAGTTAAGTAAAAATGAATAAAAAGATGAATGGTAATTCAAAGGTAATTGCTAAGCTGTTGTCTTTTAATTTAACGTTGCATTTATTCTTTTAGCCATTGACTCTTTCGATTAGTAATTATCATTACAATAAAACGAATCAATCATTGAATTCAGACGATGACTTCGAATGTGTTAAAGTCGAGGTGAGAAGCAAATTCAATTCGAATTGGCATGAATTACGTCAGGTTCGAGTAGTGCGAGCTTGAAATAGTTGATCATATTTCCTCTCTATATTATTTACTCATTAATCATCATTTATTTAGATATCTGATCTGGATAATAGTTGTCCTAATCAAACAACTGTCAGTTTAATGAGATGCAAAAAACAAATTATCCATCCTTTTCGTAATTTATTATGTTTGGTAAATATTTCAAAGAGAATTGTTGTAAATGACGTGTGTTGCTTTAGATTGGATGGAGACCCATTGGTGTTGATAGTTTTAAACGTTCATCAATTCTATTGAAGATACTCAATATTATTTATCCAATATTTATTTTAATTTTGTTACTATTTAATTATGTATATGAAATCATTGTTTGTCAAGGAAAACTCAATATTGTCACAGATACAAAAGTAAATATTTCGTTTATTCTCATGTGTTCATTTGTTAGCGAATTGAATCTGTAGACCACGACGACTACGACAAGTACATCTACATTGTCTCCTAGAGAAAATTTTACGATGGTGAATTGGAGTTCATTGGTACCTCCGAAACCGATTCATATTGTGAATACGAGTACTTTAAATACACCCGTCTGCGGACACATCTTCACTACGTATATTCTACCTGATGTACTGCACGTTGTTGCGTTTGTTATCGGCTTTGTGTATTTTCGTATCACGGAGGGCGAACCGATGTATTCGCTAATGGAAAAAGTATGAAAGTATAACGAAAAGCAAGAGTAAATTATGTTTTTATAGGTGTTCATCTGCACTGATCAAAATATGCGTAAATTCAGTCCAAATCGAGTCATTCGCAGACTAAAGTACATCATTTACACAGATTTTCCATGTTTTTATTTCGAACTATTTCTAACTTAGAATCTTTCTGTTGATTGGAAGTATATGGGTAGTTGCATCGGTTGCTACACATGCACTTTCAAATGCAATGAATGATTTTGCTCATCCATTGATATTCAATCGGCAATTTCAAAAGCAGAGGTTCTCTTATTTTTACCTTAACATATGATTGAAATATTCATTAGTTTGTTTGTAGAACTTCAGTTAAATATAGTTTATTCGTTCTTGATATTTTATGCTTACTGGTGTCTAATTGTATTCATTTGGCTATCTCAATGAACTTTGCATCACACTGTGAACTGGTTGTCTTCTATTGTAAAGCGATTCGAACGCGACTAGAAGAAAAATCAATACATCTTCACGAAGCAATGAAACAAATCTTAGATCTCGGCTCGTCAATTAGTCAATTGAATAGTGCCGCTTCACGAATGATGTCGATATTGATCGTTTATTTTCTTGAACGTACAATATTAGGTTCGTATTTGAGATCGTTTTCATGGGAACATCTCATTCAATGTGTTCCTTCTAGGTATCATTCTTTTGATGCTCAATCAAATCAATGAGCCATTGGTGTATGTTTATCGAGCTCTTTATCCAATAGTGTGGTTTTCTATTCTCGTGTTTTGTCTTGGACAAGTAAAGCCTACTTCAATCGGTTATAATTACTTATTGAAATTTCACTTTTAGGCAGCAAGAGTGACATCGAAATGTGATAAATTTCATCGTATTAGTCTATCTATGCGTGTATACGGTTATCGAACGGCAACTTCGACTGATCTGGATGGTTTTTTATTATTTCTTGCAAAAGCTGAATTGCGTGCTAAGTTATTCGGTTTGACTGTTCGTCCCGGTAAAATCATCTCCATCATTGTAACAACGCTTGTTATTTGCGTTATTCTTTTACAAACTAATATCATTCATACGACGAATTTTTTCTTTCAATAGATAACGTTTTTCTCTTCTGAGGAAAATCAGACATTATTTGTTCGCAAATCAACGAATAATTCTAATTATTTGCACAACACACGAAAGAAATATAGTGAATACTCCATGTAAACGAACAGTGAAACACTAATTGACTAAGTCTCATTTGTAGGCTCAGGAAATATCAACATACATAGTCGTTTGATTTTCTTTTGCTACAAACATCATTTCATTAACGACTACATTTTGATTAAATTCATGAAGTCTAGAATGCACAAATTCACTTTAAAAAAGTAAAACATACCCACTTACTTCGACCATCTTTGTCATGAGATATTGCTCCTTTTTCAAGTATATGATCTTCATTTGTTGTTACCATTTGTTCCAAACAATTCTAGATAGAAACTATTATATAGAAATGAAAATAAAACAAACTATCTAATGTTGCGATATCTGATAATATACCAATGTTCAAGAAAAGTCTGAGTCAAGTTTAATACTCTA
Organism: Adineta ricciae; assembly: GCA_905250025.1. Lineage (NCBI taxonomy): Eukaryota > Metazoa > Rotifera > Eurotatoria > Adinetida > Adinetidae > Adineta > Adineta ricciae. The sequence goes on from CAJNOJ010000131.1 coordinate 51,467, forward strand.
CGATCTCTAAGAGAGTGTGCTATCGAAACTTAGCATATATTTCTATTAATAGTGCTACCTACTTCCTTGCTCTAGCCAATATCTTTAGCTACCATCTGCTCAAAGCGAACATAGATACCTTACCACATCTAGTTTCGGATGTTTTCTAGAATCAGGGATGCTATTTGGGGTCCATTTCTATTCGACAAGCAGCTGTAAAGTGCGAATTCGATGTCATGTGTCACTATCATACCAAGAACGGATAACAAACGAGCTGATTTTGATCGATCTAGGTCATTGTAGCTATGCGATCTCGACATCTAATCTTAGTCATCTCGGTTGATTTCATTTCTCTTCACTGTACTTGTGTACAACAGTGCTCCCTTATCACAACAAATCGCTCAGGTTTGCTATTGCGGTGAGATTAAGACGCGACAGCGCTGCAATAAAACTATCTATAGATTCAGCACTATTCACACACCGACCCTTCAAACAGAGCCAACGAAATATAAGAATCAGAAACAACACTTCTTGCACAGTGTGCTTCAGCGATTTCATTCCGCTCGTGAGGATATAAAGAGTAATGAAAGTTTCCTTAGGCCTCTTCTTCGATCGATTTTAATTCCCGTCTATCAGAAAGAAGATAGCAAATAGGAAAAAGATGGATCCTTTAAATCGCGAGTGTTTATCCTATGAAAACAAGTCAGATGTTCCACATTCTATTCGAATCAGCAAACATAATGTCATGCCATTGCTGACTCATGTGACCCGCTTCTCCTACAACCAAACATGATTAATACTGGATATCTTGCCGAGAACTTCATACACAATACTTCCTTCCATCTCTTCTATCTCCCTTTCCATTCAACAACATCAAACGTCTGATGACACCCAAAATATAATACATATCTTTTCATTCACCTCCTCTCTGCTGCTCCACTTCTGTCTAAACTGTCGTCGATCCTCTCCTGCTATCTCTTCTCTCTAACTATTTCTCCCGTGATGTTTCCCACATTATGTTACCATAACTATAAAACTCCTTCAAATACATCACACAACAATTACATCTCTGCTTTTCTCTATCATCTATAACTTCTCTCACAAAACTATGCATTCGTTCGTGTTACTTCTCTTCTCTACCTTCCTCTACACCACTGTCACATCAACTCCAATCAATAGGCTCATTCATGGCCAATATCACACAAATAATCTATGGTAACAATTCTGTTCTACTCCCTATCCATCCTATTCCCTTTTCTCTCATCGGAAAAGTTGATATCGAATTTTGTATCTTCTTCTCATATGCAAGAAACAGTTCATTTCAACGAAGACAGCTTCTCATTGACAAGAGGTATCAATGAATCACAAATACGACGTTTCCACATTTCTTCTTCTTTTCCTTTCCTTTCCTTTCCTTTCCTGTTGCATATTCGACACAAATCCATGTCTGATGACATGTCTATAAATACACCTATACAATCCTATTGTCATACTCTACATTCATATTCATACAAATCAAAAGCTCTAGCGACGTTGATCATAGTGCCCCTTTGCGCAATCAGTAGACAAAGCCAACGCTTGTCTTACAGCTTCTGTTTCCTTTTATTCGAAACATCTTTTCTGTTCTTTTTTCCAGGCCAACAAATCGCACACTCACTTGGAAGTTGACTCTTGATCGGCCCTCAACTGGTATAATCAACATTCGACAAAGTATTCTGCAAGCATTGCATGACTGCGCTCATTCGACTCACCTCTCGTTTCGCGAAGTTGATCAGCATGAAAAAGCTGATTTTCATTTCGCATTTGTTTCTGCCAACCACTCAGCTGGACTTGCGTTCGATGACTTCCGTGGAGAAATGGTACACAGTTTCCCGCTTGAGAGTGTTCATGCTGGACATATCTATTTTGATTCGACTGGTAACTGGTCTCACACGTGAGTGAACTCTGTTCGCATGCTAGTTGTGGATTTGTTGTTAAACATAGAAGGTCCGATGCCGTTGATAATGACTTGCGCTCAGTGGCTACACCTGAAATAATATCTAGTTTTGGTCGTCAACATTCAGAACATTTCGTACGGGTGAGTATCACAGTCGGATAATGACAGGATACTTGTCATCTACTTAAAATATTGCTTTACAGGATGAAGATGATGACGAAGCAATGCATGAGGAAATGGAAAGTACAATAACAAATGGAAGTAGAAGTCGATTTGCAAGATCATCAAAATGCAGAAAATGCAGTCATCATCACCACCGTCACGGAAGACCCCATAAGCACCATCACAGAAGACCGCATATACCACCGCCAGCACTTCCGCCATCGCCACCGCAGCCACAACCACCGCCATCGACAACAACTCAGATAGGTGAGAGGCTAGAGGTGATCGAAAATATCTTTGCAATGAATGCACAATACCGCTAGAAAATTCAAAGAAGACGAACGTTTTTGGTTTGTATATAGCTGACTTATTTGCGTGTAGGAACGAGTAATCAATTTAATGACGAAGAGAGGAAAGTGTCGATTTGTGTTGACTGAAGTAGGGAACTATCTGCACTTGTCCGTATGAACTGCATCGGAGAGCACTTGTTTGTGTACTTATACACCTGAAAGTAGAACGAGGAGAAATCCCTAGGAGTAAAGTTTGCTACATCAAGAGACAGAAAATGATTACTTAGCTGATGGAAATCATCGATACTAGAACAAACAAGCGAGAGTTTATAGGTATTACTAATTGGGTACTGAATAATGGTGCTAATAAGACTATATCACGTTTACTTTTTACTAAGACTGACCAGGTTGCTGTCCGTTAACGTAAAAGCGTTAATGTTGTGTTCACATCTACATCTAGGGATCGGATCATAATTCATTCGTGAACATGAACATCAGTACTTAAGTAAGATTAGCATCCTACTCAGACGTTGGTACGGTGGACATGATGCTGTTTCCGATGACTATTCTCATGGTGCCTTGTGAAATATATAGACCACATTAATCTGTGCTGCTATTAATAATCTAAAAAGAGGGTCAGAAGAAAAGAATAGATAATTGAGAGGGACACGTAGCAACAAGACAACTAAAAGAGTAAGGGAACATTATCAAAAATATAAAATGAAAATATTCATTTTCCGAATGTGGGAATAAATATAAGGCAGATTTTGCGTTATAGTCAATAGATCTCCAGAAATGATTGTTGTTTGTCACGGGATCATCATGCTGTACACTTTTATTATTGCTGAAAAATTTTTTTTCTTTAAATATTATCTATGATGTAATTAGATATGTGACAACAATGTTTGACTCCTAAAGAAGTTACATACAAGCCTCCTCTACTTTTCACTATACGCACGAAGATCTGTTTTAGAAAATTGCTTATACAATTCACTTCTAAAGTGTTTACATTGACATTATTTTGTTTTCAAATAGTTACGACAACAACCGATAAACAAACGCCGAAAAGATTCAATGAAAGCTGGCTATATTCAGTGACAAGAACAATAAAAGAATTAAAATATGATAACACTTCAAAAAGTTTCAGTGATATATCGAAGATGATCGAAAAACTTACCGGTATACTTCCAGCAGAGGTTATTCCTATTTTACAGACATTAAGTCATTCTTATGCTAAAACCACAGCAAAGACAAAACTGAAATTTGCATACATATCTGGTATATTATCAAAATTTGTGATTAAAGCGTACCGCGTTGTACAACATGGTATGGAAAGTGATGATGAACAGATTTTAAAGAGTTTCAAAGAACAATTAAAAACGAATATCATCGACGACTTACATGAATTTAGTGACACAGCACAGAATGAATTGCTGGATATTCATAAAAGATTGTTACCAAAAGCACAAGCTAATAAAACTGCCCATTTGATGAAGAAAATCGATAATTTGAAAGCTGATTTATTATTGTTTAAATCAAAATTCAAAAAAATAACTTCTGAACGCAATGAAAACCAAGGCCAGATCGATTCACTTCGTTTTGAGAAGAAAGTGTTCGAAGAAGCTTATAAAGATTTGCAGAAAGCTCAAGAAGAAACGAAGAAGGAATTAAACAAATTGAAAGCAGAAATACCCAATTATGAAGACGAGATATATCAACATCGTGATACTCGCTCAGAAAAACGTGGGTCTTTCTGGATATTTTCGTGGAAAACACAGGCCGTTCATAAGAATAATGGTGAACAAATCGCACGGGAAAATTTAGGCCGATTACTACAACGAATCCGCGCTCTTGAAGGAACATTAACGAATTGGCCAAACCAGAATTTGACTAAACGTGTAGCGGACATAACAGATAAGTTGACGACTTCTGAATCAAAGCAAAACTGGTTAGATGATGAATACACACAAGCCAAGAAAGACCATGATAAGAAAGAAAAAGAATTTAATGCAGCTGTTGCAGAAATGAACAAACTCTATAAATCACTTGGAATTTCCAACACTGCCAGTTTGAATGCAGTTGATGATTTATGCCGTGCTGTTTACAAAGGACAAGAGTCTATGATAGCATTGTATGCTAAAGTGCTAGAGTACTTTAACGCTCTCGAAGTTGATACCGATATGCTCGTTGGATCTATAACTGCATCACTACGCTTCTTGAACATGGCCGATGCATACATGGGCACAACAAGAATTGAGAATATCAAGCAAGTACTAGGATTTGAATAGTACTCGTTTGAATCAAGTATATGACCGCGTTTTGAGAACACGATGATCAAGCTTATTTTACTCATTTTTAATAAGGTTATTTCTCTTTTATTGCATGTTTTAGAACCTACAACAGTTTATTTATCTAATCCGTGAATATGATTTTGATCTTTTGCTATTGTAACCATTTTGCTTCGGATTTAAAACGTGAAATATAACAATAAGAATAAATATCTTGGAATTCATATTTTGATCACAGGTCAATTTCATGATGAGCAAAGTATTTTCTAGCTATCGTATCGTGAAATGTATATTTCAATATTGCTATCATTAATAGACCTGCTATTAATAATGTTGAAATGCAACAGATGATAAGATTCTATCATCATCACAATACTCAATTCAATCTATAGAATTGACCAAGGATGATCCGATTCGATACCGCCTTTTTTCAGGCCCCTGTGGAACTTCTTTTGCTTCAAGACAGTACTTTTATGTGACATTGCGGTCCAGGGCTTCGTTTGGAATGGTATATTCCGATCCCACCGTATTCTACGGCTTTACATACAAGTCTCTCCCCTTTGATTCTACGCGTCCCTATGCATGTGTAGATGATATATGAAATACACGATAAAACACTTTGAATGATGTTAGACATTTTCACTATTCACGGACTCGAACCGATATAGTCTACGTAATTCTCATTCCAACGAAATTCGCTTCATTTTGCTAGAATCAATCTTTATTTCTCCTGTGAATCATACCAAATGAGTGACATTAACCATTGCTATCAAGTCATTTACCAAAAACAATACTGTGCTTAGTGAAACTAGCAACATAATCCGATGTCAACTATTAACAAAATAATAAAGAAAGAAAACTGATGATAGAGATATACTTTTAGATGAATGCATCATTTTTAATCTTGCCTTCGATAGCACTGAAAATAAACGCTTATATTTCATCGATTGTTGGATCTCATTTGAATAATTATAAAGAAGAAAACATTAAAACCAATCGAAAAGTTGTTCTATTGATGACTGTATCCATCAACGTTGCCTTCACTAAGACAATGGTATGACTTAGCTGGTAAATTGCACCCGTACGCCTTCATACCTTTATGTCACAGCTCAGAAAAACATCCGAGGTGTCGAAAAGATGAGATTCCGACGTAAATTTAAGACTTGAGTTTTTGCACAAGTTCTTGAAGATTTGGGTTCTATTATAAAATCGGATTGATCATGTGTTTAAAAGTTGCGGCGTACTTTCATATAATCACTTCACAGTTTTAATACATTTTAAAATCCGGTATACATCAATACGCCATACAAGGGAAGAACATTAAATACAAAAGATTCAAAAAATGAATGATTGCTGAAACAATAATGTAATGGCTATCTAGGTAGTTTCAAAAGAACAATTTGTCGCAGGAATACTATCCTATTTCTAATACTCGTTTAATGTCTTTAATCATCGTCGAATCGTTGTATTCATCAGTTATATTTATCAATTTTAAAGCATCAACCACAGCATCGACCAAGAACTTGGAATCAACATCAAATATATTCAAATGATTTTGTATGCTATTACAAGCTGAGATAAGTGTGTTTGATCCAGTTTGAAGAGCGTACCATAGGTCATGCACTAATTTCGTATTATCAGTATCGGCAGGTCTGATAGATAGATGAAGTCGATCAATTTGTTGAATAATCGTATCGAATTCTTGTTTAGTTTTATTATACTGTTTTTGGAATTCATTTTGTTCATGTTCTAACTGAACTTTTCTCTCTTCGTACTTTTTCAATTCACTTGCTGTTTTTCGTCTTTGTTTGATTAAACGAGTACTTGACCAATTTTTATATTTTTCCTCAAGAAAACGAATTCGATTAAGTAATCTGTTGAGATTTTCCCGTGCGATTGTTTCGCCAGTATCTATGTAAAATGTTTGCACATTCCACGAAAGTAATCCAATTCCTTGTGGTTCCTCTGTGTAATTACCAGAATGTGGTTTCACCTTCGCTTGATAATCAGGTATTTGTGCTTTCAATCTGCTTAATTCTGTACGCATTGCTAATCGTGCTTTCTTGGAATTTAGAATGGCTAGATCATTAAATCGTTTGAGATCTTTAATGTATTCTATTTGTCCTTCGTTTGCACTCCATTCAAAGTATTTATTTGTTAGCTTTGCTTTCTGTTCTGATAAATCAGCATCCAACGAACGTCTCTTCTCTAGCAACTTTTGAGTTTCGTCATTGTTTATTCTTTCAAGAAATAGTTGAGAATAAATATTAAATATATCCTTGCTTGACAGTTCAGTAAATTTGGCGAGTTCATCTTTAAAGGTGATGTTTAGTTGATTTGTCAGCGTTTTCAGAGCATCTTCATCTTCTCTGTTCATACCACGTTGAATGATCCACCAGCTTTTAATCACAAATTTTGATAATACAGCACTTAAAACAGCTAAGCCATCTTTTACCCTCTTTGTCGTTTTGGAATGAGAATTCGACAATCTTTGTAAACTAGGCATAAGCTTTTTCGGAAGTGTGCCGGTAGCCATTGAAATTACTTGTGATAGACGTTTGAATATCAATAAACCATTATCAGGTTGTAATTCTCTGATTACTGTTTTTATTCTATCTTGATGACTTCTCGTAAATTTTAACAAATGTGCGTCGGTATTCAATATAACATCTAAATCGGAACGAGAAACGCATATGTAAATATTATCTGTGCGGATTCCGTCAGAAACTTTCACAGAAGCATAGCCCCATATATGTTTAATGTAAGTATATGAACCTCAATCATATTTATAATTATTCTCCATAGGTGAACTATACAGTTGTTTCAAACCTCATACATCTGTAATTACATCGCTCTCCGCCTCTACTATTACAGATACGGAGCTAAATCGTGTGATTTCATACACTTCCGATGCTCAAACGACACAAAAACTTCTCTACACCAAAATCTAAGGCTGTTGGAGTTACTTGAAAAGCTGGTTTTCCATCTCGTATGATTTCTATCCAAGGATGCTTTGTAAAGTCAAATATTCGATAGCAAACTTTGACTAAAAGTTTTCTCTTCGTTTTAGTGTCTCACCTTCTTCACTTGTTCCTGTTGGTCTTTTCGACTTTCTTTTATTCTTTTTCCATTTTGTTGATCTCGCAAATCGACTCCTACTTCCATCTGCCATTGCACTTTCCACTTCCCCATGCAATGCTTGCAGAATACTTTGTCGAGCGTTGGTTGCATCAGTTAAGAGGTGATCACGAGTCAACTTCCAAGTGAGTGTGCGATTCGTTGACCTTGAAAACAAGAAGAGAAGAGACTTTTCAACAGGAAAGGAAAGGAACAGAAGGAGAAATCCGCAAACGCAGAATCTGTTATTCATGGATGTCTCTCGATCTCGATGAACAGCTGTCTTGGTTGAAATGGGCTATTTCTTATACATGAGAAGAGAATGGTAACATCTAGAGAACTTTTCGGGTGAGAGAAAAAGGAACAAGAGTAATACACAGAACATGGTGCAGAGAGAGAACACAAATATTACCCTAGTTTGCTCTTGTGATGTTGCAGATGGATGTGTTCATTGATTGAAGTTGATGTGACAGTGGTACAGAGAAAGGCAGAAAAGAGAAGAGAAGCCAACGAACGCATGTTTTCGAGTGAGAAGTTGTGGATGATATAGAAAAGTGGGTATATAGTTGTACAAGATATTTGACAGAGTTTTTATAGTTATGTGGGTATATGATGGGAAAAGTAGATAGAGATAAGAAATAGCAGAGAAGTGGCGATGACAGTTTGGATAGAAGTGGAGCAGAGCAGAGGTGAATGAAAAGATATGTATTGTGTTGTGTATGTCATTAGACGTTTGGTGTTGTCGGATGGAAGGAAATGTTGTGTATAAAACCGGATGTGTCAATTGTGCGCCATTTCGATATTTTGCCCGTAACAAAAAATTGTACCTGTATGGTACACTTTCTTGCACCTCATTTGAGCATACCAACTTTCCATGTAGTAAACAGAGTTTTCATAGGTCTGAATTAGATCTTACAATAATTATGACAACACTACAATAGTGTAACTTGTATGTGATGTATAAATTCTTGTAAAAATAACACTTAACGGTCGAGAATTTGCGATCAAAATAATACTTTTTCTGTAGCAAAGAAAAATTATGCAGACTTTCATGAGAGAATCGCTTTTTAAGAACGTTTTTCTTTAGAGAAAACTCAGAAAGAAATGGATACTACTACGTTTTCCAAATAATTCAACCAAGAACATGAACGTTCAATCAATGTGTAGCTGAGAATTCTGATATTCTTGGTTTTTGTGTTCGTTAGGAAAACAATTCACAGACATCTAAGCTAGTTAATTGCAATCTTTCAGGTTAATATCATGTCCTTTTTAAATAAAATAATCAAGTTTTTTCTAACTTGTTTCGGAAATAACCATATAGTAGATCTTAAAATATACACTGAAATGCTATGTATAGATGACTGTAGAATTGAAAATTGAAATAAGATTCTAAAAATGAAGCTTACAATGAGAGCAGGAATGCTACATAGTCAACATCTGGTATCCATCATCAGATACGTACGATGACAAAGGCAAAAAATTTTTTCTGCTGATTTCATTTTCTAATATACAAAACTTTGCAACTAGCACCAGACGCGTTCGTTACTTTCTCGTCTAGATCTTTTAAAGTGTAGAAAAGTTTTCTTCTACTGCGCGCTGATACACAGTGGTAATACCTGTCAATAATTATTCAATAAATTGGGAATGTAGAGTGAAATAAAGAGATACTTGTTTGTTTCCTCGGAGAAAAATATTTTCGAGTATATTTTCTCTCAAACAATCCTCTTCTTATGGAAAAGTGTAGTATACTCCATCTAAAATCTAGCGTAACATATTTGAAGCCTAGTACTTGGCAGTCCTGGTTTATGAAGTTCTGGGGGGCGATATTCAGTGGTGCAAAATCTTCCTCTTGGGTCCTCGCACGGGATGCGGATGAGAAATTTTCGAAGAAATCGTTATAGAAAAAGAACATAACCTCGTCATAATTGGCTATTGCCAAGTATCATTCATTCCTTTAAAGCTTTTACATAACGTGCATGCTCTGCTCTTACTTTTAGCAAAAACTTTTAGACAATTGTTGTCGAAATGCAGCTTAGTAATTTTTTCAGAGATTTCTTTGTATTCTTTCATCATTTCTGGAACTATATCGTGACCAAAAAAGAAACATAAAGCATTTGTCACCCTTTATCTTGTGCTTAATGACCAATATTATGAGTGGAAGAAACGGCGTTTGGAAGAATTGCAAGAAAAGGAAAGCTGGAACGCACTGGACAAACGGTAATTAACTCTCGGCAATAAAAGTGATAAAAACTTTCTTAACGAATAAAGATTTGGCAAGTGGTATTGAAGAATTCCTTCATTTCTATTCTCTCATGGTTGTTGAAATAAGAAATGAACCTGTGTGTAAGAATGCTGCTTTGTGCCAAATAAAGTTACTCTATGAGTGACAGAGAAAACAGGTTTGGGGAAATCTTTTACTTTTTGGAAGATTCTGCATCTCTGATTAATCCGAATCGAAAATATCTAGATTAAGATATTTTTTTATTAGAAAAATATCAAAAGCTTTTCTTCTGGTATGGTAATTAGTTTGATCTGATCGATCTGTTTCATCCGTCGAAATGTTCTTCGGTAGCTCCTAGCAATCAATCATCAGATGATATTGACTTCTAACAAACCAATATTGATAAGGTGACCAATCTGAAAGCCACACAGCACGTGTTTATTCATTGAAACGAAAATTTGTGTGAAGTTTCTGTACCGATGAGGAGAAAATATCAACACGTCATGTTCCATTCCACTCAACAATGAGTAAGCCGAGAAGAAATGATTGCGGATTGTCAGTTGTATGCGACGAACGAATTAACGAGATATCTTCGGAGATCGAATCACATAAATGTCGGCGTTTCCAAATACGCTTTCCCCGTGGGTATTGATCTAAACATTGACCAAACCAATATAAAATAGATAAACAATGATCATTTGTTGAACATAAAGATGAGAAAAAACGGTTTTCTTTTAGTAATTCATAATCATCAACATGTTCAAATTGACCAATCGATGGATTTTATTTATAAAGACACTGACTTTCCAAAAGAAGAAACACATTCCAATAGTTTGAATAGCACATATTAACTAACGATGTTGGAAGATAAATACACATGATCTGTTGACAATTACTATTGAACAAACGAATGAAAGAATAAGGATGTTCATCATAGTTGAGAAAAAAACGATTCAGACGAAGTTAATAATGGAACAAAACAATGTTCGGTTGAATACCGTTTTGCGAAACGTAATGATGACGTCATTTGAAGCTTTATCGAACATAGTTTCGTTTCGTTTGAAAAAGCCATTTGACTATGTATTTCAGAAACAAGAGAGAATTACTAGTGAGAAACGTGTTTATACGAAAGAAAGAACAGACTTACTAGAGAAAAATAGAAATCGTGTAATAGGGAGCGAAATTAATATTCTACGTTATGAAGCAATATTCTTTTTGTGAAACTTGTCAACATTTGTGACGAGTCACTCAATATGAAGCTAGCGGTTAAATTATTTCTTCTGGCCTGAACAATATTTACACAGGTATCAGAACGTGTGCAATTCGAGTCCCACGAATATCACTCATCCCTTCCTTTTTCTGTCGTTTTCTTTCAAGCAAAATTCATTTAATCATAAAGAATTTATTTTCAATAAGCACACGTGAGTTAACGATCTCTACTTTTGACAAATTGAATGTGAATGATTGTAATCGAGTACCAGTAAGCGTGAGCTTCAATTCTTTTCTTCTTCTTTCACATATACTTCTCACGATTGATGTATAGTGACGTCTTTATGAGCAACTTTTTGATATCTCGATAATTCTTATCGTTACGTGTTGCTTGTGTTATTCGATTATCTGATATGTTTAATGTTTTTTGTATGTTTATTTTCAGATGTTTTATTTTGAATCAAGTGAAAACATATCAAACTAGCTTGCTTTTTTTATCATTACATTCGATTGGTTTTAAACTTGGTACCAATTCAGTCACAGCTAGCGCAACAAAATCCAGATCAACATCGAATCGCTTCGCAGAAAGAATAAATATCATTTTACTGCTTCCCTCATTAGTAAGATGAATTTTAACATTGTATTCGTCTTCAAAGCGTTTGATGTTAGCATCACAACCGATAACTTTCTAAATTTCATTGAAGTTGATGTAAAACCGTTTGTAAGGAAAAGAAAGAATACTACATCGTAGCGTGTTGTTGTTCCAATCGAAATCAGGTTTAAACTGAAGCAATCATCGGCGGGCCGGCAAAAAAATTTCAGGGGGGCAATTGCCCCCTCCCTCTGGCCCGCCGATGGAAGCACTGGTCCATATCTTTTTATACGATCATTGTTATCTGTACTAGATGACACTGACACGGTATCGAAATATTCCAAATCAAGTCGCTCAACTAATGATGTTGTGAGAGCTAACTCACAACACCCTGTATGAACTGTGATCATCGTGTAAATGTTGTGTACATCTGTGGCGCCTGTTAATTCACGGTTTCTTTTTTCGATATCTGATTCTTTGAACAAAGTAACATTCATTCCTAACCAGTGTTCGATTTTGGTTTGATTACTTGCCATAATCCATGAATGAAAATCAAAGTACGTATTGGAATTGTATATGAGAATAATCCGTTAGTTTTCCGTCAACCTAGAACTGGAAATCTCATTGATAACAAATAGCTAATCTTTCTATGTATCAAGTAATACTCATTGCTTTATTTATTCACTTCGGTCGTCTTGGTATATTCCTCTGTTAAGAGCGCTCACTAACTTAGGTCATATCGTACGTCTATCGATGAAGATAATTCTCCGATTGTTTGTCTTCCTCTTTCGATGAGTGAGCTTTTACTTTCTACAAGAACTCTTGTTGAATAATTTAAATGATATTTGATATGAAAAAAAAGAATTTTATTCTGTTTAAGATAAATCGTTCGATTCATAGTCCTTCAATGATAGACGTTAGAACAAATATATCGTTATCCTCATAATCGTCTTCTATGTTCAGGTTTTGTCAAATCTCGTTCAAGTTGATACTGAGCTGTTTTCTATTCAATAAAGTCTGCTTTCTGTACAAAGAATAAGAAGAACCGTGCGTACTTTGTATTTCGTTTGGAAGGAGATTATCTATGTACCGTATGTGTGTGTTTCGATGACTAAACATAAATACATATATAAACGTCTTTCTTTTCTTTCAGATTTATTGGTCACGTCGACGGAAAGAAGTGACTAAATGCAATCGATCGATTTCACTTTAGTTATGAGTAATGGATGTGAGCATGTTCTCTCCACTATGCGTGCAATGGACGAAACCGAAGTTCATCGTGTTATATTAACAAATATGTCTTAATCAATGATGCAATGCGACAACGACTTGCTCTAGGCTTGAGGGAAACATTACCACCACACAGTTTTAATACGTCTATGAACGATATTGTTCCTCCTGATCGTTTTTATTCAACATGTCAAGATTTTTTTATCTCGTAATATTTATGATCATAGTAATTTATCGGTTGCAACTCCTGTATTGATTCCTGATTTGCCTGTTGATTTTGTATTAGGTACAGACTTGTTCAGGAAGCTCGGTCTTGTGTGGAATTCACGTTTAAACCGTTGGTTAACTCCTAGAGAACAGCAGGAAGAAAGATTAAGAGAAGCTAATCGAAATCTTCTGTAAGAAGGCTAGAACAAAATATTCAGCAAAAAACTCATTCGTTCATTTTTCATCAGAAAGATGTCTATCTGAAAAAGTATCCGATATTCCAACATGTGTTTAGTTGATTTGCTCTTCTTTTGTCATCATTGCTTGTCCGAAAAACTAATTTCGATCGTTGTGTTTCTAAATAAAAATGTTTCGTGTTCTTGCAACTAATCGACTGTTATCTTTTTCAATGTAAAAATTTTTTGTACCTTTTTGTTTTGTCTGTCTCGTGCTTGTTGAATGTGGAGTTTAATTTCAAATATTAATCAAATCATAAAAAATACCCGAAAGTCATTCGATATAGTCGATGGGTTTTCAAGTCTTTAACAATTTTTAGCTAAAGCCGATCTGCCCACTACAATTTCTTCTATAAGGAGATTAAAGAAACAAGACAATTTATTAACAAATCCACGAACAAAGGTTTGATCGTTTAGTATTAGCGTCCTTTCTCGTATCTATATCATCATATATACTAATTGTTCTTGCTGTTTCATTAATATATCTAGGAAGAAATCGTTCGATATAGAGTCGTTGAATGACTTCTGTTGCCACGTAATCTGAACTGTTTTCTTTGATTAATGATAGAATGAAGTATCCGTCCGATTCGAGATAATCGTTGACGAATGCTCGAATCTTCGCTTGATTTTTCATATCACGTACAAGTGATTGTTTTTTTGTTTGAAGTCGTTTTCGAATAAAATCAAGACGATGTCGTACGGTAACCGCCTTTAACCAAACGAAAAAGTCACAGATATTCAATGCGATGACCACCACATACCAAAAGTACAACAGAGTAAACATCTGTTGATTGAATAAGTTCAACGGAAGAACACAAGGTACGGTGTAGTCATGAGATAATTTAGGATGACCGTATTCCCGTATGGTAAAATCACATAAAGTTGTTTTTGGAAATAAACGCGACTCAGTATCCCAATGGATACCTCGAAAAAAACGATCTATAACTTGTATCCCATAGAATGCAAAATTTGAGCCCAGCATTAATCCTAATAGATAGATTTGAAACAATGATACGCCTATGTACATCAGTTTGGTTGTCAAATATAGAACAACAAGATAATTTCCCAGATATTTGCCTGTTAAACACCAGCCACTTGAAAAGCATCGTTGCAAGACATTCAGGTGCGCACGTGAGTCATGCTGCCGTCGATGATCATTGCAATATTGATCAATCGTATCAATAATATGATTCATGCATGTTTGACGATGCGCTGAATCCGTGCTTGGTTGTTTATAGTCATAGGACAATTCGACTAAATCGCCAACTTGTATGCCACTTTTTAATCCCAATGTGTTCCATGATATTCGTGGGATGTAGAAAAGAAAAGCTTTCACTAATAGAAAGAACGGGATCCATTGGTAATACAATATTTCATTTTCTTTCTTAAGATTAGATGATTTCGGTATTTTATCCGTATGTTCAACAAAGTACGTATTTTGAACGAAACATATTGATCGAACGTATTCGTCGTAATTGGGTGTAAAGAATGCAGGTATCTTCAAAAACGAACAGAGAATCGTACTGAATAAGGAGATAAAACAACTTACCCAACATTTAATTTGATCAGTATGAAGACGATTCATATTAAGAATGGCAAATCCAACTAAAATCGTTACTGTATATCGATAATTCAGTCGATCGGATATAACATCATCGTTTCGTTTGCCTGTCATCATGGTCGACGCTCGACCCATAAGAGAATGGAAATCCATTTTTCAAATTTCAAATCAAAACACCGAATAGCACAACAGACGTTATACCATGTATATGTATCCGACGATGTGTATTAGAATGCAGTCAACTAGTAGTAACTTGCCTTCTGTACTGATCAATCATGGTATGTAAGTAATCAACGATTGTCTATAGCGAAGAAATCATGCTTGTTTATATGTTTCATCTCAGAGGAGAAGACATGAATTACTTTTTTTTCTTCTCTGCGTATACTTGTGGGATGATATAATGAAGAAAAGAGAGTGGCAAATATAACAAATCTTCTCGATGTATATGGAAGGAGAATGAAGCTTAATGCTCCTATCTGTCATGTAACTAATCTAGAATGATATATAGCAATAGATTATCTCTCGCTTCTTCGTTTCTCGCTGTCTTTCGTTCCAATCTAACAGACGGAAATAAATATCACAACTTATTTGCTCGTTACTGTTACATTCTCATAGACGGACACGACAATTATGCAAAGGCAAGTGTATAGATATGTATACCATCTGTTAGTTATCAATGATATTTAAGAAACATATTATTGGATGAGAAGGCATATCTTCGCGTCGATCCATTAGAAACAATAGTTCATATGATCAGATCTATTTATTACATTAAAATTAGAGTTATTCATTCTCGTATGCTGAACACAAAGAGAAACACACTTTTAGTTTTGAAATTAATACAAGAATAAGGTCACAACATAGAACCAAAACGCACAGTGAGTAGAGAAAGAGAGAGAGAGCTCAAGTACGCCGTTTCAATGAACTAGAATCAAATGTTATAAGAACAGGACTAGGTTGAACTGTACGTGAATAATGAGAAACAGATAAGGTTGGCTCAAAGCTGTATCGATTTGCTACATCGAGTTCATTCATTTCTGGAACAGCTTCAAGGGGTACACGCGAAGCATTTTTGCGAGTATCGGAATCGGCATATGGTATAGGCGAAATGTTTCCAGATGAAGTTGACTCAGCAAACGATGTCGTTTTGTTTTCATCAATCGCTGTAAATGTCAAAGTCGATGAAACAATTGCGTGCGGATTGTCCATCGGCTGAGAACAACGTGTTAATTGTGGTGTAGCAATTGGATTAGAAATGACGGAATCACGACAGCGTGGAACAGTTGTTACTTTGGCTAGAGATATTGTTGAATCAGTGTAAGTATCTTGTGGAGATGGCGGTCGAAGACATGCTGCATTAGCTTGAGGTAAAATTCGATTTTGAGGATTGTATAAGGGTGTCGTTGCTAGATCATTTGTTTTCAAAAGATTTGCATGGTATCGATCGACTTTCATATGGGAACAATCACCCAATCTAAATAATACATATTAAAATACAAATAATATCTCTTCTTCTTATTCAACAAACTTATATCGAGTTGAAGGAAAACACCACCACTTCCATTTATTATCTGGAAAGACAAAGAAAATTGAAGACAATTTTGTTATTCTAACCGATCATCTTACCACATTCAATGTCTGTACAGTATGTTCGTCGATAATGATAGTATTTAAATATACAGAATACGCATATACACATTGATCCGATGGTTAGTAGAATCAGAATACAAAGAGATACAATCAAGACTCTGCTTGATCCACTATAAGCAAGAATCGAATTGAATTCTAAAGTCAAACAATCCTTTCATATCAGTCAAATGAAAAGAAAAGCCAAACACGTACGTATGTCAATCTGTGATCGAACAGGAAGACTATATGTTCCCGTATCTGAATAGGAGAAAACTTCGACAAGATATTTCGTTTGTTTAATATCTTTGATCATGTATGAATTTGTAGGGTAATCAACGACGATAAACCGTTGAGATTGTTGGTTGTTGAAGAGAATAGTAGAACGCCATTGTATGACATAAGAAACAATGTTGGTTGATGAGGGGTGATTCCATGTAATGTAAAGATTTGATCTTGATTGAGATAAATGAAGATTTGTTGGTGATGCTGGTCGAGAGAGATTTGGCATTTGTGACTTATGTAAATAATCGACGGAAATATTTTCAGTATTGTTCAATTCAATTGTTCGAATAGGAGTGAATGTGCCTAGACCTAACTGATTCTCTGCAACGATTGTGATTTCATACGTTTGTTGCAATTTCAAATCGAATAATATAAATTCCGTTGCATTCGTAGGTAACACGCGCACTTGATGCCAATCTCGTTTTTTCGCATGTAATAATCGATACCAAATGATAAAATGTTGAGCTTGTCCACCATCGTAACCTGCCTCCCAAGATAAAATAAGATTAGGTCCAAATTGTTTATATTCAACATGATGAGGTGCTTGGGGCGTTGTATCTAAACGATTATATTACAGAACTAAAGCAATCTTCTCTATAAATCGATACTTACTTTCGACTATGATCAATGTAGTAATATTCGTAGTTGTATGTTCATTGCTTGCTTGACACACATATATTCCATGATCAGTTTTGTCGATCGAATCCAATGTTAAATTGCCATTAGTATCTCTCAGATCAAGTGTGTCCTAATAATATCGATCATGATTTCTTGTACGGTAAAAATGAAAGTTCAAACTGACTTTAAACCATTTGATCATTGGTTGCGGATTTCCGAAAGCGACACATGGTATTATCAGTTGGTCACGTTCATGAACACGATAGATCGATTTCGGTTTTAGAAGAAATTTAATTGGTTCTAAAAAGTATCTCATCCAGTTACATAGTCGTCGTGATATAAATCTCAAATCAAACCTCTAGTTTCGACATAGAATGGTAGACTGTCCCGTCCAAATCCTTCTGAATTTTGCGCTCGACAAAAGTATTTCCCATCGTTCGTACTTTCAACTGATTTAATCACCAAACTGTAGTCGGAATTGATCGAATAGGTGCCAATTGATCGTGATTCGATACGTATCGATTTATCATTTCGATACCAAGCTACCGACTGAATCGGTGGATATGCATCCAGTAAACACGGACATATTCCAACAGAACCACGAATCAACGTTAAATTTCCCACTTGACGACTACGCGATGGCATCGGTGGATCTATCAATTAAGTTCACACTAAACAGTCAATCATCTCTATAAATAACTTACATGTAACTGTAATAATCGCAGGTTTGCTGCGCACATTGACTAGCTTCGATGCACTGATAATACATACATACGATCCATGATCGGAAGGTTCAATTCTTTGAATATTAAGCACACCATCACTATATGTTCGTATCCGATCCTGTGATGCAATTACATCCGATATAGGAAGATCATCTTTCAACCTAAGAAACCAAATTATATATCGATCACTTGACAGGTGTTATTATCTAATATTGCAATCTTACCAATGATATTGTAATGGTTCACTACTTTCGCCCTCACATTTCAAAATCAAACTCTCGTTGATTTTAACTGTTTGGCTTTGAGGAAAACGTCGCCAATAAATTGAACCTATTCGATTTGTAATTAAATATCAAGAACGTTCCCCATTCATTTCTCTTACCACGTATAAGAAGTTGAAAATCGTGCTGTACTACTCCCAAACGATTTTCTCCTCGACATCGATAATATCCAGCCATGCGATCATCAACATTATGCATAGTCAACCTTAATTCGAAAAGAATGTCGATCAAAATTCATATGAAATCACAAAGCATACTGTTGAGCATTGCCTGACATTAATTCTTGATCTTCGTTACCATTTTTCTCAAAAATTCGGTACCATGTCACTACTGGAACTGGTACGCCATAGATTTGGCAAATAAAATCCACCGTTGTATAATGTGGAGCGATTTGTAACGAATTCGATAGATTAACAAAACGTGGTTTTTCTAAAATCGAATCCTCAAAATCAGAACTATTGAAAAACACACTTACCATTAACACGAAATGTAATCAGATATTTGTCTTTGATATCAAGTAGACCACGATCAATTAAAATCAAACGACATTCAAACGTGTCATTATCGTTTAATTGTACATTAGCAATATTTAATGAACCATTCGATAAAAGACTGTATTTATATCGATAGAAATCATCGATATGCACAGGATAGTCATCAAATTGACTAGCTATTGGTTGTGTGTAATTATTATCAGAACGATACCATTGAAGGATGGTTGGAAACGTCCATTTAGTTCGATCTATCGGACAAGGAATAATCACATTCACATCTCCTATTTCACTATCAATGATAATTGATGATGATGTAATTGAAGAAAGTACACACGCTACAAAATTCAATGTGTAAAACCAAACAACAAACTTTAAATAGTCTTACCAAAGTATAAAATTACAAAAACGTTCTTGATTATTTTTAGAATCGACATAGAGTAATGACATAATTTAATCAAATGAAAACTTCAATCACATTATAATATCTATAAATTTAAAAAAAAGAGAAACGTTTGAATTTCACCTAGTTGATTGATATATCATGATGAAAATGACAAGCGAGTATGTAATGTATATGTGACGAGAGTACGAGCGGTTTTTTTTGCTAAAATAAAGTTCATCAAGCGAAAGAGGAGAAGAGCATCGAATACATCATATGGGCAGACAAGAAAAGAAAGTGTTCTCATATAAATTGAAACAAATTCTTTGATAAAAATAGCAGACAACTACTTATACATTCCTTCGATGACATTCAAAAGTGTGTGCTCGACTTCTGTTCATTCTTTCTTCAACTAACTAACAACAACAATAACATTATTATTCTTTGTCCGAGATACGTATATATATATATATATATACATGAAGAGTTCTCATCTTATTATTTCGCTCGTCTCCACTCAGACTTAGAATTGAACATCGTGAAATAAGATGTATTATCGATAGAGAGGAGAAAAAAGAATGACTTTACAACAGATTATATCAAAAGGTTCCGATAGCCTTGGTAGAAGAATAAGATAACGATCTTATTTTCTTGCTGATTAACAATAGCTCGAGCAGAGGTCAACAAAAAAGGAATCATCATACGGCGAACATGAACGAGTGTTCTACATCAATCATATATGTTTAGAGTTACACCATCAGGATGATGATGTTCATTGATTCAATAATGTAACTACTTACGTCTTCTTTGACAAAGAGAAGAGTAAATTGCGAACTAATTCAGTTTAGAAACGCTACGAGCATCGGCAACATCTACAGATGAAATTGAAAGTAGGTTAGATGAAGCATACAATTTCTATATATAAATGTGTTTTATNTATGTTTCATCTCAGAGGAGAAGACATGAATTACTTTTTTTTCTCTGCGTATACTTGTGGGATGATATAATGAAGAAAAGAGAGTGGCAAATATAACAAATCTCCTCGATGTATATGGAAGGAGAATGATGCTTAATGCTCCTATCTGCCATGTAACTAATCTAGAATGATATATAGCGATAGATTATCTCTCGCTCTTTCTTTCGTTCCAATCTAACAGACGGAAATAAATATCACTACTTATTTGCTCGTTACTGCTACATTCTCATAGACGGACACGACAATTATGCAAAGGCAAGTGTATAGATATGTATACCATCTGTTAGTTATCAATGATATTTAAGAAACATATTATTGGATGAGAAAGTATATCTTCGTGTCGATCCATTAGAAACAATAGTTCATATGATCAGATCTATTTATTACATTAAAATTAGAGTTATTCATTCTCGTATGCTCAACATAAAGAGAAGCATGCTTTTAGTTTTGAAATTAATACAAGAATAGGGTCACAATATAGAACCAAAACGCACAGTAAGAAGAGAGAAGGCTCAAGTACGCCGTTTCAATGAACTAGAATCAAATGTTATAAGAACAGGACTAGGTTGGACTGTACGTGAATAATGAGAAACAGATAAGGTTGGCTCAAAGCTATATCGATTTGCTACATCGAGTTCATTCATTTCTGGAACAGCTTCAAGGGGTACACGCGAAGCGTTTTTGCGAGTATCGGAATCGGCATATGGTATAGGTGAAATATTTCCAGATGAAGTTGACTCGGCAAACGATGTCGTTTTGTTTTCATCGATCGCTGCAAATGTCAAAGTCGATGAAACAATTGTGTGCGGCTTATCCATCGGCTGAGAACTGCGTGTTAATTGTGGTGTAGCAATTGGATTAGAAATGATGGAATCACGACAGCGTGGAACAGTTGTTACTTTGGCTAGAGATATTGTTGAATCAGTGTAAGTATCTTGTGGAGATGGCGGTCGAAGACATGCTGCATTAGCTTGAGGTAAAATTCGATTTTGAGGATTGTATAAGGGTGTCGTTGCTAGATCATTTGTTTTCAAAAGATTTGCATGGTATCGATCGACTTTCATATGGGAACAATCACCCAATCTAAATAACACATATTGAAATACAAATAATATCTCTTCTTATTCAACAAACTTATATCGAGTTGAAGGAAAACACCACCACTTCCATTTATTATCTGGAAAGACAAAGAAAATTGAAGATAATTTTGTTATTCTAACCAATCATCTTACCACATTCAATGTCTGTACAGTACGTTCGTCGATAATGATAGTATTTAAATATACAGAATACGCATACACACATTGATCCGATGGTTAGTAGAATCAGAATACAAAGGGATACAATCAAAATTCTGCTTGATCCACTATAAGCAAGAATCGAATTGAATTCTAAAGTGAAACAATCCCTTCATATCAGTCAGATGAAAAGAAAAGCTAAACACGTACGTATGTCGATCTGTGATCGAACAGGAAGACTGTATGTTCCCGTATCTGAATAGGAGAAAATTTCGACAAGATATTTCGTTTGCTTAATATCTTTGATCGTGTATGAATTTGTAGGGTAATCAACAACGATAAACTGTTGCGATTGTTGGTTGTTGAAGAGAATAGTAGAACGCCATTGTATGACATATGAAACAATATTGGTTGATGAGGGATGATTCCATGTGATGTAAAGATTTGATCTTGATTGAGATAAACGAAGATTTGTTGGAGATGCTGGTCGAGAGAGATTTGGTTTTTGTGAGTCATGTAAATAATCGGCGGAAATATTTTCAGTATTGTTCAATTCAATTGTTCGAATAGGAGTGAATGTACCTAGACCGAACTGATTCTCTGCAACAATCGTGATTTCATACGTTTGTTGCAATTTCAAATCGAATAATATAAATTCCGTTGCATTCGTAGGTAACACACGAACTTGATGCCAATCTCGTTTTTTCGCGTGTAATAATCGATACCAAATGATAAAATGTTGAGCTTGTCCACCATCATAACCTGCGTCCCAAGATAAAACAAGATTAGGTCCGAATTGTTTATATTCAACATGATGAGGTGCTTGCGGCGTTGTATCTAAACGATTATATATTGCATAACTAAAGCAATCCTCTCTATAAATTCAAACTTACTTTCGACTATGATCAATGTAGTAATATTCGTAGTTGTATGTTCATTACTTGCTTGACACACATATATTCCATGATCGGTTTTGTCGATCGAATCCAATGTTAAATTACTATTGGTATCTTTCAGGTCAAGTGTGTCCTAATAATATCGATCATGATTTCTTGAACGGTAGAAATGAAAGTTCAAACTGACTTTAAACCATTTGATCATTGGTTGCGGATTTCCGAAAGCAACACACGGTATTATCAGTTGGTCACGTTCATGAACACGATAGATTGATTTAGGTTTTAGAAGAAATTTAATTGGTTCTAAAAAGTATCTCATCCAGTTACATAGTCATCCTGATATAAATTCAAAATCAAACCTCTAGTTTCGACATAGAATGGTAGACTGTCCTGTCCAAACCCTTCTAAATTTTGTGCTCGACAAAAGTATTTTCCATCGTTCGTACTTTCAACTGATTTAATCACCAAACTGTAGTCAGAATTGATCGAATAGGCACCACTTGATCTCGACTCGATACGTATCGATTTATCATTTCGATACCAAGCTACCGACTGAATTGGTGGATATGCATCCAGTAAACACGGACATATTCCAACAGAACCACGAATCAACGTTAAATTTCCCACTTGACGACTACGTGATGGCATCGGTGGATCTATCAATTGAATTCACACTAAACAGTCAACCATCTCTATGGATAACTTACATGTAACTGTAATAATCGCAGGTTTGCTGCGCACATTGACTAGCTTCGATGCACTGATAATACATACATACAATCCATGATCAGAAGGTTCAATTCTTTGAATATTAAGCACACCATCGCTATATGTTCGTATCCGATCCTGTGATGCAATTACATCCGATATAGGAAGATCATCTTTCAACCTAAGAAACAAAATTATATATCGATTGCTTGACAGGTGTTCTTATCTAATATTGCAATCTTACCAATGATATTGTAATGGTTCACTACTTTCACCCTCACATTTCAAAATCAAACTCTCGTTGATTTTGACTGTTTGACTTTGAGGAAAACGTCGCCAATAAATTGAACCTATTCGATTTGTAATTAAATATCATGAATGTTCCCTATTTATTTCTCTTACCACGTATAAGAAGTTGAAAATCGTGCTGTACTACTCCCAAACGATTTTCTCCTCGACATCGATAATGTCCAGCCATGCGATCATCAATATTATGCATAGTCAATCTTAATTCGAAAAGAATGTCGATAAAAATTCATATAAAATCATAAAACATACTGTTGAGCATTGCCTGACACTAATTCTTGATCTTCGTTACCATTTTTCTCAAAAATTCGGTACCATGTCACTACTGGAACTGGTACGCCATAAATTTGACAAATGAAATCCACCGTTGTATAATGTGGAGCGATTTGTAACGAATTCGATAGATTAATAAAACGTGGTTTTTCTAAAATCGAACTCTCAAAATCAGAACCATCGAAAAATACACTTACCATTAACACGAAATGTAATCAGATATTTATCTTTGATATCAAGTAGACCACGATCAATTAAAATCAAACGACATTCAAACGTGTCATTATCATTTAATTGTACATTAGCAATATTTAATGAACCATTCGATAAAAGACTGTATTTATATCGATAGAAATCATCGATATGCACAGGATAATCATCGAATTGACTAGCTATTGGTTTTGTGTAATTATTGTCAGAACGATACCATTGAAGGATGGTTGGAAACGTCCATTTAGTTCGATCTATCGGACAAGGAATAATCACATTCACATCTCCTATTTCACTATCAATGAGAATTGATGATGATGATGTAATTGAAGAAAGTACACACACTACAAAATTCAATGTGTAAAAACCGAATAACGAACTTCAAATAGTCTTACCGAAATATAAAATTACAAAAACGTTCTTGATTATTTTTAGAATCGACATAGAGTAATGACATAATTTAATCAAATGAAAACTTCAATCACATTATAATATCTATAAATTAAAACAAAAAGAAACGTTTGAATTGTACCTAGTTGATTGATATATCATGATGAAAATGACAAGCGAGTATGTAATGTATATGTGACGAGGGCTTTTTTTTGTTAAAGTTCATCAAGCGAAAGAGAAGAAGAGCATCGAATACATCATACGGACAGACAAGAAAAGAAAGTGTTCTCATATAAATTGAAACAAATTCTTTGATAAAAATAGCAGACAACTACTTATACATTCCTTCGATGACATTCAAAAGTGTGTGCTCGACTTCTGTTCATTCTTTCTTCAACTAACTAACAACAACAATAACATTATTATTCTTTGTCCGAGATACGTATATATATATATATATATACATGAAGAGTTCTCATCTTATTATTTCGCTCGTCTCCACTCAGACTTAGAATTGAACATCGTGAAATAAGATGTATTATCGATAGAGAGGAGAAAAAAGAATGACTTTACAACAGATTATATCAAAAGGTTCCGATAGCCTTGGTAGAAGAATAAGATAACGATCTTATTTTCTTGCTGATTAACAATAGCTCGAGCAGAGGTCAACAAAAAAGGAATCATCATACGGCGAACATGAACGAGTGTTCTACATCAATCATATATGTTTAGAGTTACACCATCAGGATGATGATGTTCATTGATTCAATAATGTAACTACTTACGTCTTCTTTGACAAAGAGAAGAGTAAATTGCGAACTAATTCAGTTTAGAAACGCTACGAGCATCGGCAACATCTACAGATGAAATTGAAAGTAGGTTAGATGAAGCATACAATTTCTATATATAAATGTGTTTTATATGTCGAAACAAGAATAATTGTCCTGTCAACTTACAATCCGAGTGGAAGAAAAAAAAGAAAAAGACAGGCAGATGGACAGACGCACTAATTATGTGTTATTAACGGAAGATATATGTAACTAAACACTAGAAAGAGAAGATCACGTCACGCTATATGAACATTTATACAGAGAAATGGTTATTCAATTAGTCAACAGTTTTCTTTTTTGTTCAACACACGAACATCAAGATGAGAATAATGAACAACAGGTCAAAAAACATTTGCTCATAATGATGATTCAAGTAACACGCCTTTAGTTTCTTTCTTTCTCTCTCTGCTCTCGTACATATGCACACAAAACTGAACATGTTGATATGATTACATAGTCTCACGAATAATATCAGCCGGAAGGAAAAGGCTTGTAACAGCTCTGTTCAAACATCATCGTGAATGAACATCATCAACTAAAGACAATAAATATAATACATAGCATCAACAATTCTCCAGGTTTATACATGTATATGCCATTAGAGAAGAAGAAAATGACCATTGAAAGCACACAAGGGAGAATCTCTGTATGTACACGGCGAGGTCAGCGAAAAGAGATAACAGCGTAGATGCTTTTCTATATGCCAATCAATCGAGCTCCTACGGTGGTATGTCCTTCTCGTTTTTTTGTCTTTTCTGTTTGATCTTTTTTTTTGACATTATCTGTCCATTGGATACCTTTTCAACGGGTAATATAATCATGATTCTTCACACAAAAATACTAATCAGATATCACTCGGTGAAAGAATCCACTCAATGTCGAATAGTCATTCGAAGAAAGAGAAAAGCGCTTATCAATTTCTTTCATTCATGTTCAAACACTTTTTGTGAAAGATAAAATGCAATAAAAATAACAACGACTCACTTGAATTGAACATAAACACTTTCTCTCGTTTGTTTCGATTTGCTTTATTCATATCAAACAGGAAATTCTTCTAACAATGCCTCTTCTTGTTCTATTCTGTTGGGTGACGAGAGGAGCCAATGTTCGCACTTGACCATAGGCTAGTGTGCAGAACGCGAAAAGCGAAACGCCATCTTCAAAAGAAACGAACCAAATGTCCATCAATGNATAACAACGACTCACTTGAATTGAACATAAACACTTTCTCTCGTTTGTTTCGATTTGCTTTATTCATATCAAACAGGAAATTCTTCTAACAATGCCTCTTCTTGTTCTATTCTGTTGGGTGACGAGAGGAGCCAATGTTCGCACTTGACCATAGGCTAGTGTGCAGAACGCGAAAAGCGAAACGCCATCTTCAAAAGAAACGAACCAAATGTCCATCAATGAAAGCACAAGCAGAAGGAAAGGAAGAGAAGAAAAAAACGCATATCTTATTCCATAACGATTCAATTCGCCTCGTTCATCTATATCTCACTTGACACATGTGTGAATAAATTATGTCTAACGTGAAATGTTTAATTATGCCTTGCTGAATGAATTCTATGTAGATTCAGAATTATTGTAACGACGAAAATATCTAACAGTAGTGTTGGATGTGTATGCACACGGGAAAGTCCTTGTGTTTGTATGCTGAGTTATCTCGAAATTCCCTTTCTATACTTTCATAAGAGTATCATGTGAAATAGTGTGCATAGTATTGGAATCAAGTGCATATGATTTCAAGGATCAATATTAATCATGTATTTGTATCTAGTTATGTAATGTTCTTTTTATTTTATTTGTGTTTCAGAGTAACACAATCTGATGTAGAAAATACGTACATATAACAGACACAAAAAAGATTCTCATATATTCCCTCCTTTCGTTCAATAATTCTGTCGATAAGAATTATACGAATTGTTTTGGCGTGGTTGAAAATTACCGCGTGGATGACGCGGACGATAATCGTCGTTGAAATTGCGTGGTCGATATCCGTCATTGAGATTGCGTGGACGAAAGCCATCGTTTTGAAAACGTGGTCGATAACCATCATTTGAATAGCGCGGACGGTAATCGCCGTTTGACTCTCGTTGGCGATTGTTATCGTACGGTTGCCTGTAATTGTTGAATCCACCAGATTGACGAGTGAAACCACCCGGTTGTTGTTGTTGCTGCTGCGAACCTATCGAATGCCGGATTGTGCGATGAGCAGTTGCGAAATCTCGTTGATATTGTGGCCGTTGAGCAAATCCTAGATTTGGTCGAAACGGTTGTGATTGATCATAATCATATGGTTTTAGTGTCGGCGTTGGCATTTGAACATTATCTAACAATTTCGCTTGAAAAATATAATCATCATCGTATGGCAAGTCTCGATACTTCACACACATGATTTGATTGTTAAGAACATCTTCACAATTAGGTAATGGAGGTTTTATTTTATCTCCAATAGGCTTAATTTTATCATCATCATCTGGCCAAAGAAGTCCAGCTATGCCTCCGCTTAATCGCGTTGGTAATTCTAATGAATTTTTTTTTGTAATTTCATTTTCGCCTGGAACGTATAACTTTTTCAAATAATCATAGCATAAATCACTCGAATGAATGAAAAGACGATCAGAATCACGTTTATTGCGTCTCTCTTCTTCATTTGTTAATGTTGAATAGACATGTTCCAGTGTGCGATGTAAACGTTTTTCATCGACAAACGGTAGCAGAGCAACACCTTGCCACAGTTGTTGTTTACCATTGAGATCTATACAGAAATTTAATGGATAAAAGTCAATTATCGGAGATTCTTTTTGTGTCATTAGAGGTTGCCATTCCACAGGTAGAAATTGACGAGACTGGGATGGAAAGACGGCCATCAATTGTTCTAATGGCTTAAATGGCTTAGTTTTCTTATCGAAAGTGACTGGTAGATCTTTCAGATGAAGAAAATCTGATGCAAATGGTGCGTAATGATAGGGAAAATACCTAGGAGAAAAGAATAATTTGCTGAAAGGTAAAGTTTACAAGAAAATATCTACCAGTCCCATGCAGGTACACCTTGATAATAATATTGAAGAACCCAACATAGACCTCGAGCATAATGCTGTGCAACTTCAACACGAAATTGATCTATTTCATCTTTATCAACATTGAATTTATTCTTATAGTATCTTCCGCGCCAGCCCTCTTCCCAAAGACGAACTGTGTCATTTGGATCGTTGTCACCTTCTTCGTCTACCACGGAGTTCTGTTTACTCAAGACGACTGAATCAGTATCGCGGTCCATTTCTTCATGGGTACGTTTTCTAGATCGATGATTCGACGTATCATCCGATGAAAAGTCTACACGTTGCATCTGACGTAGTTGTGCATTAGCCTGACTTGGATTCGCAATACTTGCAGTAGGACGTTGGCCAATTGGTTGTGGTTCTAACTGTGGTGCTGACATCCAGACAGGGAGTTGTGTAAGTCTAGAAAGATGCATTTAGATCAAAACGTTCCGTATGAATAGCAATTAACCCTACCCTGCCGGTTCTGTTGTTGATCGGAGACGTTTATTTGGCGGTTGGTTATTATTGTTATATGATCGATTGCGTTCACGTTGTCGTTGATCATTTTCGTGTCGCCTGGCAAATATGTCATCTTCCATTCTTCCAATATTTGTTAGAATGACTTCCACACGTTCCATGACCGGTATACCATTTTCAGTTAAATAACCTTGAAATTTCGATACATTACTCTTGTAAATATCGATCAAACGGTCGATCGCATTTTCACGTATCTCAAGTGATGGTAAATGCGGTAAGAAATCATTGCCAACGAAAAAGCACATGAATACCCAATCATCAATAGCGCGTTCAATATCCCATTCGAACGATAAATGCCGACGTAAATCTAAGTCCCGATAAAGATATTCTCGTAAGATGGATAATCGAACGAAGATGTATTGAGTTTCTTGTGAATTCCCCAGTGCTAATTCATCATTTTTACCAAATTTTTCTTTCGGAATACCTTTACAATCTTTTAAAGTGTGTCCAAATTGTCCACATAATTCACACGGACGTGGTTTGAATGGTTTAAATTCCTCACGAATAATTGTAAAATACGGTTCATGTGTGGCCAAACCGAGCATGATTAAATCAGCATCAGCACCACATAGAACATGATGTGTATTAGGATCGTGGTCAGGCTGGGCACGTTGTCGACGAATGTAATCCATGATTTTGTGTTCACCTTCACCGGGAACATTGGCATCCGACAGAATGATTTTAATAGATCGCCACGCAGGATTCGTATTCATACGAAGTCGGATATAATAACGAAGACATTCAGCTAGTTTCGACATAAATGGCGTACCAGGTGTAATACAATTCGAATCGAAGTGTTCGGTTCGGCCTTCGGGTTTTTTGTCTTCAGGTAAAAGACCACCATTGGATCGGATGTCATTGGAAATCTGTTCGATCATTTGCTGTTTATCAACGGCATCTTTCGAAGCTCGAAACCGTCTCGAACGTTGTTGATTCATTTTCGCACGTGGTGCAACACCATCAATTGCCATGTAGAGCAATTTTCGTGGACGAACAATTGAAAATAATCGATCGATACATTCAAAAATCAAGATCATCATTTCGTCTTCGTTTTTCGGTGGTGGACGATCTTCTGGATGTGTACACGGATGAATAATTCCATTCATGTCTAAATACAAATTGTCAAACTAAAAGAAAAACATTCATTGAAGACATTATCTCCAAATTAAATTCCGAAATTTACTTCATAACCATTCGGATTCGGTCTAGTTTCATCTAATGGATGATAAACGCCTTGAGCATCTTGAAATACACATAGACAAATGTATTACATTAGATATGAATAAAGTTGTTTACCTGTGGAAGGTTTATCTTCGATGCAATTACACACAACGGATGGATATTTTTTTGTTAACCAACGGAAAAATGCTGGAACTCCCATTTCAAATAACAAAGAATAATAATCTATGAGTAAAAATCGATCGAATAGAAATCGAAACGAAAATTTCTTCCAACCGACCTGTGAATTAAAAAACCTTAAGAAACAAAAGAAAAACTTCAACTAATAATTGTAACGAAAGATTTTGTATGAGTGATCAAGAGAAAAACGGTTAGACCTTTGAAAGTTGTCAACGAATAGTGATCAAACATTGCATAGATGTCAGTATCTTACACAAATAATACACTTTCTTTTGCAAAGTAAAATCGAATTTTTATATGATTATTCTTAAGAACAAAAGTCATCGTCTTTATTCAACAACAAAATATATATACTTTTTTTTATGAATTAAGATATATAAACAAGAAGAAGAAGAACTCATTCTATACAGAACAAACACTTAGAATTAATCTGAATAAAAAATTCTCATAAATTGTTCGATTGAAAAGATATTCTTAGCGAAATTTTCGTTTTGAGCTTCTGATAATGATCGCATTGATTTCGGAGTAGGATGAAGAGTTGTTGTCTGATTTAAAACAGTCGTTCGACGGTGTGTCAATTTCGTCGGTTGCTTGGGAGTCGAGCGCGCCTGTTGTCTATGTTTTTCATCTTCAACTATCAGTTTATTGAAGATTCGTTTGTAAATATATTCAATCGCTTCTGTAAACGATCGATTTGCTCGTAATTTTCTTCGCGCTTGATCATCTTTGACGATGAGTTGAAGTAAAAAGCAAAGTTGCTCGAAGATTTCATGACCATTGTTTTGATAAAACTTTAATAAAAGCATCGTAAAGTCTTTGACATATTCAGATTTTTCAATTAATTTCACAGTCAAATCATGTTTGACAGTAAAGAGCCGTAGAATAGTCAAGACTTTGCTAAGCAAGATCGTTGATGGTCCACTTCGATTGCAACATTTCATCAGAATAAAAAACAAACGCAATAAACCTTGTTGAGCTATTAAATAGCGTATTTCCAAACAACAACCAATAATTGGTTCAATATCGCGTAGAAAATGTAGATAAGCAGTCAGTGACAATGCCGACGATTCAGAAAATTCTTTGACTATTTGCATCATACGTTCACGAATGGTTAGGGATGAGGACGATTGAAATTGTTGTGAACGAAGTTTGTCAAGAATATGAACTACTGGATGATGATTTCGCACGTTCTCCGCACGAGTTTGATATCCGCGCCAATGGGCCTAGAATGAATGAAAATTAAACATTTTCTCACGTATTTATTCGATGATTTACTTGAACGATTTCAGCTGCGTGCATCTGCCGTTCTGACTCGGATCGTTGCTCATTTGAACGATTGTTTTGATCATCGTTTCTAAGTGTATCCTGCTGTTGTTGAGATAAAAATAAAGTAAATGTTTCTTTGATCATTCTTGTATTGATTGGATCGACGAATGATCCCTTTAGGAAAAGAACAACAAAGAAAAATAAAAATTTGAAATAGTTTCCAACTTGCTTCGTCTAATTTGTTTGAATCGACACTATCCACTTCGGATGAAATGGTTTCATCGATAAGGCATAGAGATGTGTTGTTTCTACTTTCTTCTTTTTCGATGGTTTTCTCTAATTCAACAAAATCATCCATTGAAAGTGAAGCCATTGTAGCAGCAATGGATGTTCGTCGATGATCGATTCTTGTTGAACTTGAACGAGCCGAACTGAATGATTCTTCTTCTTCTTCTTCTTCGTGATTATCGACATCATCTGTACGAAATTCTGATAATAAATCCAGACGATCCAGAATGTCATGATTCATTGTATCCAAAACTGATTGTGAAATCACGTCATTCGTATTTGTCATCGTCTTGTTGTCCTCTTCTTTAACTGGTACTGATATCGATTCCAAGTGAATGATTGGAATCAGGTGAATATTTTCCGTTGGATAAGTAAGTGAAAGTTTAGCAGAAAGAACTTCTTCATTGGGTGTTTCATTGATAAGAGAAATTTCCGGAGAATTCTCTTGAGTGATTTCAATCTCCTCTTTCTTCGAGTGTTGACTTCTAAATTCATCGAAAATCATCTGATGACGAAAATCACTTTCGTCATCTAAGTGTTGATGATGGTCGAATAGTAAATCATGCGCAAGCATAGCCAAGATTAGAATTGTACATCGTTGATCAGGTAAATCTTTCGCATAAGATTCGTATTTGATTAGATCGTATGAAAATGTTCCGAATTGTTTGATACACTCTTCCAATAAACGAAAATTTGCTTTGACATTACGTTCGTATGTGTTGATCAAGTGTTGTTGAGGTTGTTGACCAAGTTCAAGATTGAATTGAATATGTTCTTCACGTGTCTGACATGTTGCTAGTGTTGTTAAATGTTTAATGTCTCGTTTGTAATCACATAACGATGGGAAATAGTACGAGATTATATAAAGAAATGCTCGACCATCGGCAAACGATTCCTGAAGATCGTAGAGCCAAAATTTGTAATGTGCACAAATCAATTGAATCCATTTAGTTAGAGAACGAATGATCGGTGATGTTTCTTTTCGTAAACATGCCAGATCGATTGTGAGTAGACGTTGTTCGATCGGTGAACACAATTTAGCTAGACTGTCTGATAAAATCGATATTTCGCGATTTAATTTGTCAATTGGGGATAAATATTTAGGTAAATAACACACAGTAAACACTCGCCAAAGTAACTCAAGTGTACGCT
Organism: Adineta ricciae; assembly: GCA_905250025.1. Lineage (NCBI taxonomy): Eukaryota > Metazoa > Rotifera > Eurotatoria > Adinetida > Adinetidae > Adineta > Adineta ricciae. The sequence goes on from CAJNOJ010000131.1 coordinate 84,379, forward strand.
GCTTATTTCCATTCATAATATCCTTATTTGTTATGCCAGTTAAATCGACATGACCATATGTTTGAAACAAATCAAAAGCTTGATCAATATTCAATAATTTATGAACGAGATTCACTACCGGACATTTCAATTTTGTCGAGAGATCAAATTTTGCTACTTGTTCATTGTTGGACGATAACAATATTTGTGCACAACGAGTTAAACGAATTCCATCCTTTAAATCATCGAATAATTTGTTCTCTTCGTTTGTAATCAAATAATTGTATTCATCTAATGATGTTTGTTTGTATGTTGGTTCGTATCCAGCTAATTTCAAACGACGTAGAAGATTCGTGTCTGAACTGATGAAATCGCGTGAAAGAACATCGAGCGATTCCTTGGTCGATTTAAATTTCGAATCACGATGGTATAAACATGGATCATTGTCGATTAGACGTAAGATTTTTACTCGTTCGAGAAAGACGATGATGATTAATATGTTTTTGATAGTCAAACGAATCTGTGCTGAAGCGATTTTGTTACTACTGTTCATAGACATCTTCTTCGAGGAGATTTCATTCGATAAACTCTGATTCGATTGAAGGAGATATTGATCAATAGCGATTTTCATCTGATGATAATTTTCAATATTGATTGGAAAAAGAATCTCCATCGCTAAGCGAAACCATGTGCGATTGTATGAAGATATGAATTTCATGAATGCTTGTCGATTGACTGATCGTGCCGAAAACGTCAAATCAGATTTGGGATTAATTCGACAGTGATCAACATCGATATCAGCACTGATCTTTGCAGCAATAGGTAGAATGTCGCGTGCAAAGATTTCTCGAGCACGATCACGGACAGTATACCAACGATTAGATTCAATCGCCGATTTGAATGTTTTCTTTGCCGTCAAATCTTCATGTGATGTTGATTGATTTGTTGCCGCGTTCGGTAAGAAGTCTACTGGAGTAAACAATGAATTTAACCAGATGGTGAAGGCATGGGATTGTTTATCGACGGTATTTGTTGATGAGAGATTGAATGGAATACGTGCTCGAATAGCTGGTTGAAAAGAAACTATTGGTGAAGCTAATAGAAAAAAATAGTTTGTGAACTGAGAAAATAAGAACAGGAGAGCTTACTTGGTGGAAGAAGTTCGGGAGATGGTTGTAGTGATTCAGTGCTTGCTTTGATCATCGTCGATGATTTTGGGAATGAAACAGGAGCTTTCCATGTAGATGGTGGTGCAGGTCTAGCTTTTCTTTGAATATAAACAGGTATAGAAGTGCTGTCGTCATCTTCGATCATGGTCGATCGAGTTGGTTGTGGAGGACTTATGATAAATATACGATTTTCCGAAACAGACATCGTTGATTGATCAGGTTTGACTGAGTCTATCGAATTTGTTGATAAATATACATGTTTTGAATGTTCAAAACGAGAATTTTGATCAGAAAGAGGAGAGATTTCATTGAACACACCCATCAAACGATCTCGCGATAGTAATGGTCGTTTAGGGGTAATTGAAGATTGTTCTTCATCATGATCTTCTAACTAATAAAAAGAAATGTTTGATAAACACGAATATCAATGAATAAATCATTTCAACAAACTTTTCGTAAGAAAGTTTTCGAAAGAAGCTTTTCATAGCTGAGATTGCCGTTGAGATATTGATTTTCTTGGTTCATATTTTCTTTCCAAGAAAAAGCACAATGTTTTGTTGAAAGCAAATTGAAGAATATCAGTACCAGTTGAAGAAACAAAACAAAATATGAAATGCAATGAAGATTTCGTCGTCTTTCTCTCTCGAAAACAAAGAATTCAGATGATTTGCCAATCGAATTCGGTACACTCTTACATATGTTTCGATCATAGTGGACAGAGGTCACTCCTATTCAAGCATTTTCTGTGTTCTATGGCGTTGAGACGATAGAAGTATTCGATAGTACATAAGACTATTCTTCATGAATATGATCTATACATTTTTATTTTTGTCGATATTTTGGATAAAATCCTAGCTGAGACCGTGGGGATTAATTATACTATTTGTTTGATAATCAATTATATGATATCTAAATTTGTGTTTAGGATGAATAAAGAAAATAGTGGTACTAACTTGAGCTGAAAAATATTTTTTTCCAATATTCCGACCAAAAAGCAAGTTTACAAAAACTGGAGTTATATTCGCGTATGGACTCGTGGATGTGATGAGAAGAAGAAACATGATCAAATTAGAATTTATTAACATTTGTCTTTTCTCTGTCATACTAACTTCACGAGAAACAGTTTCTTTTTATTGAATGATGATATTTATTTAATAAAAATTTATGAAGAGTGAATTATATTCTCAAAAACTACATTCTAATCACTGAAAAACTTCTCACGCAAACCGGATAGATTCATTCTACTAGATTTAAAATATCAGACATGAAAATTGATCTTGACTGTTAAGCAACCGGATGAGTACTTGATTCACCTCCATCGGTGAAACTATAAAGATAGAAATGTTAAGGCTAATGTATATAGAAAAAAACTTACTAATCAGTAATATCTGTAATTGAAAAAGCTAAATCATCTTTTCTTTCTTCGTTTTCCTGTTTTTGTTCTGGTGTCTTCAAATTGATATCGGATGAGATTGTTTTCAATAATGTTTGATTCATTTTTAAAGTTGCCTCTTGACTTATTGTTGATACAGATTTCAATGTTTGATTCAAATGTTCCGACGTTTTTCCTATTGAGGATAATTGCGAAACACTCTTCCTCGCACTCGTCGTATTAATATCAACTTTATTTAGAAGAGATTCATGTGGGATCGGAGTAGGAGTTCCTATCTGGGGCGTGGATGGGGGAATATTTGTATTCGACTTGGGAGTTAGTTGAGATTTAGGTGAACTGGTTACTTTGGGTTGGAAACCAGCCCGACGTGCTTGAGAAAATTCAACCATCAATCGATGTGCGCGTGTGGTAGCGTATGAAACCGGCGGTTTTCCTAAAGTACTCGTTGACTATAGAGAAAAGAATAGTGAGTTATTGTAAACAATGAATGTACATAGAAATACCGAGATGATACTAGGCTTCATAGGACGGTGTGGAGAAATACGAGCAACAGGTTCTTGTATCGGTACAGTTTGATCTGTTGGTGGAATGCTCTGCTCAACCTTTTTCTTTGTATTTGATTTCGTAAGACGATCGACTAAATTACGCACATCAGTTTTTGTTACTTTCACCTGATTTGGTTTGGAAGGGGGTGGATTGAATCGTCGAAAGTTATTTATATTTCTTGGTATAATGACAGATTTTGAACGTAATTTAGGAGCAGATTTCGGTCGAACCGCTGTCGGTTTCAATAGCTTCTGTCCTTGTCCTACAGCTGATTGTGGTCTTCTATTTGCTAAAATGTGCTCGACGGACATCGATATATCACGCTGATCACTTTGTTGTTGCAATGCCAAAGCTTCTTCCACCAGAGCTCGAAGTAATGGGAAATTGTGTAGAAAATCTTTCGTTAGTATCTGTAGTTTGGGCTTTGAAGACACATTGAACTGCACATCATTTGTTGATTTTTGTTTAGACGGCGGTTGCAATTCATTTTCAACGTTATTATCAACGATCGTTTCACCATCGAAACTCGCAATGGGAATCGATGCTAGATACGATAAACGACTTTCTTTTGCCTGTGTAATTATCTTCGTCATTGAAGGTGCTTTCATTTGAAGAAAATCCGAGTCCGAATTGAAATATAACGCTGGTGGTTGGTAGAAAGCAATTGTTGGATCATCGAATGATGGCTCTTCAATCGTACGTGTATAATGGCATTTGGATTGCTGATCACGTTGTATGCGCGTTTTCGTACTTGTCCAACGAGTTTGAATAGATTTATCATTGTTGGATGCTGGAAGATCATTACGAGATAATTGCAAACCAACATCTTTTTTCTCATTGACAAAATGAATGTGTTTGACAATCGTATCCGAAGGTAGTGAGGGTAGAGGAAATACAGATCCAACGATCGGCTCTTTCGCCATAACAGGTACTCTGAGAAATGAGATAATTATTATTGATAAACTTATATTGAAAATCTTACTTTTCCTCAGCTTTTGCCATCGATTTTTCATCGAGTATAGGCAGTTGTGTCAAAATGGTTGTACCATAATGACAGAAACGCACTGCAATATCACAAATTCCAATTTTCGTACCCATTAAATTAAAAAGCGTGCAATGGAATGTTTGCTGTTCAACAAGTGGTATATCCGCTCCATTTTTCTGTATGGATTGATTCAAGATTTCTATCAGTTCATTCAATTTCACATTACAACTACCAATAAAATGCGACATGTTGGTATCATTCGCGTTGATTTGATCGATTAACAAGAGAAAAAGAGGAACATTGAGTAAATGTGAATACAATGTTTTAAAATATGTCTTAAACAAACACGATTTTCCACGTTTGAAAGCAAATTTCCCATTCGCTGACCGAAGCTCATAGAACTGATCAGATAACAACTGTCGCCAAGAAACATTCGGATGCTCTCTTTTCATCGTATGAAATTCTTCGATTTGCCATTGATCAAAATACGGTATCGACACTGCTGGATAGTCAAGTAAGCGAAAGACAACACAAGGTAGATGACACTGAAGATTTAGATCGATCTGCACATGACTGACGAGTACTTCGATGGATAGCAGACTCGGAAGCTTAGATAAGTCAGTCATCTGAAACGATGAAAGGAAACTGATTGCTAAAGAGAATAGAATTCGAGATAGATGAATTTGTATTGATTTCTCATATAAAAAAAATTTGTATCTTTGAATTATTAGTTTGAAAAAATCAAATATGTGCACATCATGAACAACAGTTATTGCATCAACGATCAAAGGAATGAGAATATCACTGAGTTGACTCTGACGAACGATTCGGACTAACACCGGTGCCTATAAATACAAAAGTAAACATCAAGTTGAACTTCGAACGCGAACATACTTCTTGAATTTTTGTTCGACGGTACTGTTTCACTTTGTTGATTAATACTAAAAGAAAAACCAATTCCTATCGTGTGCAATGAAAAGTTTCTTTTACATACTTTGTATTTTTGTTGGGTGACGAACTTGAATTCGATTTCCCACTTGTTGCACTGTTCCACGATTGACTTAATTGCCGGCCATAGGCGTTAGTGATTACTGATGGTTCATTATCAGGTGTTCTAAACAAAACATCAATCTTTCGGGAACCGTTTTTACAAACACAACATCAAACCTGCGACGGGTAAGAACATCTAAACTGTCCTGTAATGAACTAATGCACGATTGTGATATTGATCGTAGTAATAACATGTCCTAATATCCAAAAGATCAAATCGATATCAAAGTTACGCTTTCATCTACTTTTGACAACGGATGTAAAGAATTTCCATCGGGTATTGTCTGAAATAGGAAACCAATGTAAACTGAGATATGAACTAGTCATGTTCTTAACATACATCAATAGTTTCAACAAATTCACGTTGATTGACTTCAAGACAACGTAGAACTTCTTTTAATTCTTTTAGTGTTTGCTGATGATGTTGTATTCTAATCAATCACGAAAAATCTTATTCTTTCCGAATACAATTCTCAAATTCTATACTTGGAATTTCTTCGATTTGTTCCTTGAGTATTGCTTTCATTCGGAGAATGTGTGACGGGGGACACATTTGTTTGAGTTGTTTTCGGAATGGGCAATGACGAAACATACTTCATGATTGACATGATGAATGATATCCCAACTAAACAATTATCTTCTACTTACAACATCAGCAGCATTCGAACCTGAACATGCTCGTATTTTGTCAATCCATTTCTTTCTTCCTTTTGCATCCATAGCTGAAAAGAAAGAGGATATTTGACTGGTTCAAGAATAGAAAATTGAGAATCACCTCTAAACTTAAATATTTCACTACCATTTGTTTGGACAGTAAAAGTTACATCATCTTCATTCGATGGTGACACCCAACAATCGGTCAATTCAATGATGCCCCTCGGACCTTTCTTGCGAACTTCATCGGGCTAAAATGAAAATTCATTGAGTCATTTTCATTAACACAACGAACAACTGATTTACGGTGAAATAAAGCAAAGTCTTCGTATCGGAATCGATAACAAAATGTCGCGTTTGATATCCTTTGAATGCATTTGTATATTTACTTAAAGTGCCTTGAAATCTGACATTGATCGAAGAGATGTTTACAACATTCGCAAAGAAAGCAAACTCACGTTGATTCATCAACTGTATTCCAATTGAAATTCAACATCTACAATAATCAACATCGAATAAAAAGAGAAATGCATATCATGTTTATCTAATATCGCATTTATTTGATAAAGAAAGAAGAAGAAAAAAGAGTAGCATAACATTATTTGACATTAAGATGGAATACAAAAGAAAAGAAAAAGTAGAATAATAATAACCATGTATGTATATATGCATATGTATAGAATCATTTGCGTCTTTAGTAGAAAAGAAAAATGAAAATCACAGAATAGAAATGATCAAAATGAATTCGTTAGATGTGTATACGTTGATTAAAAAAAAACTGAACGTATGAAGAATATTTGCGTAGTTGAAACCATTGCAAAGAAACAAAAATGAATGAAATGCACATTAGAAAAATATTCATAACATAAAAAAGAGAAAAAAAAAAGAATGTCGAACGTTGATTTTGATTAATCGGTATCTTCTTTGCAAACAGCTTTGATATTTGGACAAAGGGATTTTAGAGGTTTAGCACGTTTTATAAATGGATGACGGATTAATTCGTTTGTATCTGCGCGTTGTTGAGGATCAATGATTAAACAACGACGGAGAAAATCTTTGGCATCATGCGAAATACGATTTTGTGATTCAACACTGATCGCTGGTGGTTCTTCTTGCATCGCGATTTTACACATGGCACGAAAAGGTTGTTCGTTGATGTACGGCGGTGAACCATCGATCATTTCAATCATTAAAATACCTAATGACTAAATAGACAAACGAATGGTTAGTTTTTGATTTGACAATCGACTTCTACTTACCCAAATATCAACTTTTCGATCGTATTTCAGTCTAGGAGAGGAAATAGAGTTGCACATTTGCATTGATAAACTTAGAACAATTGTTACTTTTTAATCACTTCTGGTGACATCCAATATGGAGTTCCAACCATTGTTGTTCGCACACTTTCAGTATTGGCTAGTTGAGCACAAAAACCAAAATCAGTTAATTTTACTAAATAGAATTTTATTTCATATAAAGTGAAAATTCATCCTTTCCGACTTACCTGAACCATCGAAACCAACGAGAACATTATCTGATTTGACATCGCGATGAATAATGTTTTTACTATGGAGGAATTGTAATGCTTCAAGACATTCTTTCGTTACCGCGGCCATTTGTCCCTCATCCAGAACAGTTTGTTCGACAATTTGCGTTAACTGTCCACCGTTCATATATTCCATAACAACTAAATCAAAACGTTTGGGCTTCTCTTTTTCAAATCATCAAACAGTATCTTACTCCATAATTCATTGGGTCGTAAGTAACAATCAAGAAAATTGACTATCGAACGAAAGCGGCAATTTTGCATGACGCGAATTTCGCTAACAATGAGTTCTTTTCGCGGTTGTTTTGACCATAACATTCGTTTAATGGCTATTTTTGTATTCGTCTTCGTATCAATTGCTAAATCAACATCACCTGCTGCCCTGTAAATTCGATTGAGAAGAAAATCAATCAGAAACGCTCAAAAGTGAACTCACGTACCCTGCACCAAGTTTTTTCTTGATGATAAATCTTGCTATTGGATCGTCTTTCGCAGCGATTGGTTCTAGAAAGAAATCTCACATTGATATATATTAATATAAGAAGAATATTGACAGACCAAGTTCTTTGATTGCTTCTTCTTCAGTCATTTTTCGTCTTTGAACTTTAGATTTATTTCTTTCGATTGCCCGTGGTTCATCTGTTGGAGATCTGCGTGTTGGTGCCAGTGGTGCAACAGGATGATTTTCTTTGTCAATCACCGGCGTTGCTTTGGCATTTGCTGACGAGACGAGTTTATTAGCAGCTGCAGCTACTCGTGCTGTTTTAGGAGGTAATGCTGGTGGACGCTCTGCTGGTTTACGAATATTTCCATTGAAACGATGGGTAGAAGGAACATCAGGTTTGCCCTGAGGACGTACTGCAGGGGAGAATATCATTGGCATGGATGGCTGTGGCAGTTGTTTTGCTGAAATTGGTGGAATGAATTCGTTAATTTTCGGTTCTTCATTAATAAGTGTATCACGATCAATCTGATACGTCAGATTGTTGACACCGGTTTGTCGAGTTTGTGGAAATGTAGGAGTAGTTGGACGGGAGTTCGATGGTGTAGTCGATTCCGGAGAATGATAATCAGCATTGTCATCGTCAGATTTATCACCAGTCATCTAAATAGCACACGTTCGAGATTGTTGTCGCAAGTTTCAAATGAATACGAACGTCTATGCTTTGTCTGCGAAGTATTGTCGCACGTTTCAATTCTTGAACAAAATTTGAAGATGACTAAACAAATTCAATGTCTGAAAAATCAAGTATAAACAAAAGATGTCACTCACATTGCTATTGGTAGACATAGTTGGAACAATAGGTACATATTTCTTGGGACCTGATCGATTAACTTTGAACAAAACGAACGATATGTTGCAATACTTTAACATTCAATGCAAATATAATTACCCGCTTGATCTTTCTGTGTGGATGAATGATGATCGTTTAGTTTTTCTTGTGATGATCTATGTTCATTTTCATTTTCACTCAGTTCATCTCCCGATTCGTACGATAATCCATCAGAATGGAAGGCATCTTGAATACGTATGTGTTTTGTTTGATTAGCTATTCAAAAGCAAATCAAGTTAAAAACAAAATATCTTCTCGCTCAAATACGAACTATTTTCTCGCATAGTCTGTTTCATAACTTTTAATGCACATGTCATCACATGTGCTTTATCTTCAGGCTTTGTATGACTAAAACGAATTCCATTCATTCCGATTCGTTCGTTTTCTGAAATATTCTTACGTGAATATGGTTTTCACTTGTGCTTCCCATTCTTCTGGCAAACCATGAAAAGTCTTTGTTTGAGGATCATAGGACACATGAACATTTTTTGTCACACTAATCGGTGTCGAAATTTCCGATATTTGCTGCTGTGGATTTCTTTTAAAAAGGTCACGAAATTTTTCCGTCAAATACATTGTTTCACACTAAAATAAAAATAGATTCTTTTCTCCGTTTGTTCAACAACCAAATCAATGACGAGTTGTCCGTAAGATGAGTCATTCTTCTGAAAACTTACTACGTCTTATCTAACTTTCATATTGCTCAACTCAAACAGTTCTATGACACAATTAATACACACATAAATCGAAATAAATCAATCTTTTCCGTTGTTCTTTCGTAAGATGTACAAACAAGGACGTGAAGATTATATCAGGGACAAACGATGTCTAGGAATGTAATAGATGTCAAATAGACAAGAAAAAGAAAGAAATAATTCTCTTCTATTTTGTTATTTCGTTTCTACTTTGAAAAAAAAAATACTTGCACGCAATACCTTGAGAAAGTCTCATGTGAGAAATTGACTTACCTTTGATTTTTTTTTCTCGAAGATATCAAATAATAATACGGAAGAAATGAAAGACGTTGGAGTGTTTGGCATGAGCCATTATACTAGAATTGAAGGAATACATTTAGATGAGAGAAACAAAACATGAGAAATGAAAAATGTTTATTAGCATTGTGAACTTTTCAGAGAGGATTCTGGCATGTGTATGTACAGATATAGACGAAGATGATGACAAATAGAACAAAGAAAATAAATAAATGATTCAATTTCCCTATTGCTGATTAAATATGTGACGACAGAAGAATAAGTGTAGCTTGATTGAAAAGTATGAACAGAGTAAGACAGAAAAATTCTGATATTAATCAGAAACGAGTCTGTCGATGTTTATGATGATTGTTCATATCGACAGATGAAGACGAAGAGAAGGTTGCTGACGCTTTACGTTTGATTTGTGACGGGTGAATTTCTTGGATATCATCTTCGACTGGTGTGTCTTCGGTTAAATCGATTGTATCTGATTGATGGAGGGGAGCACGATACTGTTTGGATGGACGTTGTGTTTGACGAATATGTGGTCGTGCTGAAGCACCATGTTCAATTGCTAGTTGAGAACTGACAGGTGGTTGATGAAGACGATGTGAAGTAATTTGATGGGCAACATTTGAATGATAAGGATGATGAGAATGACGAAAAAAACCGGCTTGGGCTGACTTTTGTCGCCATTCTTTCTTGAAGTTGTCTGTTTCGTCTTCGTCAAGATTCTCTAATTCAACATTTTCAGATATCTGACCTGTTCCCACATTCATTTCTCTCTCGATAACATGTTTTCGATCACCAATTCGATGACCGATCTGCACTCTGTTGATTCCACGTTCGGAATCTCGCACAGCTTGTCGTGTTTCTTCGAGTCCATTTGGTCCTCGATTTCTCGACGTTGTTTCCTGATAAACTTTCGGTCGTCCATCAGCTCCATTGAATGACATAACTGTTGTCGATGTGAATGAATGAACCGGCGCATTGCTGTCCGACATTAATCGATCCATCATAGCAAATGGCGATGAATTCATTCCAAAATCACCCATAAAATGATTCATTCCAGTGAATGGTGATGGAATCATAAACGAATTGCCAAACAGCGTTTGAGCATGTGGTACTAATGCATTACTATTCGTTCGACGATTAGTATTACTGTTCGGAATACCAAATAGATCTGTAGGAAAGCCAAACATCTGAAAAGAAACCAAAAATTCTTTTGAATTAAACAAACATACAACGAAAGTCTTGTTCCTCCTTAATACTTATGCGAGATAATATATATATATATACAATAAACATTCATAAAGAACATACAAACATCAGACAAAAAGGACAAGATGATTAAATCACCTAAAGAGGAAAGAAACAGAATGAGTACAGTTAGATTTTAAGAAGAAATAAATCAAGATTCAGTATTTCTTGTTGTAAAATACTTTGAAGAAGAAAATCAATCGTTAAAATTTTCATTGAAAAATCTGAAGTTGTATATTTCTGTAAATCTTTTAGTAAGAATCTATCACTATCACATGAAAGTATTAAACAATTGGGAAGATTGCTTTGCTCATTCAATGTCGTCAATTGTTTAATCGTTGGAAATTCTCGACGAACATGTCCACCAGCTGAATGAATAATCGATTTGAGAATTGTGGGAGATGGTTGAACACTTGGTGTTAAAAAGAATGTATAACCCAGAAATAAGAGTCGATTTTGCCGCTCGAGACGTTTGCTTATAGATCGCTGGAAAAGATTTTCTGCGGGTTGAGTTTCTTCATTGAGAATCCAATCTGTTTCTTCGATTGGTAAGAAACGTTTTTCTTCATGACATTTATCTAACCAGGTTGTTTTTAAAACATAAGTCGCATAATTCAAACATTCATACAGTTTTTCTGTGCGTAAAAATCGATTCATAATCAAATGTGTTGTCGTATGAGGTAAGACGGAAATTTTTCCACCTAAGGTTTTTATAATCGTTTCGTAATGGTTCAATATTTTCATGTTGAAACCGCTGAGCATAATTGAAATTGATTCATCGGTCGGAACTGGAATTTCAACCGATGAGTCGACTGGTTTATCATAATGATGAGCTATTTTCAAATGATCGTGATTGACGACATTCATATCTTGTGTATGTTGTTGGTCATTGTGACGATGAATAGCTGAATTTAACATTTCATCTGTAATATGAATCGGCTGTGACCACGGTAAAAGTAAATCATGCACAAAAATCTGATCGAATGAGAAATGATCGATTGTTGGTGTTCCAGTCAAACGTTTATAACGTTCTTCAAGTGGTTGTTTAAGTGCACAAGTATTTCCCAGATACAACTCCGATAACCACAGACCATTGACAATAGGTATGGACCATTGCGAAGCTTTCTTGAACTTTTCTGTTTTACCATTCTCGCGCGCTAATAAATGCGTATGCCATTTACTTAAATGACCGGAATATTTGCCACCTAGAGAACGTATCATGTATCGAAGACGTGCTCGTTCGATACCGTCGAACCCAGTCATTGTAAAGAAATATTTTATCAAGGGTAGTTTTTCCGGATCGTTTGGATCGAAGGGTGATGGATAATGAATGGCTAGATTAGGTACGAAGAGTTTTTTCCGTTGTAGAACGTCATTTAACCAATGTGCAGTGACCATTCGGACATTTCTACGTTTACATACTTGTCGAAAAAGTTCACTCGTACGATAAGCAGCAACGAAATGGGTTAAATTAGCATCATTTGGATCTTCTGTTATTAAACCACAATGATCTGTAATGGTTTTTGACCATGTGGGTATTTGATCTTTGGAAACGGTGGAATTGTATTCACATTGGTGAATATAAATGACACAACCGACTAAGCACTGCGACGATGGGACTAATTCACGTTTATCTTGTGTACAATAGTTGAGTTCGTAAGAAAGAGTTTCAGGTGGTGGATGACGTGATGTTTGAGAAGTCGTTTTGTTGTTGATTAAATTCATTAAAACAGATGGACGAATTAGTTTCTCTTCAATTGGTAACGTTGAAAGATTTCCGTCTTTCGTTGTCGATGAATGGCCATTTTGATTTGAATGAACATTGTTTTGTGCTGCAGCATTGACCTTGTTACGCTGTCGTGGTGTACCAGCTGTTGCGCGCGCACGAGATCGTTTCGGTAGAAATGATTTTGTTTGAGAAGTATCCTAAAGATAATAAACATATACAAAAGGAATTCGATACTGTTCAGGAGAAAATGTGTTGATGGATATCAATACTTACGGATGAATCTGGAAGATTACTTCCGTCATTTATTCCTGTGACTGGTTCTGCTGATGGTGGCGGTGTTGTTTGATCAGCTTGATTGAAAAAGTTTTTGGTTATTAATTGTGAACGATGTGCAACAGTTGTTGATTTCACGGATATTTGCTCATCTGTCGATTGATTTTGCAGATTTTCATTGGTCTGATCATCATCTAAGTCATCTTCATCAACATCCATGAGATCATTTGGATCTCGTAATAGATCAGGATGGTAATCGTTTTCTTCTAACAATCGACCTGCATTCAAGCAATCGAGAATCCAGTCAGGTGTGATCAAATGAACTTTTTCCGATTGAATTTCATATGCATGTTGAAGACGTTCGTCAACATTCGCAGACGATGATGTTTCATCTTCCAAATTTGGTTTGACGAATGCCGATGCACATATCAGATATGTACAATTAGGATCGTCAAGATCGGACGTCCATTGTCCACCGTAATACGTAACTAGTGCATAGATTTTATTTTGATCTTCAATTGATAAATTCACATTCGCAAATGTACATGAACGAAAGATATGTTCGGATTGATGACGATCGTCATTTCGAAATGGATCAATTGGTAATAAAGTATTACATCTGAGACATGCTGTTATCCAACTGGAATTGACAATTGGAGTTTGATAGATTTCAATAGCTTGTTCCAATTCGCCTTTATTACTGTCAAAATCATCGCAAATGACATGTGTCGTTGTTTCAGTTAAATAGAATAATTTGATAGCACCATTTTGCTTGAACTGTGTTTCAAGTGAAGAATCATTAAAACCCGATGCAAAATATTTAATTGATGAAAACAGTTTCGAATCATTTGTCGACATATCTGAAAGAGAGAGAGAGAGAGAAAAAAAAAGACGAAACTCTTTTGAAAAACAATATGAACCAATGACAATAGCCATATTGTTTATTTTTAACATTTGACAACAATATGCATAGCAATGCACTTGAATATCTCAATGGAAAAGGTATCAAAACCCAAAAAGGATCCGAAGGAAGAAGTCAACAGAAGTGAACCAAACTTAACATGTGTGAAACATGAATCCATGGTACATATCCATAGTTCATCCACATTGATCGTATTTATATATATCTCGTTAGATGTCGCTTAGAATCGCACACGTTTTCATGTCCAGACGAGAACAAATGGATGTCTTCTAGATTAGAATTAGAATTTTGCTCACAAATACTCGTCTATAGACTAGATGAAGCAAGGAAGCTTACAAGGTCGATATATACTCGAGTAAAATAAGAGTATACAGGTTGTGTGTGAATGAGTTGCCATTGTAATCTAAAATGAAGGTTGTGTTTTGACCCACTTCGAAGGGAGAAAGTGAATAATGAACTGCGGCCTGATGAAAAAGAGTAATGTGTTAGGAAGTACATTTAATTCTTATATTCACATCTGTTGGAAACTTCTAACTAAGAAAAGTACGAAAGAATTTTATGCAGAACCGTCAAAACAACATAGATATCACTATGTTTTGACTGCCAGTGCAGATAAAGTTTCTTATTATTGTATATTATAACGAAACGTTGGGAAGAGGACGAGGAGAAGTTTGAAGAAACTGTTTGATGTTCATATTTGTCCATATTGTTCATTTTTGGACGATCTCCTGACAGTTCTGTATAGTCGCGGTTAGCACCGCATTGCCTATCTTTTTTCCATTCATATATTTTGTTCAATAGCAGAATCAAATTTTATACTCGTTATGAATCGTTTTACATTACTACTGTATTCAATGAATCATCAAATTCAATGCTTTTGCACAAAATCACATTTTCCATCGCAAAGGTTATACACTTCGACAATATAATCACCAAGGGATAGTTGGCACATTCTTTTGAAAAGTTTCTATTGGTGTAATAGATTTATCAAGAATCCTTTCCATTAATACATTGTATAACTATCATATGATTGTTAACAACGAAAGAAAAATAAATAGTTACTGATAAGAAATATCTTGCGAATCAAAGAGAACGAACAGATAGAAGAGAAAATGATTCTACTCAAACAAAACTATTGCGCTATACTTATCGTGGCTCTTCGTTGAATTATTTCACTTTTTTCAAGCTAGAAACTCATTTATTTTCTTGAAATGTCGACAACAGTCACACCTACTCCTACGCCAACAACTACACCAGATAATGATATTGAACGGCCTGCATTTCGACCACAAAGGCCACCACCACCACCTCCATCCTCATCCATAACTGTACAATCTGAGCCAATATCACCAAACACGCTATATCCAATCCTTGCTGACTGTATATAATCAATCTCCTTGAACTATTAGCTTGATTGTTTTGTATTCTAGGCGAATCGGACTTCACGAATATCGATCCACGAAATGAGACTCCGTCAGAAGAAAATCGACCAACTCTTCTGTAATATTCCATCTGCTTACTATTCTTCCGCTTTCAAATCGTATTTCCTTTTGATTAGTAGATTCGCATTTACTGATCTCTTCGATTCATTTAATTATGAGAGTGTTCGCAACCAAATTCTAACCCGTGAAATGAAAACAAGTCCTTTTACTACTGTCCTATGGCGAATATTTCTCCATTGCTTGCCACGCAGTTCAAGTCAATGGAATCAAGCTATCGAGTTATCTCGTGATACTTATGATGAACTCGTTAATGACTATTTTCTTGATTTAAAAAAGATACGAGATCACAATGGTGATGTCGAACATCTCAATCATCCACTTTCTCAAGAAGAAAATGTAAATATTCAAGAATTGAACGATCCATTGAGAAGTAATCCGAATTTTTCTCTTAGAGTTTATGGAATCAATATTACGTTTATGAAGAATTGAAAGAAAACATCTATCAAGATGTTATACGAACGTAGTATATTCAAAATCGATTGATTTAATATAAAATCTTTCTATTTCAGTTGTCAAGACATCGATTTTTTTCGACAAAAACACATTCTTGATCTTTTGTTAAAAATTCTCTATATTCATAGTCGACACAATAGTCAATCATGTCCGTATCGACAAGTAAATCTTCAGAATGGAGCTTCTTATGATTAAACCTTCGATGTTCAGGGCATGCATGAAATTCTCGCTGTTATTGTCTACACTATTCATTTGGAAAGTCAAGTCATCAATGAATATCCAGAATCAAACGAAATGATGAAAAAACTTTACGATCCACAGTATCTTGCTCATGATGCCTAGTAAATCATTTCTTTCGTTGTTGATGTTTGAATCTGGAAAGTCTTTATTAGTGCAATCTATGAGAAAATCATGGATCATTTGCAGCCCTTCTATGATTTTAAAACAAACAATCCAATCGTCCGTAGAGTAAGAAAATTTTCTTACCGTGAAAATGACTTTTCATTCGCTTGATTCCATAGAATGCTCATTTGAGTGATAATAAGCAAATTTTATTTCCTCGATCTAACGATACACAACTTTACTGGAATGATACTGTTATGCGAGTCAATACAATTTATGAACGTTTGAAAGAATGCGATCGTCCACTTTATGAACAGTTGCAAGATTTAAGTATCGAACCAACTGTTTACGGAATGTAGGAAAATCACTAACTTTTTCTTGTTTCTTGTATGTTATCCCTTGCAGACGATGGCTCCGATTGTTATTCGGTCGTGAAATTCCATTCGGTTCGGTTCCAAGTAAAACACGATAACGCTCTGAAAAAAATAAATCTAAAGTTCTGATTCTTCTTTTTTGCAGCTTTGTGGACAGTGATTTTCTGTTACGATGAATGCTTTGCGTTCGTCGATTATTTCTTTTTGGCACTTCTCATGGAAATCGGACAATTGTGTATGTAGTTCGTCTGTGTTTAATGATGATGTTATGAAAACTAATCTTTTGTTTAGTCAAGAAAAATGATATATCTGAATACAGTTTCTGTTTACAATATCTCATGCAGCCGAACAACATCTCTGATATCGAAGTTGTTATTCAGCAAGCATTAACATTAGAAAAGTTGACGAAAACAAAGGAAGCGCAGCGACTTTCGGCTAATCTTTCTGCGCAAAACAGCACGGGCAATCGTTCACCGATGGGAGGAGTGCAAAAGTCAGCATCACCGATACAAAACTTTTCGCAAAATCCGCTGATTGACGCAACAAAACCAAGTGTACCAACCCCTTCGTTTTTCTCGTCATTACAAGGCGGAAAGAATAATTCTTCGAAAACGCCAATTGAATCTGAAATGAACGTATGAATTCTTCTCTTAATTCCTCCAGTCATCCAAACTTTTACGTTTTTGTAGGACAATCCAGGCAAAGAATCACAGATACTCTATGATTCCAATGTTTTCATACAGAAATACTGTGCTGAATTCATGAACAAATTCATTACTCGAATAAAAGATCGTTTGTGTAATCTACCTGATACGAAAGAAGATGTGATTATTCAACTTACTGGTTTAGAACAGGTACGGACACAATGATTCTTTGCTTTTTCTCGTATTGTATTTCAATGATTTACTTCAGATTGCGAATGTACTCGATGGTACGTTAACATTCGATGATAATTCTCTTCAAGCGCTGGCGAATTATAAAACAAAAGAAACTTCTGTTCCCAATAACGATCAAAACGATGCCAGTTAATATTCCTATCAAAGCCGATTCTTAACTGTAAATGAACGATTTCAATATTCTTTCTTTCTTTCTTTTATGTGAAATCTAATACCGAGTGAAATCTGATTGTATTTTTTCTTCTCGAATGAGCAAGACAGTATACTTCGCGTGATTGGGTATATACATCATTAATATACTGATTCCAACAATGACTGTACTTACTACTATGTACAATAGTAACGTTCGGCTTGATTTGATCAATAAACATGTTCTGTCTCACTTTCTCTTTTGTTCGAGTTAATGAACGACGTGTTGTACCAGTTGGTTGGACAAAGTTCCATATGAAAATTAATCAAAACTTCAATTGACAAGATTTCTTGCGAATAATGGTTCACTGGTCATTTTGACTTCTTTTCTTTCTATCTATCTCATCACCATCGATTTTTCTTTGTCTTACAAGCAATTCGATCAAATATATGTTGTTATTTTTCCTTGGCATTGAATGAAGATACAACCATATTGACACAGTCTGTATCAATTGTGTCTCATTTGGCTTATTCTGTATAATGACAGATGGCAAGGCACTTGAGAATAAGAATGAGATTGAACACTCATATTTCTGTTCTTTTTCTTCGCGAACGCCTGTTGTTTCCTCATTTGACCAATCTCTCATATTTAACACCGACAATCATCATCATTATCATTAACTATAGTAGTCATAAATNTATACACACATATATATATATATCAATACGTATTGATAAGAAACAATAAATAGGTGTCTCAATACTCACGCATTGCATCATTGTTACAATCATATTGATAAAGATCTATTACTGATGAGCAGGAAGAGAAAGAGTCAATGTTCGATTATTTTCATTTCATCTTCAACGATCACTTTTGCTCTTTTCCTTTATCAAATCTCTCATCTTGTTATGGTCATTTGTCGTTCTCTTTCATATTTTCACTTTTTTCTTCTTCCGGTTGGCCATCTCGCGCATTCACTTTGTTGATGTGTTCGCATGTCACAGACAAAAGACAACTATAAGCGGTTTTGTCATTCTGTCTTTTTTGTCACAGGTACAAATTCTAATTGAGTTTGAAGTTTCTTTTTCTTTTCTCTCGTTTCAACTTAAGTACAAGAAAAAAGTCGGAAAACGAGCGATCAATACGATTGTACATTATTTCTCGGGTTCTATTTTCTCTTTTTTTTTCTGTTACTAAGAACTTCCTTTTCCTCTTTTCTCTCTTTTGCCTGCTTGATTTCTAATTATTTCTTCATTCTAGATGATAAATCGAAATCAGTTTCAGTCAAATAATGATAGTATTCTTTTGCTTATTAAATCATCTTAAACAGTGGACATTTATTGAAAATCTATAATGTTATTCTTTCTGCTGACATTTCTCTCGTGTATATCTTCACTTTATTCATTCAATTATCAGACCGTTGAACACTGGAGATATTTGAGACAAGATAAACCAACACAAAAAGCATCGTATTTCGGCTATTCATTAGCTGTGCATAGATCAAGGTAGAAAACAGAAGGATTTCGTTGATTCAAAAACAAAAATTCTTTCTCTTTTGTTGCAGTTTACTAGTCGGTGCACCTCGTGATCATTCACCTCATGATATTATAGCCCGACGTGGAACCGTATGGAAATGTGAGTTTCATCCGGACAGTTACTGTCAACGTTTACCATTTCGTCGTGATGGTAAGATGAAAGACTAAAGATAAAATGTGATTTTAATGCTTATTATTCCAGGTGAAGCTAATGTTCGTGTTGGTACTTCATTTGACAATAAAACTGATCAATGGTTAGGTGCTTCATTAGCTGCAAATGATGGCAATATAATCGTAAAATATTCATTTAATCGTTTCATTCGAATCAATGTAATTACTTTACATTTAGGCTGGTGCACCATTTCTTAAACATCGTATAAACGATGGACACAGCCTCGAGTATGAGATACCAGGTGGCGCACTTATTGGAAAATATGGCACATCATTATCAATGAAAGAGAGTACACAAATATTTTCTCCATCGTTTCTTAATTGGCGTATGTCATGTCTACGACTTTAGGTTTTTTGTTTGCCGGTTAAAGTAAATAAATATCTTTTTACTAGATTCTCGAAATTACAATCAAGAAGGTTATGGCGAATTCGGTTTTCAAGTGGCGTTGAGTCGAAAACCCGAACGGATAATCATCACAGCACCAGGCTCATTTTATTTTCGAGGTAACAAAGAAATATAATCATTTTTAGAAAAACTCATTGGACTTTCCATAGGCGGAGTGCATTCAATTCCAATTATGGACAAGAATTGGGTTGATACGAGACATCCTTTCACTTCTCCACATTACAAATGGCGTGACGCCGGATGGCTTCGATATCCATCAAATTATTCGTCGAATGAATACGATGATTGGTGTTATCGAGGTTATGCTTTGGCACTTGGAAATTTTAACAATGATGATAATCAAGGTAACGAAACAAATGTTTTATCAATTGGACTCAAAGAGATGATTTTCGAATAGAATTAGTTGTTAGTATCCCAAAGTTACATAATTATCGTGGAGCAGTGGAAATTATGAACAGTAATCTGGAAGAACGTTCGATACGAACGTTGAATGGCTCCCAAATGGGAGAGTACTTTGGTGCATCGTTATGTGTTGTTGATATTAACAATGATGGGTAAATTTTCATGGAATTTTACCGATTGTCTGTAGTTTACTGTCGATTTTCATGTAGATTGGACGATTTGCTGGTCGGTGCGCCTCTATATACGGTAAAGAAGGATGCGCGGATCATTCCGGATGCCGGTCGAATAGTGATATACCATCAAACACCGGAGGTTAGATTTCATCTTGAAATATTGAAAGAATTTCGCATAAATTTTATTTAGCATAAACTTATACGAAAACAAACTATTGAAGGAACACGTGAAGGTGGACGATTTGGACATGCGATAACGAATTTAGGTGATATTGATAAAGATGGTTACAATGGTAAAAAAGATATTCAGATAGACTTGTTTTTAAGCTTGTTTTGTATAGATGTTGCTATTTCCATGCCATTTGGTCATCAGAATTCTTCGAATACTGTTTATATTTATCGTGGATCAAAAGATGGATTGATTATTCCTCCGACCCAGGTGAATTTTACGGATTCATCAAAGAAAAATATCGATGATCGATTTTAGATTCTTCAAAAACCATCATTGAAAGGTTTCGGATGGGCAATTCAAGGTCAATTTGATTATGATAATAATGGCTATTTAGGTATAATATTTCAGAGGGAAAAAATCACCTTCGAACATTTCCTTTTCTTCTTTCCTCAAATTATAGATTTAGCCGTGAGCAGTATTCATTCAGAAACAGTTGCTATCATCTTGTATGTAATTGAAAGTCATTTCCATTCACTAATTTTTCCGTTTCTAAAGGTCACGACCTGTGTTACGTTTACAAACCAAATTAAGTCATAGCTCGTCAACGATTCCACTTAATTGTACGTTGCGAAGTGACGATGCATGGTAAGAGAAAGCAAATGAATATTTCCGATGATTTTCTTTGTCTTCATAGTTTTGTCCTGAGCATATGTATCTACCTGGTGGACAACAATTATAAACCATCTAAACGTGACAGTATGTTGAATCAATATGAGTTTCATTCGAGAGTGAATGTTTTTCTTTAGCGTTGACGTATGAAATACAATTGGATAAAGATAAAAATCAAGCGGATAAACGTTTGTACTTTCGCGAATCGTACAAACCATCGAAAAAACGACAATTGAGATTAGCTGATCGTGTTTGTCATGATTATTCTTTATATATGAAAGTGAGTTACTTAAGCAGAATGAATCTGGTCGGAATGTCTCGATCCATGTAGGATGATGTCAGTGATAAACTGAAACCAATTCGTATACACATGGAGTATACGTTGTCGTCCAAGTCAGACCCGAATCTTGTTCCACCAATGCTCGATCCAGCGAATTCTTCGTTTAGTTATAACGTATGAAACGTTTGATTGAAGAAAGTTTTGTTGTTTTTTATCTCGAAATTTTAGATTCCAATTCAAAAAGATTGTGGACCGGACGATATTTGCATATCAAATCTCAACATATCCACCACAAAGTATAGTTAACCAGAGAATATTAGTGATCAATTCTTGATTTGTTGAATAGATCTCCTAATATTTATAAAGTTGGTTTAACAAAAAAGATTCTGCTCAATATCAATGTAACAAATACCGGAGAAAATGCTTATGATACCAAGTGTTTCATACAATTACCTACTGGGGTTGAATATGTCAGTGCGAATTCAAGTTCGATCGTAAGACTAGCCTTCACTTGAAAAGGAAAAGTGAAAAATTTGTTTTGTTATTTGATTAGAGAAATCTCTACTGTAATCTGATGAAGCAATCAGATCGAATTATCGTTTGTCAACTCGGCAATCCACTCTTAGCGAATACCAATGTAAGTCAATTTCAATTTAAGAGATCTGTCACTCGACGAAATGATTAGGTATCGTTGCAAATCCATACCGCTGTGAATAATTATTCAGTAATTCAATCTGACCCATTAATATTTCATATCAATGTGACAAGGTCAGTTTTCTACAATCAAACCTACTTTAATTACACCGTGATAACATTTAGCGATAACCCTGACTCGAAGAAATTGTCAGCAGAAATTTCTATACCGATATATAGCACACCGGAATTGGTCTTGAGCGGGTAAGACATTGCATTTTATCAAATATCTTTAATTCTCAAATTTTGCCGGTTTTAGCGTTGCTAAACCTGAACAAATCGCAACAGATACATCCGATAATGTACTTGTCAGATACGCGTCCAGCTCGAAAACAAACGATCTCGAAATTATCCACACGTACACGCTACATAATCGAGGACCAAGCGATGCAAAACGTACAGAAATCAAACTTATGTGGCCAATGCTCCCATCCGTAGCGTTCGATCAGCGGTCACCCTTATTGTACGGTATCGATCTTCCAAATATCATCCGTGTATCAGACCCAAAAGCTAACAAAGATCGATGTCATATTTATCATTCGGTAAGTCAAAATTCCTCTACGAAAATGCGAAAAATCAAACTGTACATGTCTTAGTCGTCGTATCAAGCTCCACTAATAGAAAATGAACCGAAACCTCAACAACAGTCATTTCTTGAAAAATTTCGTCCACCGATTACAAACAATCCTATTCTACAAGAACTCCCTACATCTGATCGACCGGTTGAATCTTCAACTCCGATATTCTGCCACGGACCACTATGTAAAACATTCATTTGCTACATCGATACATTACCTATCGGTCATAGTGTATTAATTCAATTAAAAGCAACCTTACGGCACAACCAATTTCAATCAGTAAGATCGAATACAGGAGATATGAAAGTTGAATTCTTCGGACGTTGTTTTTTTTATTAGAAAATTCAACGGTCAAAACCATTTATCATCGTATCCAATGCCAGTGCACAAGTTCGAGAACTTCCATTCAACTTTTCTCGAACGAAACTTCAAAAGCAACCGAGTGTTCAGTCGAAAGTATGTAATTTTTATTCAAAACTATTCAATAGGCTTTCGCATACAGACAAGTCGAGTTTAAACTCGATTACCTCGTGTCTGATGTCGATGTTTACGTTTCTGAAAGCATAAAATCCGATAAAATGCTTCACGAAATTTCACATGTAAACATGAGTAAAGAAATGGATTTAATGTTGAATTGAACCATAATAACCAAAAGGTGATTTCATAGATTAACGTTGGGATGCATTTATCTTCTTGTTTACATAATGCACGAATTAATGTTAGTAATGTATACGGACACCAACAGATAACGAATGCGAAAACGAGAACGAAAAGATTTTTCGCCGCACGCCGATCCCGAACTAATGCCGATACTTTCGAATGTTTTCGCGATAGACCAAGATCTGATACACGAGGTGCATGAGCAGTGAGGAAAGTTTCATAGTGACCATTTCTTTGTAGTTTTAAAGTGTTGCTTCGTACAAGTCCACGCGAACGTCGCCGAATATTAATATAAACGAGCAGATTGAGAGTAATTAGACTAAAGAATGGAACGAAAAATTCCACACATGCTGTTGTAACAAGATATAGAAAATGTTTAGCAAACGGTGGATGACACGTGTGGTGTTGATATGGGTCATTACCAGGCAACCAATCCCATAAGATTATAGCAGGGCCTATAGAATAGAAAGAGAGATGTTTTCTTTCGCAAAGAATATATTCAAGTTGTACCGTAGTTGAGTAGGGCAATGATCCATGTTCCAAAAATGAACTTTAATGCACGTTGAATGGAGATATTCGATAGATAGTCTAAACCTTTGGAAACCATTTGATATCGATCATATGAAATCACCACAATACACAGAGTCGATGCTGAACCGACAACGTAATCGAACACTAACCATAATTTGCACAGATGGTAACCGAGATACCATTCATCAAAGATAAATTTGTGTGCGTAAAGTGGAATGCTAGAAGGTAAAGAGATCATTTCTTAATGACGGAAAAGGGAAGAGATTTTCGAGCAATTTCCTTGTATAATCGGATATCCCGACATGTCAACAGCCCAGCCAGAAGATTGTTTCGAAAGAAACAGTAAAAGTCAGACACTTCCTTACTTTTAATTAAACACGCATGCATGATTAGTATCACATAGGGAAAGTCTCTCTCAGAACTTACCAGATAAGTCCAACAAGTAGATCTGCGATTGATAGATTGAGAATAAAGCAATTGGAATAACTTCGTATTCTCGGATCGCATATAAACGCAATGATCACTAATAAGTTACCCGTTACGGTTAGCAGCGTCATGAAGCAAACCAAGCAGATGAGAGTAATTGTTGTTACTTTCGATAAGACAAATTCGTTTGAATATGTCGAATTCGAGAATATTAGTGAGGAGAGATTTGAAGATGTCAAATTGGAATAGGTAGAAGTGCTCGAATCGACTTCGTTGATGAAAGTAAACCATGTTGAATTCATTGCCATTCGTTATTGGAGTAGATTCATCTGAAATAATTTTCAAGAATTACATGTCGATGGAGGATAATAAGAAAAAATGAGAAGGAAAAACGATTCGGATTCTTTCACCTTTCCCTTCGATGTGTTTCTTTGATATTTTCATCAATAAATGAAAATAACTAGCAAAATAAGTTAATAAAATGAGTTATTAGCAGAGCACGAAAGATTTTCTTTACAATAGGAAAGATATTTTCTTCGCGTGACTCAGTATTCTTGACAATTATCATGGTGATCTTACACTATACAACTGCAAATGTCATAGTTGTGTGTCAGTAGACAAAATCTAGCGTATTATTTTCTTAAAAGAGAGAATATCTAGTATTTCTTACGGTATTTCCAAGCCGAAGAAAATATCTGATTAGAAATCTCTTTAAGCATATATGCTGTTAAATAAGGCGAACTACATTGTTGAGGAAGATCTTTAAAAAAAGACGATTAGGCAGAAAATCTCAATGATTTCTGCTCCAACAGGTTGTTTATTTTTATCCTAGAGAAAAATCGCTACCGGTAAACATACATTCTGACTTCACTGTGAAAAACAAAGAAAAGAACTGATATTGTGCACTAATTGTCAGCAAATAATGCATGTAGTGAAAGCAAAACAAAATAAAATAATTGACACGATCTGTTCAATAAAGAGAATAACATGTAAAAAACAAACGAATACCATAAAAAGATTTGTCTTCAACCGCTTCACTTTTTCCGAACAACTGTTCGTTCTCATGTAACATCATTACTTTCGACTGTTGTCTTTCAAATAATTGAGACAACAATTACTCACTGTTTGATAAGGTACATTCTACTTAATTGATAAGAAATCGCACAGATCGATCAAGAAACAGTTTTCTCAACTCTGTTGAATAGAATTCTTTCGTTCGACTTTACCGAAATGGATCTTCTTTTGCTAAATACGATTGCTAAACTAGCTTTGTTTATTTTGATTAGTAGTAATTAATGATCTCTAGTAATAGTATGGCAAATATATGAAGAAAGATAAGTACTGGCTTTGAATATCGACAACAACTAATGTGATGATAGTTATACGAGTCAATTGATTCTTAGAGATAAAACCTAAGAGCAAGATGATCTCTGATTTTTGTCAATGTGTGGGAGAGAAATTTGTTAGTTACGTACATGAGATGCTTTTGGGATAATAAAAAAATAGCTCGAGTTGATATCTCATCTGACAAGATTTGCTTGTATCGAGTGATTAGGACAAATAATCAACAAAATAACGTTCTTCATTTCGCTGGAATACAAACAGTGAATCTAGGCGGAGAGAAAGCTTTCCAGTGTAATTACTTGTGCGTAATAAACGATTAATCGCTTCCATCTTTTGCAAATGCAACTCCAACGATTTCCTGTTGACAACAAAGATTAGTGAAAAAGAGCGTTGATTAACTCCATGTCAATTGTGTCCATTTTTAATGTCTCGTCACTTTTCTTGCACTGCTGATTACAAATGTCATACTTAAGAATAATGAGGAAAGAAACAAAATCCCTCAAATTAGTTCGATGTCAGGATATTTTTCCCCTGAGCACTATGAAAAAGATCCGAGCGTGATAAGTACTTCAGATGGTGCTTAAAAGTTGAACGTGTTATTCTCTTTTTTTTCAGCTTGAGACTCAAATTCCGCCGGTAGTTGAACGATCATCACAAAATTGGCTCTGGCTTATCGGTCTAAGTATTACGGCTGGCGTTATACTTCTCATCGTTCTCGTGGGTGTTCTCTGGTGTGTAAGTATCGTTAAACCATTCGTTTGCCGTCATTAGAAGCAATCATCTTTGCCTATTTCAGTGTGGTTTCTTCAAACGAAACCGACCACAATATTCTGCTGCTTCTCGTGACGTTTCTCAATCCAATGAAGATCAATATCAACTGTCACCTTCGTATACTCCAGGAAAGGTCGCTTTTCAAACAGATAGTGAAGAAATCTCAAGTGATGACAATGAAATGATGATTCAAAACTCTGGCGATAGTCTTCCCATCGTCATCCCACAGAATTCCGCACATTTCATCCAACAACAACAATACAAAAGTCCCTATAACTACTAAACATGACATTTTTCAGTTTTTTTTAATCTTTTTATTTAAATATCTATATCCGTATAAGTCATTGCTTGTTTTTCTATCTATTTTTTTTGACGTGAGAATAATGACAATCGAAAACGAAATCGACCGAGTGTTTTTTTTTATTGATCGTATCATTGACGAGAAGATGCGAATACGAGTGAAACAACAACAAAAAATATTTGAATGACTGGCGTTTTTTTCAATAACAAAGTAGCATGTGTGCATCAATATGTTTGGTTGTCACGGATTTCTCAAATGAAATACTGCTAATGTTTGGTCTTCGAGCAATTCATCTCTTCGATCGATGAAAAAATGTCTCACATGAAGACGAAGAAAGGAAAAAAAGAAACGGAATAGTAATCGATAATGCTTGCTGATTTCTCAACTTAAATTCTTACAGAACAAAACGTTTTCATTGTTTGATCACTAGAAACATCCAACGCTCTTGCTTTGTAGTGAAGATTTCAACAAATGTCGAATCTGATCCGACCACGAACGACATGTCATTCGCAAAGACCATCGTTGACTGATGATGTTGATGGAAATGGAACGAATTCGAATCAGAAGCGTTTGCTTTCACGAAGTTTTACATTTGATAATGGAGAGGTAAAACAACAAAACCGACAACAACGACAGGAATCACCACAACCACAACAGCAACCTCGTTTAGTGAAATCTAGCCTACCATCGCCAAGTATTTTCCAACAAAAAACACGTCTAAGTCGAAGTTTACTCAGTAATGATAACTGGCGAGAGGAGACCATGGCAGATGTTCGCGTCAACTCGAAAGTTATCGAACAAAGTGATCGAAATATTCTCTTTGGCAAAGGTAAAATGTGAATTTCTACAAAAAAGAATCTGACTTAGCTTTCATTTCTACAGGTATTGATCCTCTGCCACATGTGCGAGAAATACTCAATGAACTGAGTAATACGGAAGCGTTTCTCTATGCTCGGCAATGTCGTGTTGTCGTTGCTAAATTACGTCTGTGTTGGATTGATGTTAATGAAGAAATCAAATCACTATTAAAACATAAAGAATATACTGAAGCGTCCATCGAACACATTCGAAAAGATTTGATTATCAACAAAGAAAGTGTCAGCCTTCGAAAGAAACCAAGACGAGAATCGGTATGAAATTTACTTTTCGACGGGAAAATCAAGTTTTTCTCTTGTAGGAATCCGATGGTGTAGATGATATCCTTGCTGCTGAGAAACATCATTTGTTACACTTGAAAAGAATTTTAGAGTTTAATTGTAAAAACATCGTTGAACAAATGCAGGTAATTTTCCCCCTCAAAGAAAAACACGTTTATGTTTGTTTTCATCGAAATCAACTAGAAACTTGATGAAGTTCGTCATCGAATAAGCAAAGTCGGCAAAGAACGATCAGTTGTAACTGAACTCATCTGTCAGTGTTTAACCAGTGCATCACGCGCATTTGAAGTCGCTCGTCATGAGAAGTAAAACGTTACGAACAAAGAAAAACGAGTGTCAAGACTTGTCATTCTTCTCTAGAGCATACAAATCTCAACAATTTCAACGAGCGGCAACGAGCTGTGGTTTTCGTTCATCACAAAATAATCTCAACGATTCGCTCACATCACCGGAAGCGACGTTACTTGACGAAAATGGCTTTCCGATTGTCGGTCCTTTAAACGCATTTACACCTGATGTTATTCAAGTATTTCAAGAAGCCGCAAAATTAATCGATGAATCAAATGAAATTAAACAACAAGCAATGAGCCAAATAAAACATGCATTTAACGATGCCAAAGCTTATTCTCTCACTGTCAATCAAAGTGTTGCTCAAAAACTCGCGGATATCATTACTTTAGCGGTAAGGAGCATCATCGTACGACGTAAATTTCCTGATCGGCTCTTTCTCTTTTAGCAACATTTGACGATTTCGCTTGGAGAGAATGCTCTCGCTCAAAATCGCGCGCAACGTTGGTATGATCTGACGATGAGCGCCCAACGGTGCAACGCAGGTCCAATTAGTTCATCTGATTACAAAATTGCTGAACGTCTTGATCGTCCAATTATGCGCACATTTCAACGTCACCCCGGAAACCAAGTACCCGAAGCTCAAATAGTAGCTAAAGTAACAAAACGATCAACCGAATATTTCGCAAAGAACTACATTTGATAATGCACGTTTTTAGACGGCTGCTGATCTCCAACGTGCCGCAGAAGAAACCAAACAACAATTAAAAACAGTCAAAATCGTTGGTAAACGATTACAAGCGAATTTGATCGACAAAGAACGAGCTCTGGGTGTCGATGCACATCTTCTCCGTCGACGACGAGAACAATCGGATCATAAATGGGGTGTTAACAAATATGTACACGTTTAAATCTCAAGATTGATCTTCATATTTTTCTTTCTCTTTTCTCTTTCAATTATTAAACGTTCTCTTGCTTTTTCCTCCAGTGATTTTATTTATCTTTTAAAGGATTATTCTAAAACTACTTAAAATACAAAAGAAGAAAACTTCGGATAAAATAAAATCCAAGTGTTCAATTAGTTTTCAGTATGCAGCAGTGACGGATCACCACTTTCTGCAATCAATTGCGAATGTACAGACATCAAACTTTTAAAATATCGAACCGTTTTCACCTTCAATTCCATCGTAGCATCTTCATCACATACGCATAAAAATCTCGGATGATTTTGAAACGCTGACACTGTCCACATATGATTGACGCCTTCTTCGATTGCCATGTGCAATGCATAGGCTTTGGCCACACCTGATATTAATATCAATACCTATGTCAAAATAAAGAAAGAAAAATAGAAAACAGAACTTCAAGGTTGTCATAGAAGTTTGTAAAACAAGTTTAATCCATTAGTAACATTTGATTTGATCGAGAGAACAGAAAAACAACATTCGTTTACATACTTCACGTGCATCCATTACAGTACCAACACCGACAGTCAACGCAGATTTTGGAACTTTCGTTATATCGTTATCGAAGAAACGCGCATTGGCGACGATTGTATCTTGAGCGAGAGTTTTCACACGAGTGCGCGATACTAAACTTGATCCTAAATGTAGGAAAGTTCGGTATGTTGGGGAGAATGTGCTTTGTTCTGTCGAACCTGGTTCATTGAAAGCGATATGACCATCGGGACCGATTCCACCGACGAACAGCTCGATTCCACCAACTGCTTGAATAGCTTTTTCATATTCATTGCATTCATGAATAAGATCAGTAGCATTCCCGTCGAGAATATGCACGTTTTTTGGATCGATATCAATATGTTTGAAGAAATTATTCCACATAAACGAATGATAACTTTCCGGATGATCCTATCAACAGAAAAATGATAGTCAATCGATGAGAAAATCGTCAATCGCACTCGTGGTAATCCAACATATTCATCCATATTGAAAGTCACCACATATTTGAACGATACTTGCTTGTTTTTCACGAACTCAATCAGTTTTTTATAAGTGCCCAACGGTGTACTACCTTGAAATGTACAAACAAAATGAAATTGAAATTTTCAACAAGTAAACACATACCAGTTGGTAAACCGAGCACGAAAAGACGGTCCGGACCAGGTTTAAAATCATTAATTCGTTTTTTTATGTACCGAGCACTCCACTCGGCCATAGAATTATAGTCATCGGTGATTACTAAACGCATCTAGAACAAACTATGCACAATGTAACTCCGCATCGAGGAAAAAATCCGTTCGAATATTCGATACAAAAGCAATTTTTCGTCTCTGATTCACCACAGATATAACCTTCAACTCCACACACGTCAAAAAAAAACCTTCGTTCAGCAATACAATCGGATAATAAAACAATGGCCTTGAAATGAAGGTTATTCACAAAATACGCGAGAGAACACAACTAGTTCTCATTCAGAACTGTCAAATGGAGACAACTTGTAGCCAGCTGATGTTATTTTGCATCAGTTGGGAAAGAAGCAGCGATTCTAGCGACATCGCTCGATCGATAGATAGCAATAACAAATCAACTCGGCGACACGTCGCTATTTATGTACGTACTGAACTAAACGGCCAGTTTTATCTCATACGTGTTTTGAACTTTGCCCGGTGATAAAAATTTCCTCAATGTTAATTCGAATTCATCTTCATCGATATCTCGTTCCTTTTCATCGTCACTTATCAACTCGAATATCAGACGATTATAATTATTTCAAACGAAGTATTTTATCAACCGATCATTTTCAACAAAGCTTACCCCGCTTACCAATTCCACAATTGGATAAAACATGCCAACGGTATTTAGCTGCGGTAAAACCTATCTTGAATAACGATGAAAACGCCTACAAAGAAACTCAGAAAATTGTCGCAGATTTTCGAGCAGGTGACGGAAAGCGACTCGACGCTCAACTACGCGTGAAAAACGCATCAAATCGTCAGACGTCTTATATTTCCAAGCCATGGTTTGAAATGTATCTCAAGTCACGTTTACCATTGATTTTAAACTTCAACTTCTTCCTCGTCTTTACACACGATCAGCAACAGTTGAAACCAGCTGCACGTCTGACGAATTATCTGATTTCGTCTATACGTTTCATGAACACACTCCGGGCAAACGTTCTCGATCCCGAGATTTATCATTTAAATCCGAAAAAGACGAATACTGATCGATTTCGAAAATACCTTCGCTTTGTTCCCAAACCCATGGCATTCTACGGTTCGGTCGTCCAAAAAGCGTTTCCACTAGACATGTCACAGTACAGTCGACTGTTCAATTCAACTCGAGTTCCAAAACCAGACTGCGATGTGCTTGAAACACACAATGACAATGCTCGACATATTATTGTCATCAAACACGGCCATTATTACAAAGTCAATGTCCTAGATGGAAAAGGTGAACTTTTACCGGCGGAAAAGCTCGCGGCAATGATGAAATATCTAACTGAAGATTTACGAGAGGAGGAGAATGCATACCCATTAGGATATTTCACAGCGGATAAACGAGATCGTTGGGCAACAGTGCGAACTCAGTTGGAAGAACTTTCTGAACGCAACAAGCAAATGTTCAAGGAAATCGATAGTTCGATTATGGTGATATGCTTAGGTAAGATTTTGCATCACTGATGATCATCTGCTATACCTCCTTGTAGATGAAGATGCTCCTGAAAAACTGGCTAAATCGCTAAGCAAACAGCAACTCGCTGAATATGTCTCAGGAAAATATTTGTGTTACAATGCTTCGAATCGTTGGTTTGATAAGTCGTTTAATATGATTATGCTATCAGATGGCACGTTGGGTCTTCATTGTGAACATTCGTGGGGTGATGGTGTCGCCTTGCTTCGCTTTTGCAATGATATTGATAAAGATGCGAACGAGCACAATCGAATCAATTCAACAAATTATCCATCAATTCAATCCTCAACAAATGATTGTATACAAAAACTCGAATTTCATTTCAACGATCAAATAAAGAAAGAATTTGAAATCTCGAGACAAAATTATCACGAATTTGTCTCGAAATTCAATGTAAATATCTTTCAAGAGCCACTTTTAGGAAAAAATCTCCTAAAAAAGTTAGCACTTAGTCCTGATGCAATCATGCAACTGGCCATTCAAATGACATACTACAAATTACATCAACGGTTCGTCGGAACGTATGAATCATGCTCAACAGCGGTGTACAAGCACGGTCGGACAGAAACGATTCGACCAGTTACAAATGAAACAAAGAATTTCATTGAAGCATTAACAAAATCTACGGATGAGAAATTGAAGAAGGATTTGTTGAAGAAATGCTCGGAAAAACATCAACAGTTGATTAAAGAAGCAGCAACAGGACAAGGTTTCGACCGGCACCTATTTGCATTGAAATATTTGCAAGAAATCGAGAATCAAGAACCATTGCATCGACTCTACAAAGATAAATCTTATCAATTAATGAATTACAACATTCTTTCAACATCAACAGTCGCTTCGAAACATATTGCCGCCGGTGGATTCGGACCTGTTGTAAACGATGGGTATGGAATTGGCTATTTAATTAATGATGAACAATGTGGATTACTTGTTACATCATATTTACATCGAGAATTACCCAGTTTCATGCAAGCAGCTGATGAAAGTTTTCGAGAATTGGCGGCGATTATCAAATCTTGAAAATTCATCTCTTTTTCTGTCTTTCATATAATCTGTCATATGACATTGTAATAATCCTGACATTTACTCTATGAAAATAAATGATCTAGTCTTTCTAACAATCGCATCGGTCTGATTGTCTGAGTAACTATTTCTCTCGATCATCGATAGTAACAAGTACAGTCAATCAAGCAAAGAAATCTTCGATAATATAAACATATTTGCGAGTTGCAGATATGGTAGAGACTTCGACCGATGATTATTTCTATCGGATATACGCGTAGTATCAACACGTGTTCTATGTTGTATTTGTTATTCTTGGCTAGTAGATTTGATCAACTGGGAAGAAGTATTAATCTTTTATGATAAGTCAAGTGATTGTTGACTGCGACTGAATCAGTTAAGTGTGTAGTTCGAATCGATTTTGTTGTTTATTAACATCAATTTTCATTTTTTGTCCTTCGATTGCACCCCGATGTGAATCTTCATACCTCGTTTATTCTTCTCTTAATTCGTAAAAAAACTTTCTGTATGACATAAGCTTGTCTAAAGCAAATAAATGCTTGAGAGAGAGGAGAAATGTTCTGTGAAAGAATTGAGTGCAGAAATAAAACGGAAGAAATCGGCCGAAGACAACGCACGTTATTCGATATGCAATCATCGTGATCAGAAATCGAAAATGATGAACAGATTGTTCAATAAAACAACAAATGATAGTAATAAACTAAACGATTCGCTGTTTGATCGGTTCAAGCGATGGTTCGGTCTTATTAAACGATGGAGACACACATCAATACCACAAGTATGTCGAGGTCGATCGTTTTTGTTTACACCATCATCTGTCATCGATGATGGTTAATTGTTTTACAGATCAGAATCAGTATGATTTATTTCTATTCTAGGGTCAATTATTGCTTAATCTCAAGTCGACAAATACAAACGGAATTATGTGCGTTAGCGATATTCCATTTATTATTCCGAGACAAATCGACGATATACGAAAGCAGCCACGAGCTGGTTTTGAGCGGGCAAGACTACGTATCCTTCGAATGGACGAATATCTCGTCTCGTCGGAAGAGAAATCCAAAGCTCGGCAACGTCGAGAACGAGACACATCGCTTGGAATACGGGCATTGGCTGAAGCAGCATATACAATGCAAAAGATCGCCTTTCGAGAAGTGTTAAGCACGGATGAAACGCTGCCCATTATCGGAAAGAAACTGCTCGAAGATGACGAGGAAGATGAAGACGAGGATGAACATTCATCTGTAGATAAATACCTCCGTCAAACAGGAAAAATCGATCCGATCACAGATTTTCACGAAGTTCAAGATCTTGTTGAATTCGACCGTGCACTCGCTAAACATCGACTCGAAATCGGACATAAACCAACAAACAAACCGTCGGATATGATCTATTTGAAATTTTGTCTCATGTTAGAGATTCAACGTGATGAATACGAAAGTTGCTTACGAATTATCCTCCATGATATTATCTTCAAATATCATCTATCGGATTTTCGCTTACGTTGTGAAATGCACATTCGGAAACCCGTTGAACATGATTTCGTCTTAGAAAAAGTGGTTCATGATTCACATCTACAAGAAAACTATTCGGTCGAGTTCGTTCTCTGGTCAGGCGATTGGATTGTTCAACAAGAAGTCGAATTATACATTGTCATGAAAATCGAACCGGTACCGGCGAATAAATTTTTAAAAGTGAAATTTTGGGATATGGCGCACTTACATGTCAGAAATATTCCGCATGGATCGTCGAGGGTTTTCTTACGAGAACTAACACCGGTTAGTCGACCGCATAAAATCGTAAGTTGTCGAACGATAAGTACTGAAAGAAGTGCGAAGATCTTCAATTTTAGCTTTCACGGCATATTCATATCGGTCAAGTAGAGATTGAAGGAGCATATTGGTCGGCTACCCAACAAATATCTATACATATTATCAAAGTTAGTCACTCGCAAGTCGAACGGTTATTACGTGCCCCGGGTAAATGCTTTCTGCGACCGGATTCTGATTCTACTTGCTGTTTCTTTTCTTTGTAGAAATATTTGTTGAACTGATTTTTCAAGGACCATTCGATATTTATGATATCAAACGTACGAAAGTGGCCGATCGTTCATTAACTCCGAAATTCGATGAAGAATTCTTCTTTCAAATTCCGCCGAAGGTCGCTGTTAGTGATATCACCGTTGATTTGATTTTTCTCGAGCGATCTTCATTGCATCTTCATCCGATCGTGCACGGAACTTTGACACTATCAAAACATACAGATTGGTTTCCCGTGCGAAAGTTCTGGACTGATATCGAAGAGAATCCGAATGTTCGATTGAAGGATCGATTCTTGTTCGAAAGGAATATCTATGAATGATTACCGAACTTGCGACATCTGTTTTGTCATTCGAAGTTTCGTTCAAAATTCTTTGTTCGCGATTGAATGAAACGACCAATAATGGAAGCATATTGAACATTGTCACATATCGTGATGCTTTCTTGATTCTCACGCTGAATTTTGTTCGATCTTAACTCGACGAATCTGTGTTTTATCTTTCAATTGTAAAAAAAATCGTTGTTTTTGTCAGAATATGAATGTAACTGAATCAGAAATTACAACTAAACATCGCGAATCATCTCCTGCTTTGAATGTTTACTTGCGCATACGTCCGTTCATCGGGAATGAACTCGAACGTGGTGAAAGTCAAAAATTAATAGATATTCTTGATGATAAACACATCGCTGTTCGATTACCACCAACTATTAACAACACTCTTCGTGTTTTACCAACATCATACAACGAATACGAAGTATTTTTAACGCTAAATCATAAATAAATGTACATTGGGATTTATAGGTCACTCGAATCTTCGATCAAGAATGTACACAGCAAGAACTCTTCGAACAAATCCTTCAACAACCAACCGATGAGATTTTCACCGGTTCGAATTGGCTTCTATGCACATTGGGTCTGACGAATAGTGGTGAGTTTTGACTCGTCGAAAAGATAGGATGGAATAGATTTGTGCTTAAGGTAAAACTCATACAATGTTCGGTACGAATGATGACCCAGGTCTGATTCCTCAATGTCTTCAACGTATATTTCGGAATGTGGGTTCGAATATTGATGATAACGTTGTGTTCAAACCCATCGGTCTAGAAAATATGATTCCGACGATTGATTGCGATCTGAACATGGAAGTCGCTGTTCGAAATTATATCTTCAAAGACGATAAGGTACAGATTCTATACTCAAATCGAAAATCCTTTCACATTCGTTTTCGTTATACAGAGCCGACTGCGATTACCGACCATAATCCAACGACAAAATCAAGTAGAAGACCTGTCCGTTGAAGGTAAACAAGAGAAGACACCTATGAAGAAAAAGTGTATATTCACGTGTTTAGATGAACGTTATTCCATTTGGATATCCTTCTTTGAATTATACAATGAAAATATTCTTGATTTACTTGTCCAACCGAAAGATATGAAGACGCGAAAGAATCTTCGTCTGATGCAAAATGATCATTCGACGATTATTAAAAATCTTATTCAAATTCCTGTTTTTGATCTCAAAGAAGCGGAAAATATCATTCGATTTGGCTTTGCTA
This sequence comes from Adineta ricciae, assembly GCA_905250025.1. Taxonomy (NCBI): domain Eukaryota; kingdom Metazoa; phylum Rotifera; class Eurotatoria; order Adinetida; family Adinetidae; genus Adineta; species Adineta ricciae. Next base: position 120,718 of record CAJNOJ010000131.1, read on the forward strand.
ATCGATCAACATCGAAAACAAATCTCAACGAGGCCTCATCACGTTCGCACGCGATTCTCTGCATCACTCTCATCTCAATCAATGAATTTGACGAAGAACCAACCATGAGTCACATGTGTATGCTAAAAATTTCCCTTCCCTTTTTGATACCTTTGATTTCCCTTAGATGTTTGTGATTTGGCTGGAAACGAACCATCGAATAGCGGCATTGGGAAACAACTGACAGAAACTTGTAATATCAATACATCGTTGATGACATTCAAGGATTGTATTCGGGTATTAAATGAGAATCAAACATCGAAGTAAGAAGCGCTCTTGTTGGAATTGAGATTCGAATTTTCAATGTTTTATAGAAAACAAATGCTTGTGCCGTATCGGAATAGCGTCCTGACGAGTATTTTCCGACCGTTCTTTATTGGCCGTGGCCGAACGATCATCTGTTGTAATATCAATCCCTGTGCAACGTTTATTACACAAACAAATGATCTAATGAAGTTTTCTGCGCTTGCACAAAAGGTTGTTTTGATTTTTTTTAGTTTTCATGATTTAATGATTGTTTTTAGACGATCATTGTTCCCAATGAAGCAAAGATTGCTAATAGTGCAGTCATACGACATCAACGAAAGTCGAAAAACAAAGGTCCAAAACGTCTGGGAAGACATAGTGTGTCCAAAGAAAAGAATATGAGTCGATTTGATCAAACAGAAAGTATGAATGAATCTATAAATGAAAAATCAGTAAGTGTTGCTTTTCTCATCGAACATTTCATTCATTACTTGTGCTAGATTTCATACTGGAAATTTTGTGCGAAGAAAGCGCTGGATATCCTACAAAAGCAAGCATCCAATCGCCGAAATTTCTTGATCGAACGACAGTAAATAACCTACTTCGATCTTCTTCAAGATATTCGTACACCTTTTGTACTTATTTAGTCAAGAGCGAATTCAAATGGTCGAGTATCTTCTCAATCAGCGCGAGCAGATCGAGATTTTAACTGATGATAAGCAATCTGTAAGTTGATTTCGTTTGTCACCTGATGTTCATCTTCGGTTATTCTAGTTGACAAAGCAAAATGAAATTCTCTCGAAAAATCTTCGTCTCGAGCAAGATAAACAACTTCGTATGCAGCAACAATATAACGCTCTTGTGTTAAACGAAAGTCAGCATCGTCAGAAATTGCTCAACATTGAAAAAGACCGTCACGAGCAAAATCGACTTCATCAAGAAGAAGTTCAATCGCTACGAAAGCAATTGAAAGTTGTTCAAGAACAATTCGAACACTTAACTGATGAACATACGAAAAAGTTGCAAGAAATCGAACAAACGAAACAGAACGAACAGGAGCGCGAACAATACCTTCATGATGAAATTCAGCGATTAAAGCGAGATCTTGGCTTAGAACTCTACCGTAAACAAGATGCGGAGAAGAAAGCACGAATGTTCGAAGATAAATTTCATCACGAACAAACAGAATATCAAAAGATGCAATACGATTTTACGAAAATCAAACATGAACTGAAAACTATTCAAGTGAAGTATGATGCATTGCAACAGGAAATGATTGACATGCATCAAAATACAAAAACCAAAACACCTGATGTGGTTCAGATATTTGTTGATAGAACATCAACGATAACGATGGCGGAGGAAGTTGAACCACCGAAAACAAGTGTGCGATCCAAACGACGCACAAATGATGAAGTAACGTTGAAACGTTCGTGTAAAAGCTGATAATTGTTTTCGATTTTAGAATGAAAATGAACAAGAGATCAAAAAGCCCAAACTGATAACTCGTAGCTCGTCTAATGCGAGCACATATGCGACTCCGAGACTTTGTCAACCTGTGGATGAGCCTGATAACAACAAACGACCAAAAGTAGTCATACGCAACGAATCAGCTGTTTCAACTAAACAGACGAAAACAAAAGCACAAGTATGTTCAGTGTATTCTCCTACCCAATATAACATTTCGTTCTCTTCACAGAATCCAAAAAGCGAATCTCAAGCTAAGCCAAAAACAACTGGTACACGTAATCGAACTAAAAAGGAAAACAAAGAATCTTTTCCAGAGCCTGCACTTGCTTCCGTGCCGATCCAACATGAATCACATTCTCCGATCTATGCTACTATTCAACGGGATCGCTCACTCGATAGAGCATCATTTACGACCGTTGCTGTTGATTTATCAACAGTACAACCAGCACCGCCCAACGATGCGCCCAATGCCACGCCAAAAACATCTACATTCAAACGTATCCAATCGTTTTTTCGAGCAACACCAAGTTTGTTTTCAAATTAAACGAGAAGTTAAATCAATGATAATCTATTTTCCTTGATATTTTTAGCTTCCACAAGTTCGACGAGAACAAATCGTGTTATGCAAATCAAGAGTACTGTTGTTGCCTTTGGCTCATCCACACCAACTAATCGTCTACCACCATCCATAGTCAAAACACCTGGTCCAACAGTGGTTCCAACTGCCACTCCATCAATGGCTCAAAAGGCGTCGACGCCTAAATCGAAATACAATCTTCGCACTCGTCTCTTCAACAATCCAATCGTCAAAGACACCGTTGAAGTAAGAAAGAAATAAAACCGTCAAATTTCATTTACACATTCAAATTATTTAGAAAAAAACTCAGATTACAAAGAAACCTTCACGAGCACGCAAATGAATATCATATCACAATTCTCTTTTTTACGTGACAACCTTGTATTTTTGTTCTGTACAAAAAATAAATATTCCATTAATTATTTTCCATAATAACCGAAGATATGAATGTGAGTGTGACAAATAAGGGATAACCACACCCATCTTCATGTGGTGTTAGAATTTATTCTGCGATACTCTTTGCCAATGGCTGGGATTGCCATGCAAGATTGTAGTTTTCCAAAGTTTAGAGATTAATGTACTCGAGAAGATCTTGCTCGCCGGTATTCTGATGATTTCAAGCATAAATTGATGTCTTCGCTCGATCGTATCGAACGGTAAAGTATGTGTCGCCATCTATTTTGTTGTGCTGTCATGATTTGAGTATAGTGAAAGAATCCAGTTTTTACTCAGTTTGTCACGGAAATTGTGTATCGTGAAGTTTACTCTTCAAAACCTCCGAAGTCATCTTGAAAAACATTCATTTTCACTGATTTGTATGACATTCTACACTCCATCGGGTACCTTCTAGATCTGACGATCACTTCATCAAACAAAACAGTAAGATGGATACGGATGACATTGAACAATATATCCAACACATTATTGATCGGAAAGAAACAAGCTTAAACTTGAGTAATCGCTCACTACGTGCCGTACCATCGTCTGTTGCTCGTTGCTCCTTCCTCGAACATCTCTATTTGAATAACAATGAGCTGATCATTCCACCTACTGAACAATTGTCCACATTAACAAATTTAGAAACACTTTCACTCGAACAAAATCAATTAACAATGTTACCATGTACATTATGGACTCTGAGGAGTCTGATACGCTTAAATCTTAGTCATAATCCACTTGGTCAAATATCATTAGCGCTAGGTCAGTTAAGAAATCTACATGAACTATGGCTAACAAACATAAATCTGTATGACATTCCATTGAATATATTTTCGAATTTGAATCAATTAGAAAAATTATCATTGAAATCCAATCATTTACGACAATTACCAAGTGATATTGGTTATTTAATCAAACTCTGTTGGCTGTGCCTCGAAGATAATGAATTAAGTGATTTACCTGACTGTCTACAAGATTGTGTACATTTATCTTATCTCAATTTAAACGGTAATAACTTTGCTCATGTTCCAAATGTGATCGGCAAACTCTCCTCGTTGAATATCATTTCCTTACAACGCAATGCGATTGCTGAAATCAATGATGAAACCTTATTAATGTTCTCTAGCATGACAAAAGTTGACTTGAGAGAGAATCCATTGGTTGACAGACCTAATCATTGGAAAGTAGGTTAAAAATAGGAACAATCGTTCGTATTTCCATTCATTGTTTAGGGTTTGGATTTTATCAAAGTTGGACGTTGCATTGATGTCGCATCGTATAACGAAGAGGAAGATGAAGAAACTAAATCATCTGAATCTAGTCAAGAGTAAAAGTTTTGCTATACTGTGATAAATACCATAATCGTGTGTGGTTTTTGTTTTTGAATGATTTAAATGACGCTCACAAAAAAATAATGATACGGGTTGTTTTGTAGATGAATTTTTGAAGATTTGCGATATTGAGATCTAAAAATGAGTGATGATGGGAAATCGACGAATGAGGAGAAAACAGCGACGAAGAGTCAGGTTGTGTATCGTGTGAATTACTTTTGAAAATGATCGGTTTGTTTTAGTTGGAAACTAAATCACAAGAAGAGCTGATGGTGCTTGTTAAAACTCAAGTTGTGTTAAAGAAGAAACTTGATGCGAAGATAGCTGAACTAACAGCTGCAAATGTTCGTTTATGCCAAACCGAAGAAGTAATAGAGGACCTTTTCGATACGAACAAAAACGTTTTTTGTTTCTTCAGGAACTTCTTAATAAACTCGACGATGAACAATCGGAAACGAAAAGGCTTAGACAGGAACTCGAACAGAATCAAACGAACGAAGGAAAGCTTCAGCAAGAACTAAATGTAAGTGGATTTTCTCTTATTTGTTTAGTTATGCTCCATTTCATCTTCAGAAATATCGCGAATCTTCCGAATGTTTACAATTGCAAAACGAATCATTGAAAACCTCGTGCAAATATTTCCAAGACGAGCTATCGGTATTTACAAGCATCGTTTTGCTCGTAATTTCGTTCGATTTTTGCTTAGACGGTCCAAAATGCTCTATCCAACTTTCGTACATCGGCCAGTACTCATGAAGACGAACTAACAAATAAATTAACTGTTGCACAAAATACGATCGAAAATCTTCTCAATGAGAAACAATTGTACGAACAAGAAAAACTGGAAATGCAAGCACTGACCGAAAAGCTCCGATCGGATCTCAACGATCTTCAATTGAAATTCGATTCAGCGGAAACCGACAAACCGCAATCGGAAGAAACGATTGATCGAACTGATGAGGTGATTGCTGAGCGAATGCATTCTCTCCTTGACAATGGAGACGTTTCAGCATTGCTCTCATCAATTGGAATCAAGGATGATGACTATGAACCATTCAATCTTGAAGGTCTTCTTCGATTATGCTCGTTATTACTCGAACGATGTAAAAACATGCAGAAATCAGTGTTAATTAGTGAAAATGATGGTTATGAACGATGTCAATTACTCATCCATCGACAGGAACATTCGGGATTAGATTCATTTTTTGAACATCTCTCTTCATCTGTAGATCAACTCAACGATTGGCGAATCGATCTGATAAAACCAACGGATAAGGTAGATTCTTAACTTTTCTTTTAATATATCAAATTTTCTCATCTTTTAGAGTGTTGACCAATACATTCGGTTGGAAGTGAATGATAACAAATTTGTTTCTCAACAAATCGAAGACGACCTGAAGGAGAGATGTGCTCAGCTTGATCAGTTAGCCGAAGAAAATTCTCATTTGAAAACATTAGAAGACCAGCTGCATCAAGAACGTGAAAAGATTCGCGTTCTGGAAGAAGATCTTCGTGCTTTCGAACAGTTAAAAGAACAGTTTGTAGAACAACAGCAGAAATTCCAATTATCACAAGAGAAACTAACCGAACAACGACAGGAGATTGAAAATCTCGAAAACAAACTTCAATCTTCTGAACAAATGCAAAGCCAACAGCAAGAACCAGAAAGTCAGCTACTCGAATATCAACAAAGGATCACGTCTCTCGAAGAAAATCTACGTTCATCCGAGCAATTCAAAATCCAACTCGACGAAGAGCGTCAAAAGACAGATGAATTACAATCTACCATCAACCAAGGTACACATCTCTATCCTCCTTACTCTTCATCATCTTATCCATTTTTGTTTAGACAAAACCAAACTAGACCAACTCGAAATCGCCTATGACGAACTGCAACAAAAATGTCTTCTTCTTCAAGAAGTCAAATCCGAATATGATTTGCTACGGGAGAAATTCGATGGGGCCAACCTTGCCTTAGCGGAAAAGCAGAAAGTGTATGACAACCTGCAGTCCGAATACGAACATCAACGTCTTTACCTTCTCGACCGTGATGAAAATATTCATTTACTGAAATTAAAATTAGAGCAACAACAGCAATCTGCTGATGAAGAGAAAGACGAACGTTTGTCGTCTTTGTCGAAACAAATCCAGCAGTATACGGATTTATTGGAAACGAAGACAAATGAAAACAAACAATTGAATGAACGTGTCACGGAATTGGAAAATGACTTGAAAGAAAATAAAGAATTACTTTTCGAATCGAGCAAACAGGCAGATGATCTCGATAGGCAGTTGCAAAAGTCGATAAATCAACTTGAAGAAGTGAAAAATCAACTCGATCAGATCAACGACGAGAAAACAAAACTAATAGAAAAAATACAAAATCTCGAAGCGACGAAATCAGTAAAATGAATATTTCGAATAATCCTACTCTAAAACTTCTTTTTTTTTCTCAATAGGACTATGGCCAATTGCAACAAGAATTCGAAGCCAATCAAGCGAAATACGATGAACTCATGCAAATCAATAACGAGAAAACTGAAACTGAAAAACAGTTGCAACAGGTACGCTTTTCATATTCACTTTTCCTTGAAATAACTCCTAACCTTTCGCAGACAATCGAGAAACTTCAACAAGAATTACAATCCACGATTGCGAATGAGCAAACTCAACTCACCAATGAAAACCTCGAATTGAAACAAAAACTCGAAAAACAAACGCTTGAAATCGATGTATATCTTTTTTTTCTAATTTTTCTATTCCAATTTAAATATTTCTCTGCCTTTGTAGGAGCTGAAAGAGAAGCAGCAAAAGATGAAACTTCTCTTAGCGCGTCTGAAAAAAGAACTACAAGAAAAAGCTCAACAACTGCCCAAACAGAGTCTGATCGATCTAGAGATAGCCGATTATGAGAAAACGATCAAAGCTCTAAAAGACGATCTGACACGCAAAGACAAAGAAATGCAAGAGCTACGAGATGACATCAGCAATCTCAACGAAAAGAATCTCTCCCTCAAACAAGAAATGGAAAATTTAGAACAACAAAAAACTCAAACCGACGAACGCGCGAACAGATTGAAAGATCTACTAGATACGACCAAGAAAGAATTACATGATGCAAAGAATCTCCAACAAGAGATGCATCAGAATGAAGATACTGTTCGATCATTGATCGATAGATTACAAAGCGAATTAGACGATCATAAAGTGTCCATGAGTCAACTATTTGCAGATAAACAACTATTAACCGGTGAGTTTATTGAAGAAAATTTGGATAATGATGAACATTTTCGATTTAGAACGATTGAATAATCAAAACGAAACAGCGCAGAAGACGATTAATTTATTAGAACAAAATCTTCGTATTGCAAAACATGATCTAGACGTCGCTAAACAAGACTAGTTAGTTTTCTTTGAAGAATTCATTTTCAACTCATTTTATTTTTGTAGCGAGACACTACAAGATGATTTTAATAGTTACAAAGTAGGTCAAACTAAATTATCAACACATTTGTAATCAGATTGGTTGATATTGTGAACAATCTTGCGTCAAATTTAGATCCGCGCGCAAAGTGTGTTGAAGCAACATCAATCTGTACAACGTGAACGTTTGCCATCGGTGGTTGATAAACAGAGTGAATTAGAAGAAACAATTGAGAAATTAAAGTTAACTCTTCAAGAAGCACAGTAAATCGTTGATGGTGTTGTAAAAGACTGGTTAGAATCCATGGGTTTTCGTTTTAGTAATAAAATTCAGTTGTTGAAATCAGAAAATGAAGACTTTCAGAGAGAACAAGATCGTCTAACTGAAATTCAAGCAAAAACACTCAGTGAAGCAAGAAAACGTGAACAGGAACTTCGAAGACAAGTAAAACTCATCTGTTCTCACAATATTCATTCTCTCTATCGTTCTTAGCATCAATTGGAACTTGAAAAAATGGAAGCCGATTATGTGAAACGAACGAATGACAGTCATGACATGATGAAAGACATCACACTCCAAAACGAAACGCTCTCCGTAGCATTTAAAGTTCGTTTTTCCTCTTCTCCTCTTTCTTCTGACTACTAATACCACCAACTTCGAAATTTACAGGAACGAATCAGCACAATGGAAGCAGATCACGAACGTTCGATGTCAATTTTACAAAATCAGCTACAGTCTTACAAACAAGAAATCGAACAATTAAAGAACCGTATCGAATCCTTACGACAAATGCATGTTGAACACGAAAAAGAAACGCCACAATTCGCGCCTATAAATGAATCAAACAAAGATGAAATTTCCTGGTCATCTGCTGAACGACAACAAGGCGAAGTAGGAGCATAGTTTCATTGACTGAATTAATATTCTTTTGTTTTCGCAGGGCTCTGAATCTGCTAGTAATGACCATCAACCAAATGATGTGGCTGTTAAAACGTTAGAAAATGTCTTGTTTGGCAGTTCATCGAATTACAATCGATCATCATCATCGACAAATTCGGACAAACCTCGGCACGTTCTTTTCGAAGACGCGGAGATCGAACGACAACGTCTTGAAGAAGAAATCAGCAAGACCAAATATCGTCTATTGAATACCACTGAACTTCTCAATGAATCCGAACTGAACAATGTTCGTCTAAGCGAACAAGTCGCATTGTTAAAAGAGGAAATTCGACGAATGGAACGAAATGTCGAACGAGCCGATTCGATATCCAATTTAGAATATTTAAAAAATGTGATTTTGAAGTTTTTCGTCCTGAGAACCGCCTACGAACGTTTGCAATTAATACCTGTGCTAGTCACTATGCTCAAATTGAGTCCCGATGAACAAGCAAAACTTGTTCGCGTTGCACAACAAACATCATCGATTGATAATGACTCCGCAAATAATCAATCTAATGTAACACAAGATGAAAACGCCAACACTTCTTCTTCTTCTTCCTCGTGGGGATCATATTTAAATATTTGGTGATATTCATGATCACTTTCTTATCTATGTGATAGAATCGATATTGCAAATAAAGCAAAAAATAATAATCAGACTAACCGTATTTTTATCTTCTTCTTGCTCTGTTGTTCTTTTATTATTGTTACTATATTATTATGAGAAAAAAAAGAAAGAAAGAAAGAGAAAATTCTCTTTAATACTTATGAATGCTTTCAGACAGTTGAATTTATTTTTGTTCTGTTGGTTATATATCCGAAGAACTTATGAGATATTGCACGTAAGGCACAATCATCTTCGATTTGACTGATGTTTTTACAGTAGTTAAATCATGATATGTTAGGAATAAATCGCCTGAGTATGTAGAACACTCAATCGATTCCATACACTGCGCTGTTGAATTTGAACGCGAGTATCAGTGAAAGATTCTGTTGTCTGTGGTAGCATTGAAAATAAATTATAGAAATGCAAGGGAGAAAGTACAGACACATGAGCATTCAAAAATGATAGTAGATGCCGAGCAGATGTTCTGGCCCCGACGGCACCTGATGCGCACTTTCACCCTTGAGTTTAGAGGACGTTTAATCCAGACAATTCGAGATAAACCAATACTGACTGTACTGCAGAGGTAACGAACACTTATGTTGTTTTATTTATTCTATTTCATGCCATATCTAGGATTTCGACCGTGAGAAACACGCAATCGTTGTGTAGATGATAAGTGATCCAGGATCTAAACCACCTTTTCAAGCGAAGTCTCTATTAAAATGAATTTTAAAAATTTAAAGAAGCGAGCGAAATCATCCCTATTTCATAGTCTCTGTCATCAATTTGTCAACTGTTTACTGACCACGAGCGCCAACTGTCGAGAGCAAGTCTTTTCCTTTCTTCAATTTTGATGCGTAATTATTCGTTACAGCATACGGACACTACCAAACCAATGAATTAGGGTTCAATCCCTTAGTAGTAGTTGTGATTACATGCAAGCCAAATTCGCACACTCTTCTCAGTTAGATGACATCTGTACACCAATCAATACGAAACGATTTTCTCGCCGAGATTTGAAGATCATCAGAAAAAAAAGAGATGTTTGAAGTAGTATATTGTAAATAACTTCCTCCCGCGTTGTGCTATACTCATATTAGCGTGAACCTTCAATAAAAAATGGCTAGAAATTTTGATCTTCAGCTGATTATGTACACTGGAATTCAGATTCACATTCTAGATCTACCTATTGTTCACTATAGCGAGTATAACACCGGCAACGCCATGTTGAACAAAGTCGTGTGTGTTAATTTCAATTTCAACACTTTGTTCATTCTCAGACAACAAATATCATGTCTATCATCCACTTCAACATTCTCTAGTCAACCACGAACCATCGGCCTCGGTCAACAGATGAGGATACTCAACGAGAAAAAGCAGTTTGAACAAACGATTGAGCTGTTCGAAACGGAAATGAAGAAGAACAAGAAGCACTTGTCCAGTTTGATCATTGATCAAGCTTTGAAAGCATGTACACAAGTGCGTGACTTTCGACGCGGGCATGGTATTCATCAATTAGTTCAACATCGACTGTCAACTGATTCGTCGTTAGTGAGATCTCTCATCCATTTCTACAGTATGCTCATTGCGAACGAGATCATGCTATTTCCACTGATGTTTCGTTGTAGTGCAATGTCATGATGTCCAATCAGCTGAATCTCTATTCAACGTTTCAACAAATAAAACGGTGTATATCTGTGGTGCCATGATGAAGGGTTTGAAGTTTTGTTTGGTCTTGTACTGATGGAACTGCCAGATCTGTTTGCATTGTATTTAGGATACATTGACAACGAAAAACCAGAGAAAGCGGTTGAGCTTTTCGAACAGATCAAACATCCTGATGCAGTTCTCATCACACTATTCTTCAAGGCTTGTGCTCAAGTGCCATCAGAACAATCGTTGAGCTTAGCGAAGAACATCTGGAAAAAATACCAAGGCACATCCCTTCTCAATCCCTACGCCTTGACGTCTCTAATCAATGTTTTAATGAAACATGGTGATCTCGAGAGCGCAGAAACTGTATTCAATCAGCAATCGAGCAAAGGTCCATCAATGTATGGTGCAATGATGAAAGGTATCCATTCCGTTCATTTCTCCAAATAGCTTTACTAAAACTACCGTTTTCTTTAAAGGATTCATACAGAATGAGATGTCGCAGAGGGCGATTGATCTTTTCGAACAAGTGAAGAATCCCAATGAAATTCTAGTCACACTACTGTTCAATGCATGTGCTCAACTACCTTCGGAACAATCGTTGAACTTAGTCAAGAATACCTGGGAACAACCTCAGATCAAATCTCTTCGTAATGATAATGTAATAACTTCTCTAATCGATGCTCTGATGAAATGTGGAGACATCAAGGGTGCAGAAATTGTTTTTGATGAATCACCGAACCATTCCGTATATATTTATGCAGCAATGATGAATGGTATGTTTTCCCATCAATGTTTTTGTTCGATTTTGCTAAATGTTGTCGCTTCTGTAGGCTACATAAGAAATCAAATGTCGGAAAAAGCGATTGATCTTTTCAAACAGGTCAACGAACCTGATGACGTTATTATCACACTGTTGTTCAAAGCTTGTGCTCAACTACCATCAGAACAATCATTGAACTTAGTTAAAAATACCTGGAAACAATATAGAACTAAACTTCTCCATAGCAAAAATACATTAACATCTCTGATCGATGCTCTGATGAAATATGGTGATGTGAACAGTTCAGAAGTTATTTTTAGCGAATCAAGAGAGAAATCAATATCGATGTATGCAACAATGATGAAAGGTATAGTTTTCTTTCATTGTTTCCATATGAATCTATCGAGTTCCGAAATTTTCTAGGGTACATTGAAAATCAACTATCAGGAAAAGCAATTGATCTTTTCAAACAAATCAAAGGTCCGAATGAAGTTATCATCACACTCTTGTTCAATGCATGCGCTCAACTACCATCAGAAGAATCGTTGAGCTTGGTCAAAAGTGTGTGGAAAAAATATCAGAACACATCTCTTCTCAATGATCATGCATTGACTGCTTTAATCGACGCTCTCATGAGATGCGGTGACGTTAAGAATGCAGAGGCTATTGTCGACAAGTCGTCACACAAGGTGTTACCTATGTATGGAGCTATGATGAAAGGTATTCTATCTAGTTATTTTCTTATATGACTTCGTTGGCTTGTGTTATCTTCGTAGGTTACATAAAAAATGAGATCCCAGAGAAAGCGATTGATCTTTTCCAACAAGTGAAGAATCCCAATGAAATTCTAGTCACACTACTGTTCAATGCATGTGCTCAACTACCTTCGGAACAATCGTTGAACCTAATCAAGAGTACCTGGGAACGACCTCAAATTAAATCTCTCCGTAGCGATAATGTATTAGCTTCTCTAATCGATGCTCTGATGAAGTGCGGAGATATTAAGAGCGCGGAACTCGTTTTCGATGAATCATCAAGCAAATCGATATACATTCAGGGAGCAATAATGAGCGGTATTTTTTCTGATTAATTTTCTCATACGATTGTGCTGTAAGCTGTTGCTTCTGTAGGCTACATAAGAAATCAAATGCCGGAAAAAGCGATTGATCTTTTCGAGCAAATTAAAAATCCGAATGAAGTTATCATCACTCTCCTGTTCAATGCTTGCGCTCAACTACCATCAGAAGGATCGCTGAGCTTGATCAAAAGCGTGTGGAAGAAGTATCAGAACACACCTCTTCTCGATGATCAGGCATTGACTGCTTTAATCCACGCTCTTATGAGATGTGGTGATGTAAATCAGGCAGAAGCGATCTTCGACCAATCACCACACAAGGTGTTACACATGTATGGAGCTATGATGAAAGGTTACATCCATTTTGGTATCTGTGTCGCGAAGTTTACTTGATACTTTTTCTGTTTTTCATTAGGATACCTTCTCAACAGAACACCAAACAAGACCCTTCGCCTTTATCATCAAATCAAAAGTAAGTCGGTTTGTACCAAAAAATCCTACTGAATTCAGTTTTTCCATTAAGACATGAAGATAACACAGTCAAATTTCATTATTTATTTACTTGCAATTAATGCATCATCACAAATTGCTATGGCATCGGAATGTCAGTCCATTGTGGATGAAATACCGCAACATATCTTACTCAATACTCAGATTTCCAACTCTTTAATTGATATGTGGGTAAGTCTTACACAAGCAATGAGATGTGAACAGTTATGCGTCTTTATTCACTGATTATTATAGGGCAAAGCTGGTTGTGTGCAGGAAGCTGAGAAAGTTTTTGCCAATCTTTCATCCGTTGATCAAGTCGCTTATGCGTCAATGGGTTAGTACTGATGTTGATTTCACAATAACTTGACCCATCTGTTTAGTTCACGCTTATGGCATCAATGGAATGGGCACGAAAGCGGTCGAACTTTTCCATCAGGTTCCACAATCGTTGGTTGTGGAGGCTACTCATGTTTGTGTTCTCAATGCGTGTTCGCATGCTGGACTTGTCGATCAAGCTCGTTCTATCTTCACAAGCATCGAAGATAAAACAGAAAAACATTACGCTGCAATGGTAATTGTCAAATGACATGTTCTGTTGGATTCGTCAAAGGGTGACTGATGTGTTTGCTTTTTCTTGAAGATTGATTGTCTGAGTCGAGGATCATTGTTTGATGAAGCACAACGACTGATCGATCGATATGAACTGAATCATCCACCTTCACCTGTCATGTATAGTGAGTATTCTACTGCGAAGTAACAAATTAGATGCATTAACTGGATTAGTGGATCGAAGAGAACTCGTTCGGATGAGCATCGAAATGGAATAATGAAATGAGTGAATTGCTTTCGTTGCAGTGTCATTATTATCAGCTGCAAGAAATCGGAGAAACAAACAGTTGGTCGAGGACATTTATCAACGGATAAAAGAGCTTTTCTCTCACCTGTCCGATCGACTCACCTCAGCCACGATTTTACTTGCCAATCTTTATGGATCTTCTGGTGATGTGGACAAAGCGTCAAGTATTCGATACGAACTGAGTAGATCTGGTGCCAAGAAAAAGCCAGGTCTCAGTTGGACTGCAGTTAATGGTCAACTCTTTGTAAGTCTATGAAGTGTTGATACTAAAGTCTTCGAAAACTAACAATGTGAATTGATTTGTGTTGTTTAGCAATTTCATGCTCACGATCGATCTCATCCACGCAGTGCCGAAATCTATGTGGAATTGGATAGGATCTCAAGAGAACTGATTGAACATGGTCATGAGTATGACTCGTCATGGATCACACGACCACTTGCTGAAGATGAAACGATCGAATCAGTTCTTTGTGGACATAGTGAGAAGCTTGCAATCGCCTGGAACTTCGTAGCCAATCCCAACACAACATTCATCCAAATAACGAAAAACTTGCGTGTCTGTGGTGATTGTCGTGAGTGATATTATGTTAAATTATGAGTTTCCATTCATTCTTCGGTTCATCTTGCAGATCGAGCCACGAAACTGATTGCTGCCATTCGACGATGTCAGATAGTCGTCCGTGACGCCAATCGAATTCATCATTTTCATCCTAATGGGCACTGTTCATGCAATGATTATTTCTGATTGATGTGCAGGTTTTCTGTTGTGTTTTATTAATAAAAGAACCTTGTGTATTGAGTGCACATTGATGTGGCATTAGTTTTGATCATTTGTACAGTTTGAGTGTGTAACTGTTGAGAAGTTAATGACAGGAAAACGTGACATATTACATTGACAAGAATATGAGAAGAATAAAATGCTCAGAATAGAACAACATCAATCTGAAGACATCCTCAAACGTTAAAGATTGAAGCAAAGCAGTGACAGTCACTCGCTCAATAGTCGATGTCATAGGAAGCTTTCGGTGGACCTAAAATTAGACTATAGGTGTCTCATCATAGGAGTATTGCAACTATCTGTGTAACCAGAAATTTAAGAATAGTAGAGACTCAGTTCCATACTATATATTATGATCTTAAGTTTACATCAATTCATATATCAACAGTAATATGACAAAATTTTATAGCATTGTATTAAAATATACTTACGAAGATAGGTCACCAACTCTAAAATTATTTTCGAGCTAAAATTTAGTTAGCCATAGGGATTCTACTATGTTTAATCCCAATATAACGCTCATTACGGTTAATCGTGATTCAAAGGTCCTAGTTTTCTTCGAAACCGAGTTTTCCATGAAGAAACTTGATTTCTAAGGCAATACTTCAATGTTTTTACATAATAGAACACAGCAGGTTACATGTTGAAAATTATTATTGTCAGGGTTTTGGTAGTTACTGAGATGTTGTCACATATCGAACGTCTCGTGTATAAACATAATATAGCGCATTGCTTATGCTTCGATGTTGAAATGCATTTTTTAACCTATACCTATGTGAATATAATAAAGTTCTTTTTCTGTATTTTTTTTCAATATAAATTAGTTTCTATGCAAATAGCCGTTGAAGATAACTAATGTTTGATTGCTATATGCATCCGGTTCTAGACAAACCCGCAATCAACTTTTACGATTTAAAATCAAAAGATATAAAAATTAGATGGATCGCAAGGAATAGTTAGATGAACTACGTTTTGTACCACCCATTCCGAACATCTGGCAACGTGACCGGGTGGTCGGAATTGAAATTATTTTTCGCCAATTTCGTACAAGAGTCCGGAAATTTTCACCGGATGTTCGGACATCTCTTGCTTAGAAATGGTTTCAAAATTAGCAGAAATTCTGTCCAAAATGGGCAATCAAGAGTCAAGTTCACCAAAAAGCAAGACTGGATGGACTTAGACGCCGTCACTTCATCTAAGTGCCCATTGTACATTCCCATCCACTTAAAAAAACGCTGGTGATTTACTTAGAGTTTCACTTTTACGGACTCCATGGCGAAATCTTCACAATTATTTTTTTGTCATAGATTTCGTAACGGACATCTGAGCTGGAAATCCGGAATAAATAAGGTGACACGAAATGTCATTTTCCCGAAAAATATATTCAAAAAAGAAGTGATGAATCAATTTACAAAAACTTATGAAAACGTACTTCAAATAATGCTTTTTAGATAACATAATTCCACTTTTTTTGAACTATATTGAGCACAACCACCTTGCAATAAATCAATAGATTTAACGAAATCCAATTTGAAAGAAAGAAAATGCGAATATTACTATACATGACCTTAGAATTCACAAGGAAAGTTTAGGAAACATTCGAAAATTATTTGACACTATATCAATTGTCTTGAAAATATTTCTTATAATCATTTGAGTTTTATTCTCTTTATTTTTCTTCACAAATCCAGATCGTTACATTTATTGTTTATAGAAATGTCAAATTCAACGGCGACGTTGTTCTTTAGATGTTTCATCGACTGGTAGAGTTGTTTGCGGAACGCATGGAAAACATGAGCAAGTATTTGCCCAACAATAACCATAGCTACAAGGACATGCCGAAATACAGTCTTTATCTATACAGTTCAATCTTAGATCCTTTTTCATACGTAGAAAATTCGCTGCATCACTAAAAGTTAGTATAGAATGTACTTAACTTGTCTTATAATTTATAATCAGAGTTTACCTTTGTTTTTCCAGTACATTGAACAATCCAACACTTTCAACTTTCATAGTAGAATATATGAATAGAAGAACAGAGGCATAAAAAATCATTTTTAAAGCCATATTTTCTCAAGATCTTTGTATATATGAATGATATTGTTTTTTATTCATATTGTTGATATGATCGGATATTTATATTCTTCAAATATTTCGTCGTTTACTAACGATTAGTCAAACATTATAACTATTCATAGAAAAGGAAGTGAATTGAATTACGAATGAATCAAAACTAATATCAAACTCAGAACAAAGTACTTTATTAACATATAGATGCATGATCGAGTTCCTTCTTACCGTCTGAAGTATCTGAATGCAAGCACTTCCATTCATCTCTTGCATATCTTCTATTTACTTATTTTTTCTCGTTCATTAAATATGCATGACTTTACATTGAAAATATTTCAATTATGTTTAATATTTCCAAAAAAAGTTTCATAATTATTTTTTAAATTTCATGTGAAATGAATTTGAAACAGTTTTTATATAAATCCATTATTCGAATATAATACAAATAGACGTATGAAATAAAATACAACTGATTCAATACTTTCATATTCCGAAGTTTTTATTGTTGAATTTCAAATACTCTTATATATCAATGTCACTGCATTTGGACAAAGATGTACATGTATAAATAAGTAATTCAACAAATAATAATCTAATCATATCATGATCTTCTTTTCGAAGAATATGTATTGTTCTATTGGGTGAATACACGCACATTTATGTTGTAAATCTAGTCAAGTTAATGATTCAAAAGCAATTGAAGTTAATGATAGAAAAATATCAAGACTAATTAGAATATAAATAGTATATATAATTTCATCGATGCCTTGTGATGCATCATATGTTATTTCAGCAATGGAATCGAACATTGTTGAGAATATAGCGAGACAAAGCCAGAATATAATAACACTTGGAATAATTCGAATACTGATTTGATAAAGATTGAATGAGAAAAGAAATTGTTTATTCTGACAAACAAAATAATGATTAACACATGCTAAGACGAAAAATGTTGTCGTCATTTGACTAAATGCATGATTGAAAATAATATTGAAATCGACAGGTAAATAATGAAGAACAAATGACAGGTACATAGCATGATTTAAACTGATTAAGCCACATAATGACATTGTTAATGTATAAAGTGATTAAGAATTTTAGAGATACTTTTCTTGAATAGAATATAGTACATTGAAAACTAATTCCAGATTACTCATAATAACATATATTGTCATTTCATACTGTGTTAAATATTGTTGAATAATATTCAATTCGAATATCAAAGATGGTATGTTATTTTTTTAGGAAGAGTTGAAAATCATCAGAATTATCTTTCAAAGTCTATCTTTGAACAAAAAATTATATCAAATATGATAAAGTATCTTGCTTTGACATAATGAAGAATTAAATGTGTGCTTCTTTTATTCAAGTCGTTAGAAAAGTGGAAATCTTACTTGGATATTTATCATTTAATCAATGATTATCGTTTCGATCTCGTTTACAATGAAATTAGAGAAATTCAATTATTTTGAACATGAAATCTTATAATAAACTTGAAATTATTTCAGCATTTGATAAAGAACATATCATTTGTTTGTGGAATTGAAGTCTTCCGTGAGAGCAATTTCGATGTTAATGAGATATCTGGAAGAGCAATTTAAAAAAAAAGAGAAGAATATTCTTTGCGTTAGAAGAGTAGCGCAGAAATCGTTAACTCGATTCGAGTATTCAGCTAATCCTTCGAATTCTAAACTTATAAATTTAGAACTCGAGGCTTCGCGTTTTAAACCTTTAACCTTGTAACTAATTGATTATTAACTATTCACTAACCGATTATTCACTATCAACCAACGAACTATGAAGTAATCAGTAGCTAATTGTTAAGTACAACTATTGACTACGTGATTATGAATTATTAACTAACCAGTTATGATGTATCATCTTGAGGTTGACGGTGACTTTGCTCTCATGAACTGCACCCTCACTTTGCTCACCCTTTATACTTAATAAAAAGTTAGTTACTAATTAATATTTATTTAGTTACTGATTAATAGTCAGTTGGTTAATGATAGTTAATCAATCAGTTAGTAATAGTGAATATTTAATAGCCAATTAGCTAACAGGTTAATAGTTGAAAACCCGAAGCTTTGACTTCTTGATTTGTAAGTTTAATACTCGAATTTTCTTTTCGAATTATACATGTATGCTGTGCGATAGAATCGATATTGCACTTAAAACAAAAAAAGTAATAATAACACTCTCAGTATTGTTATGAGTCTTCCTCTTATTATTTTTGTCATTGTTACTATGTGATATGAAAGAAAGAAAAGATCCTCATCAATATTTATTAACATATCTGCACAGTTACAGTTCAGTCTGTTCTATTGACATGAAAGACTGGAAAAAAAATTTTTGTAGCTAAATATGGACAATAAGTGAAGAAGTACAAGAAAGTTTTCTTGTTATTGTTCTTATTTGCAGGTCACGAGAATCTCAGAAGAGATGCTTAATCTCCTCATTCCCATTCGCATGATTGTTAAAGACATCGACACGCGCGATTTTAAGCGAGACCTAATTATAACATCGCACCGCACGTTCACTCGCGATTGAAAGTAGTTATATAACGCTGATAAAATCTCAAGAATACCTCGAACTTGGCGGATGAAATTGAAATGAGTAGAAAAATGGCGGAGTATTCGATTTTTGATTCAATAGTGACGAAGATTGGATTGGTCGATTGACTGAAGGTTGTTCAGCTTTAAATTTCTAAGATAAATATTTACAAGTTTCTCATAAAAGTTTTCTTTAATGTACTCGTGTCATCGGTAAATATCATCGATAGAAATATTTGATTCTGTGCAAATAGTTTTGATAAGCGACAAAATGACTCTCTATCTTCGGATCTTGCTTCATTTTCAATGGTTCGCTTCACTTCTATATTCTAATGAAGATGAATGACTGGTTTCAATATGGAAAACTACTTCTGTGTCAGTAAAGGAGAAAAGCAAGTTTCTCGGAAACTTAAATTCTAATAAATATTGTATCTTGTGGTAAATGTTAGTTTTTTTAAACTTTTTAACGTCTTGTTCTCGAATTAATTAAATATATAAACGAATTGAAGGTCGTGTCACAACATTCTATGGAAAAGAGAACTTTGACAAATAGATTTTATCCGAATTCCAAAGTTCTTCTTCGGCTAAACGGGTTTTTTTTTTGTTGATACTTCTATAAAAGCGAATGGAACGAAATGACGAAGATTCACATTGTCACTTTCATGAATGTAAGACAGATTTGATTAAAAACTTGCAATTGTCTCGACGTTCCACTCGTTAAATTCTAAAAAAAGTCATTCTATTCAAATCCTCCCCAAACAAATAACGAACGTCCTCGTCAACTGCATTAATATGTTCATCGTACCGTCAGTCCGATTATTATCGGTACAAACCTATCGATTCTCGGGTATTCAATTAGATGCAAAGAAAGTTGTACTCCATCATTATTATGTCTCAATTCATGCAGTCATCGACAGTGAATGTTGGTTGTGTACTGCGTGTCCCCTTGTCATGCAAAACCTCTAGAAAAAAAATAGAATGAGAAAAAAGACAGAAGGAAGAAGAGCAAGAGAATAGAAAGGAAAACGGAGAAGAAGGTGGTTGCGTTTTTCTTTCTTCTTCTTCTTCGTGTGCTCGTCCGTTTGTTCTCCTTGACAATAGAAATGATGTTCATCAGTCTCTGGATCATCTTTCTTAAATAGCATGCTCTGTGTCTTAACACAAAATCATCTCGGAAATCCTTTCAACCGCGTTCTGGCATTCTTTTCTTTTCATACTTGGGTCATTCTACATATCAAACTGATTTGTTCGGTACGACAACAAAGATGTCAGTTTTGACAAAAAAGTTAACTGAATCAAAATGGTTGGCGATATCCAATCTACCTCGGACAGTTACGAAAGAAACGATTAAGAAATATTTCCAAAGGTTTCATTTCGTTTTCGTATATTTTACCAACAACCGTTGATTTTTTTTATCTTTAGATACGGTTGTATTCAATCAATTCATATCGATAGTCAACGATTCGCTTTCATCAAGTTTTCTAGTCGGCACTCAGCATCGAAAGCACATCACGCAGAAAATATTCTCGATAACCAACCAGTACGAACTGCATTTCATGATGGTTCAAGCACTGTCCCAGAAATTCTTCTCAATAAACCATCTTCATTAACTTCATCAATTATTAAACCATCGGCGCCATCTCCTTCGAGTATAAACTTCTCGAATAAGGCAATAACAATGGTTCATGACGAACGGAATAAACGCACGTCACGATCTATAAGTAGTCCTGAAGAAAATACTCGGTGAGTAGGTTTTTTTTTAATAAAATGCATTTTCCTTGATCTACAAGGACATTTCCTCACTGCTAACATGTCAAGTATAAGACTGCATGTGACGCATGATATTAATATATAAAAGGTTTAACTTAGGATCGGAGATGAAAAAAGAAATCTTCTCATCAACGTGAGGAATAAGCATTTCTATAACTAGTAGTTAGAATAGTAACTTTTTAATAAATACAACTGGTGGATCTATTCATTATCGTGTTTCACGCTAGATTCATGTCAACATATTCTTTCACTGTTATTCAACATGAGGGTGATAAACATTTGGGTACATGAATAGGTCAGCATGTAGAGGAGATCTTTAGTTGTCCTTCGACTTTCAATGGTAAAATCAAAAGAAAATTTTCTATCACATTTTTAATATTCTCACACGGCTTTTTTATTTATAGACATCAAGTTGTGCCTATAGAACGTGACCTGAAACGAAGATTAATACCCGGAACTAATTCGAAGTAATTGCTAACAGAGATGAATCTCTAATATCGTTTCGACGTAATAACTCGTCTTATATCATTAGAGAAACAACTCCTACGTGTGAGTCCAAAAAGTACCAGCGACACTCAGTATACGAGGAACAAATATTCAGACAATCGAAAACGCGCATACTGAAAATCTACCAATTACCATCAACATTATCAAGTAAAATTGTTTTCAAAGAAAGATAGTTAGATCGGATTTGGATTTATTTTTAGATGAAACCTTACGGGAAAAACTTCGAAAGATCTTCACTAGTTTCAAAAACCCTTCGCACCTATTAACAATCAGAATTGTCAATGATTACGCTCTGTTGACATTTCAGGAACCTCAAGATGTTGACAAAGCTTTGTTATATGTGATAACCAAATCCATCAACGGAATACGACTAAAAGCGGAACCGTATAACAATCTGATCACGGGTAAAGTTCGACTTGAAAACCGATTCCGATCTAAATAGTTCGTCATTTAGACAATGAGATGAGCAATACATTCATCTATTCAGATATTGATGAGTATTCATCAAAATCAACACGGACTTTGTTCATACGAAACCTTCCGACAGAGATATCTTATCATGAATTACGTGAAATATGTATGGAATACGGCGAAATTATTGTAAATATTTGATGTTACTCTTCGACATCAATATTTTCTTATTTGAATTTAGGATGTCAACATCAAACGAAATTCTCAGACACAAGCCTTTGCCTCGATTCAATATACTTCGATCAAAAGTGTCGTTAGCGCAATAAAGATCTTAGAACGTAAACTTATTTACGGTCGTTCACTTCAGGTACTTCATTCAATCGATAAATCCCGAATTCGTTTCACTACGAACACGACTTAAAGAATGAATAAAAAGGCTTATTGATTCGGCTAGACAGATTGTTACTAAATTTTCTCTTGCAATAGTCAGTTGGTTTTAATTCGAACCATGACCGTGAAGACATATCTGCATCCAGCACTTACATTTGATGAAAATATGAGCAGAACACAGAGATGGATAGATACCGACTAAAGACATTCTCTTTATCTGATAATTCATTCATAAAATTCGATATTTATATCTGGATTAGAGTTTCATCAAAGGTCGATGCGCATAATTAGACTAAATTAAAAAGTTCACTTTTGCTTGCAGCTCAATTTCGGTAAGAGTCAAATAACCAACGTTCTCTGGCTTGATGAATTACCTGGAGATATCACCGAAGCTAATATGCGTGAATTTCTCCATCGCGTAACAAGTTTTCCGCCGAAAAAGTTCAAAGATATTTATATTGATTATCGACATGAGCAGAAATATACATCCGAGCAATGTTTGGTGTATTGTATTGATTCTGTCACTGCGCAGAGTGCAATCGATTTGATTCGTGGACAGATATTTGATGGCAAACGTTTACAAGTCGATTTTGCGAGCTCCTTATTTATTGAACAGTTTGCGGATCTGATTCGACAGACGAATGAAAAGAAAAAGTGAGTTTGCCGCGGTTGATTCAATACAATTGTTGATATCATTGGATTTTAGTAATTCACAGCGAACTTATCCATTGGATCGGTAAGACGAAAATTTAATAAAAACTGGTTTCTGATGAAATACTTATTGTTATTTCAGTCGGTACTCCAAAATCTCTGATTCAGATTCGTCAATCATTCGTATGTTATATTAGCATCCCTTATGGAACACAAATATTCAACAACCGAAACTTTTCGCTATTTTCTAGCCTCAAATCTTACGTCATCCAATCCGTACCATTCACCATCTTCAGATCAGACATTCATCGAACAGACGAAGGTGACTAAATCCGAGCCAAATAATATCGAACGAATTTTCGATTGGCTTATGGTGAATGAAACGCAGTCCGATTCGAAAGAATTTCACGTCAAAAAACAAGCCTCCGTTCTTCAATCAAATCAAGTTGTTTTTCGAACGAGAAACATTCCGTTAGAATCCGATCGATCACTTATTCAATCTGATATTCGCTTGAAAGTCTACGCATCTATGACTGATCAGTTTCCCAAGCCCATACATCTGCCATTTCCAGAATTTGCCAAAACGTTAATGAAATCGTCATCCAGAGCAATGATACTCAATCCGAAAGCTCACCTCAGACATCTATCTGCTGAACTGAATAATAATAACGAAGATCTGCCATTGCCGAAAGAACTGGACGAACGAATTAGACGATTGGATCAACGAATTGGAGAAGTTAATCAACAAAATTCATTTTTCTCCTCAGTAGAGCGATTGCCAACGAATATTCTTTCAAAAGATCAACAAAAGTCATCAACGGAACCATCCTCACCAATTAGCACAACATCAACTCAAGCAAAACAAACATCAGAGTAAGAGTTTGACCATTAACATGTAGAATTCAGAACTAGGAATCGAATGCGACTACAAATAATTAGTTAAAACAGCAGTCTTTGATGTTAGTCAGTAAAAAAGGACATGCTTAATGAACAAATTCATATTTTTCAGCTTTATAAAAGAGAATATTTGATTAGTCTACTCAAGTTGACGAAGAAAATCATAGACAGCTGAGTTCCGGAAAAAGAACACTTTTTTTTAAATTTCAAGATCGCGTGGTGTCACTTTCCAACAATCAATTCCAATACCAGTTATTAACAATCAGCCGACAATGTCTGAAACACAAATCAATTCATCATTGAAACTTCCGTATCGACTCAGTTCATCCTTTACACTGAAAGCTAAGCCAAATCCTCCATCAGTATCTGTGATCACGAACAATTCACTCAAATTACCTATTCCCAGTTCAGTAACTCCGCAGTCATTAGTTCTGAAATCGATATTGAAAAAACCATCGGCCACAACGCGTGAAACGCGTAAGGCAGTTCAGATTGTGTCAACACATTCTTCACCCACACCGAATAAGACACGAATATCCGTCCAAAACGAAAAGAAAAGTACTCCTCCGATTGTCAAAGAACCGAATAAAAGTCAAATTCAACCGAGAGAATCATGCGAACAATTACCTATCTCATCGAAGCATACGAATATACCCTCTCTAAGCAAAATTCCGAAAAAAGCCAACGTAACACCAGCAGATGTAACAAAACCCAAAGTTTCCAAAGAAACCCTACAGTCATCCGCCAATACTCAAACAGCAATCAAATCTTCAAAGATGATGGAAAGTGCACATGAATCTATGAAAACTTCTGTATTAACACCGATAAAGAAAACCACTTCGTTACATGATGAAAACCGGCAAGAGAAGAAAAAGCTTCTCATACCAATGAAGAGTGTTGGAAAAACTATCAAGAAATCCATGTTGAAATCAAGTGTATCCATGTATGACCGGATCAAACGTCGTTCACAAAACGACTTGCTTCTAATAAAGTACGTGAAAATCGTTTTCAGCGAAAACTAAACAGTCGATTTCTTGTCTGATTCTTAGCACGTCGTCGACAAAAACTAGTCATTCAAGCGATAAAAACAAAGATTTAAAGACTACTTCACGTTTAAAGCGATGCGTAAATAACAACAAATATCTAATTCCGATACGATTTTGTTGATTTTTTAGAATCCAATACCCGAATCATCCGAGTCAGACGACGATGTACCATCGAAAGTGGAAACTAAACAAGATCATCATTTTGGCAGTGCTACATCTCAACCAGAAGAGCGTCAAAATCAACATAATTGTCAAACGATCCTTGAAGTGAAAGAATTATCCACGGAAAGCGTCTCAAACAAACGTGCATTGGAATCTGAAATAGATACGCCATTAAAAAAACAGAAAATTGAACCGGATGATATTTTAATTATTGAAGAAGGACGAGTCCCTAATCTATCGAATTCACCAAAGAGTTTACCAGTTGCTGTAATCGATTTAATTCCTAATAGTCCTCCTGAAGAAATCAAAGTTGATGATCAAAGTATAGATTTAACGATAGAAGAACCAAGTAACAGTGTAGTTTTCTATGAGCACTGTTTATCACATTGATTCACTTTAGATGACACCACCGATTCGAATCATGAAGAACACATCACTGTTGATTCTCTGTGTGTACCAGATGCTGTTGAGCAAGATGTTCACATCAAAAATCAATCACCTCACCTACTTACAGAAACACTATCGTCACAAGATCCTTCGATTTCTAATTCATTATCAGTTTCATCTGAAAACCAATCGAAATTAGCATCACCTAGTAATTATACATCCATATTTCGAATCTCGTCATTCATCCTTCATACATTATTTGTTTCTTAGATATTACTGATGAATATCCGATTGATAAGATTCATGCATCAACCGCAGCTACTTCATCAGTTGTACCGACTGAACTATCAAAGCAATTTGATCCTCAAACGAGTACTGATCGAAATCATTCATCCACATCTGTACGTTTGATTTCACCAATATTCACACCCACCGAACGCTTGTTTTCTCCTTATCAACAACATTTCCCATATCCACCATTTATATCGTCCATGCCAGGTACTCACAAATGTCAGTGAACGCCTTCATTTTTTTACATATTTGTATTTTAGATTCGCCTCCGCTATCTGCAAAAGTACCATCTATAAGCAACAATAACGCGATGCTACCGGAACAACAGTATTATTTTGGGAAAGAATACAAACGGTAAATTTTTCTTGACTTTCAAGCGATTCTCTTATATTTCTTATTGATTCAGAAATTCCATCGCAAAGTTTCCTATTCTTCCAATAAATCTTTCACCGACTTCTCATCCAGGATATCTTCGATCAAGTAAAACTGAACATTTCTCTTCCAATTCTTCTCCTTCATCAGCCATCCATTTAGATTCTCTCAATCTATTTCAAAACACACCCTCACCCTATGAATACTCTCTCCATACTCCATCAATGTACAATTCCTTCTCACACTTCGACCATATTTACTGGGACGGATACGTGACTCTCAAAACCGTTCAAGCGTTCGTCAGGACTCAATTCATTGCTGGCAATCCTCAAATTTCTCGTATTTCGATCAATTATTGGAATACGGATTTGAATCATCACTTGCGCATCTCACAACGGATGCGTTTAGAGAAAAGTCAACTCGATGGCGTTCATCAACATATGCAAATCGACAGCGACTATTGCATTTTACTCGGCGAGGCGAATGGTTCCACCTCCGATGAGATTCGTTCCGAACAAAATCACTTAAAATCCGGTCTCATTCAATATTTGAATGAAAAACAAGCTGCTGGAATTGTTAATATCTCTCTTCCTGGTATTGTACAACCTGTTTACGTTGTTCACATCTTTCCACCGTGTCAATTCGCGTCGGAATTGTTACAAAAACGTGCGCCCGATGCGTATCGTTACGTTATTCAAAATAATCTCGAACGAATCTATTTGTTATTTGTTATCACTACAACAATTTAATCAATTTGTGAAAGAATTTTTTTTTCGACATGTGATCTGACTTCGATATGGAAGTCGTTTTTGTTGGTTTGAATTCATCTGTGAATTGTTCTTTCTTGTCTATTCATTGTCAATGATTTCTTTTCCGATGTCTGATTTTGAATATAAAATAGTCTGGAACAAAGAACATTCAATCTTTTCTATTAGTGAACCGATTGATTCGATAGTCAACTGTCGTTGTAATCCAATCAATCGAGCACTCTCAACTTCATTTGAATACGTACTTGCACGATATTCTTGTCTTTCGTGCCATTTTCACACATCTATTTCCGTTGTCTTTCATGCTCAATGAATACGATTAGGGAGCATTTCACTCGAACACATCATTGACTTATTTTGGTGGAGAAATACTCGAACAACGCCGATCGAGACACACTCAACATCTTACATTGACAGAGATTAACGCATTTCTTCATGAACATATCATTTGTGTTGTTTGATATGAACCAATTGTCGTCTTTCTCTTTCCTTTTGATCATCACCGCACATTGATATCTCTCATCGATCAACTCACGAGTTTCGCAATTGTACGCCAACTATGTCAAAAGGTATGTATCGACTTGTTAATGTTTTCCTTGAGAATGAGTTACATCAATTGCGAGACAATACTGTCCGACGATAATCATAATAATAACAAATGATTATATACGCTTGCTTCGATATGGTCACCTTGAATCCGATATATATTCGCTTCATTGTTCTCTCATGAAAAGAAAAACTCGAGAAACACTAATAATTATGTTTATTTTGTTAATTATAGATGTCTAAGGAAAAAAGTCAAGAATCAGCCGATGTTAAGTACAAGTAGTAGTGAAAGTTATGCAGATGATAACAAAGGTCGATTATCACTAGTCGATTCGATGCTTGCGGATAATGAAGAAGGGAAGATTTTTATTAAACAACAGTACCAAGTTCAAAAATTGACAAACAGCGAAAATGGATCTGCGAAACGTCACAAATCGGTCCATCGATTACAACGCAATGGGTGCAAGGATAACGAATGTGCGAAGTTATTCCGACGATCGAGTAGTCAAAGTGACAGATGTCATCAAAGTGTTCGTAATTCGATTGATTCACAAGATTCAAATTCGAAATTGAGTTCGTTAACAAGTGAACAATTGGTTTGTTCGGATGACAGCGAAGAAGATCTACGTTTAGAAAAGACCGGGTAATTGAATTCTTATGTATATTCATATCTTATTGATTGTGTGTAGATGGTTGAATGTGAAACATTGGCTAACTGTATCAGATCAGGAGATTGTTCAATTAGCACCGAAACAGTCGTGGAAACGATTTTGGATTTGGTTGAAAGAGTGTCATCTTCATATCTACAATGATTATTTAGATAAAAATCCTCATTTGATTTTAAGTAAGTCCACTTCGAAGCAGATTTAGAGTAAATCAAGTTCTCTGTAGACATGATCGATGGTCTTTGCTATCCGTACCCGGAATATCGACATCGACAGAATGTTTTTAGTTTGACTGTGAATACGGGTGATATCTATTTATTACAAGTTCGTTGAATTCAGGAATTTAGTGTCTGATGGTGTTTTGAAATGAATTTTTAGTCTTGCAATCAAATTGAGATCGACCAATGGATTGATTGTATTCATTCTAATTGCCTATTGAAGTTAAATTATCATTCCCTGCAGACAAATATCAGACAACTAGAGAATCAGATCGTATATGAGAGAAAAATGCTGCAAACAACTTGTGTGCAATTAAAATTATCGACGAATGATCAAATATATTCCTTTCTCTCTCAACAAATCGAACAACGCGAACGAGATTTCGAAAGATTTTGCATCGATCTCTTTCGAAACAATTGTTATCTAACGATTTTTCCCAACAATTCAAACTATTTTCCCAATTCCACCGATCTGCTTGCACAAATTACATCAACAACGAAATTTTTCTTATGCGGCCTCGATGCTTTCACACCTTGCGGTTTATATACCTACGTTCTCTCTCGGCAAGCGTCAAAACATCGAACAATTTACCAAACAGTCCTCTACGACTCCGATCCTCAACGGGTTCGTTCGAATTCTCATTTGACCATCATCTCAGATTAACACTCAGTAATGTAATAACAGATAGAACTAATTATCCGAGTATGTAAAACATTTAGGAATAGTTGATAAGATCAGGGTTGGTCGCTAATCAATCGCTGTTCATCAACTAGTCGAAATGAGATTCGATTGTGTAGAAAAACGAAATGATCTGGTAAGGTACATTCAGAAGATCAGAGACATTCTTTTCTATAAGTAATCGGAAGCTCATTCTTCCCGGATATGTAATGATTGATATATGAAGTAAATTCTTTTTCCTTTCTCGTCTTATCTCGATATATTACATATAGAAAATCATTCTATCGATGAACCAAATGGCATCTGTTCAGGAATTATTGAAACGTGTCACAGACAAATTAGGTTTATCAAGCGAGGATTACTTTCTCTATTGTCAATCAACATCAGGTGACGGATTTATACCAGATCGAAATGATATACTCGATACGTTGGTATGCTTTCGATGTTTTTCGGTTGATTATGTGATTGATTTGCATCTGCGATAGATGTATGGATCGGTGGAGATACGCCGGAAAACGACTTATCAGATAAGTTTGAACAATCAATTGCATTTGTGCGGAATCGATATTAATCAGCATTATCCAATGACGATTATGGTGAAAAATATAAAAAAAGGAAGCGAGGGAGAACGATTGGGTAAGACAATACTGAATATCAATTGAGGATAGACTCATCTTTTTTCTAGGAGTTGTCAAAGGTGATGAGATCATTATGATCAACAATTTGTATGTGAAACATTTTGATACTGCTCGATTGAATCGGCATTTGCAACAAATACCAATTCAATTAACTCTTCGTTCATCGCGGTAAGTTCAGAACGACAAACTAAACTTTTTTGTATCATTGTTTTCAGATTGGATCCGATAGTTCAGCTAAAACAGCGAACATCGACAACGAAAAATGATCAGTCTTCTTCCAAGTTTATCAAGCCTGATTACGAACGATCGTCTTTCGTGTCGAATAATCAACAGATCCAAAAGGTCATTCACGAACTGATTGAAACTGAACAAACCTACGTTCAAGTAACTTACAACGATGAATACTGAGAGATACAAACTAATCTTTCACTTCTAGGATCTTCAATCGTTCACAAATCAATACATCGAGCCATTGCGTAATCATCTAACCATTCTTTCAATAGATATCGTTGATTCGTTGTACCAAAGTGTTCAGATAATTTACCAATTTCAAAGTCGATTTCTAGGCAATCTGCAATCCAGTTCGTTCACAAATGTAAGTTTGGTTTTCCTTTGGAAAGCATGGATTTAAATTCGTTCGTAGAATATTCTCATTTCCATATGTGAAACTTTCGTGCGATTCGCCAAGGATTTCAAACTTTATTCGAGCTATTGTGCAGTACATTTACGTATCAATCGTTTGTTGAATTGCCATCAGAGTAATGAATGTTTGAAGGAATTTTTTCGAAAGTGTAATCCGTCTCAACAGCATGCGCTGTCATTTCAATCGTATTTGATTAAGCCTGTACAACGTATACTGAAATATCCGTTATTTCTACAGCAAATGTTCGCGTGTTGTAATGCCGATACGAAAAATCATTGTTTATCGAAGGAAATGTCGAAATTGAAACGAACGATTAAACTAATGAATCAAGTTAATAAATATATCAATTCAATGCAGCAACTCTATGAAGATTTTGGACAATCATTCGAAAGTTTCACTCGCAATTCTCAAGAACAATTTCATAAAGTAAAAAATTTCGATAATTTCCTCATTTCGTCTCGATTGAACTTCATTTTAGCCCGTTCAATTAAATCTCCCGGATCTGCATGCATATGGAGAAATGAATTGGATCAATATGTATCGATTTCTCTCTAAGAAAAACACTCAAAGTCTAAGAACCTACTGTTTTATCTTTCGAACTGGTTGTTTCCTGTTAGTACGCGAACAAACTCAGAAGAAAAATCAAGTAAATAGCTCCTGGAGCCTTCTCCACTCATTCGACACGCTTTCTATCTAAAGGATGGTGTTCACAATCCTCATACGAATAGGAATTCGATTGATCATTTTGTTTCTTTTCTTCCAATGAGAGATTTAGAAGCAGAAATGATCCAAATCGACAAGAAATCTTCGAACCAAACATGGCAATTGATTCAAATCGATTCAGCGACACAATTGAAACGATATTATCACTTCGCGAATAAGTATTTGTTATTCTTCTCCTGTCCACAAAGCGATGTGTTTGTTTTAGAGATGCGCAAACGTTTGTAAAGACAATTAAGAATTGTATATCGAAAATCAAGTGCCAACCGACGGAATTTATTTGCTTGGCACAGCCAGCAAAAGTGATGAAGGTTTGTTCTGAGCAGAAACGAATTTCGTCAAGTCGGTCTTGTCATGACTTTTCGCCGAGATTTTCGTCGGTGAATCAAAATGGAGATAGAGTTCGAGTGAAAACAAATCGACAAAGCCCATCGCCAGTCTGGAAACGACGCGGCACAATATGTTTAAGACGACGACCGGCATCAATGACGAACAATAAGAATAATCAGTGAGCCTTTGATTTCTCGTCAAGTCAATTACTCTTTCGTGGTGCCTTTTTATTATAAATAATTTGAAAATATCAATGTGTGCGATTTTATATTCATTATTGAATAAATTTCAATGAAAAAAAAAAAACAAACTAACGTCATTGCAAATATACAAGCCTACAATGCTTCGTCTTCGGTCGTTATGGTTGTCATGGAAATTGCGTCTAGTGAACGTAGATTTGAAACAGGAGTTGAAAAGAAATCTTGTGAATCTAAGGTGTTCAGAGAAGATACGTTTACTTTCAAATTTGTCCTGTTTTGGTTATTCAATGTAACTGATGATTTTATCTGTCCGTTATCTCTTTCGTTTTGTTTAGGTGACATGCCATAATTTGATAATACTTGACGAGCTTTATCATTTTGTGATACCAACTCCGACTTTAGATTATTGTGAGCTAAATTTAAAATAATAACTAGCATTGTTACGAAAATATGAGATTTACTCCTAGTTACCGTCCCAGCGAGAGGTATGTACTCTATTAGGTTGATGTATACATGAGTCCATTGTAGTTGTCGATCCTCTATTATACTTATTTCTTGACGAATTTTTTGAATATGATGATGATGATGAGCTACCAGTAGAACAAGATGAATCTGTATAAGAGCCTCTAGAACCACTAGCACAATTTTGATCGTCTCGGTTGCTTCTATGTTGACTGTATTGTGTGTATGGATTTGATGAACTATAGGTTCCATATGGTTGATCTTCCGTAATGTATTCATCCGAAATAATCACTGCACCTGGCGGAAGTGGTGGTAAGTTATTTGACCACGAATTTTGTCTTGCTTGTGAATTATTGATATGAGGATAATGTTGCTGCGGTGATTGTTGTTGCTGATGAGAGTATTGTTGATTTCTCTCATCGTATATGTACTGTTCCACAGTGGGTTGACGAAGCAATGGTGTCATTCGGCCATGGTTGTGTGGTCGCTCATTTGGATTTGAAACATCAGTCGGAACGTGATGACATGCTGAGCAGTGTTGCACCCAACAATGACCTGTGACTGGAACAGTGAGTGGAGGTGGCGCTGGAACGCATGCACGACAGGTGCTTGGATAAGAATTATTTGGTGGTTGGCAGGCAATGGTTCCCACTGGCATCTCATTATCATTTGACGAAAGAATGGCCACTGGATTCGAGTACTGCTGCATAACCATTTGTTGAACAGCAGGTGATAATGGTAATGATGATAATTGTGGTAATGGTGGTGGCAAAGGAAGCGAACATTGAGGTTGAGATATGCGATTGAACAAGAATGGTGGTATGCACTAAAAAAGTAACCAACATGGTGTGTGCAACAGCAAGTGAAAGAATGAGGGGTCTTACTGGTGTCAAGTTGTATAGTTGTTGTTGTTGTTGTTGTGGAAGTGATGTAGCTGGTGGAATGAAAATGACTCGAATCTTTGGTGGTAGTGGATTGAGATGAGAATAGTTGGCATAGTTGGAAATATTAGATGAAGTACATGGAAAGCGTGGTAAGTTAGGGTGCTCTTCAATACGTGCACGTGTGTTGAGGATTGAGATTTTTGCATCTTTCTTAGTTGGTCGTCGATGAGAGGAAGATCTCTTGTCATATTGATAAATTTTATTTTGATAGTCGTTTGAATAGAACAATCTTGAATACGTCGATAATGATATATTATTGTACGAACGTCTTGGATAACCTTCATGGATTTGGCTGTGATATGGTCGAGGATACTGATATAGGTAACGGCTGTCGATTGGACTTGACTGGATGAATCCTGTGTTGTAACGTTCATATTGACTAAAGATATTCCAGGGATAATTATTAGTTTGTGAGTAAAATTGTATTGGATAGTACGGCGAGAAATATGAGTTTTGTCGGAATGAACTTTTATCCTGATATTGATTTCTCCTCTGTAAGAAGAAATCAGAGTAAATCGGTAGAGAAGGCGAATAATAATTCTGCATGAGTTCAATTTGTTCGATAATGATTTTTAATTGACAGATAATTCAAAATGATCGAGAAAAAGTACGTCTAAAAAATCTGAAATTAGGGATAAAATATGCTCAACAGTGATGATTACACGAATGAGTGCAAGCTATAATAATCGGTTACTCAAGGAAAAGATAAGAGCATCAAATCCACTGTAACATTACTGTTCGTATTTATGTTTAATAAAGAATCATGAAACATAAAGAAAGTTAATGCTCATATATCATTCACAGTAGAATAAGAAAAGGTGAGATGGTTTTTTAGATCATACTGATTCTTATCATAATCAGTGTCATTGAAAGCTATGCGAAAGAACACATATAAAAATATGTTGGTATAAAGGTGTAGTTAATCATTTTTTGTCACTATTAAGAAGCTATGTTTGAAAACGAAGGATGTCTAATCGCCACTTCATATCTCAAATGAACCATGTACACGATACTGTTTGTATTCAAATAAGGTTCATGAAGCATACTAATATGAATGTTATTCAAACAAATTAAAACGTCGTGACATTGATTCGATGGTTTCTTTTTATTTGAAATCGAGTGTCGCTACTCATATCGATTAGTCATTCCAGTAAGGACTTAAGTACATTCAATCTTCGTTTACAAACTTGACTTTTAATCGGTGCTTCTTTTTTTTTCTTCAAATCGAACACCACTAGATGAAAAATATTTCATCCTTTACCAGCATCTTATTCAATTCTACGCTATTAGACGCAAAAAAAAGACAACGACCATGAGGTATGGCCTATATAAGATCATAAATGTATCTCAGTACACATATACTAAACAGTCTAGGAAAAAGTAGGTTCAATATCCGTTTGAGTTGTTGGAGTCGGGGAGGATATACCATGATCTTCAGTAGTATTCACTGAAGTTGCATTCAACGAATTAGTACTCGCTGCCATTAAGGTTTGTTCAGCGAGACTTTTACACTGTTCTGATTGAGATGAAACTAGCCGTTGGCTCTGAATCGATTTGTTGTCATCGTCATTACATTGCGAAGCGAAAGAAACGGTTTGCGATTGACTGTCAAGATTTGCTCTTTTCTGATGATCAGAACTTGACTTTATAATAGAATTTGTAATTGACCTTGAATCTTCGTCGCTTGACTTTTCTTGATCGTTAGAATGATAGATGGCTTGTATATCAGGAATTCGATGTTGATAACGGAGATTGATCATCCGTGACATGGCGGACAGATGTCTTCTTGCCAGACTTCGATCCTTTTCTGATGCATAGTTCGCAGCGTGAAGATCAGTGGAATTAGTCGATTGTTTAGGTACTGACACGATAGATGAACCGACGGATTGCCGACTTTTCGAAACGTACGAATGCAGTGGCGACGTTTTCAATTTAGACCGAGCTTTGTTCGATGTTTCAGAACTGGAGGACTTTCGATGAGTGAAACTTTGTACTTGAGAATCACCGACTACTGTGTTATTAGTATTATATATTGATGACGTTCCCGATCGTGGCCGTGACTTTACTACACGTGATTGATCGGTTCGGTATGTTTGTGTATGATCTTGTGCTTGGGCCAAGCCATCTTTTGTAATGTATTCATCCGAAATAATCACTGCACCTGGCGGAAGTGGAGGTAAGTTATTTGACCACGAATTTTGTTTTGCTTGTGGATTGATATGAGGATAATGTTGCTGCGGTGATTGTTGTTGCTGTGGTGATTGTTGTTGCTGATGAGAGTATTGTTGATTTCTCTCATCGTATATGTACTGTTCCACAGTGGGTTGACGAAGCAATGGTGTCATTCGGCCATGGTTGTGTGGTCGCTCATTTGGATTTGAAACATCAGTCGGAACGTGATGACATGCTGAGCAGTGTTGCACCCAACAATGACCTGTGACTGGAACAGTGAGTGGAGGTGGCGCTGGAACGCATGCACGACAGGTGCTTGGATAATAACTACTCGTAGGTTGCGATGCAGATACATCCGGGTTAGCATAGGCGTATGGAGCAGCGGGATTCGATAGCGGCATGGGGATGCTAGATGGTGGAGGAACAGGAACGGTCGAAGGCTGTAGAGCATATTGTGGTGTTGGTAAAGCTGGTGTTGGCATTATCGATAGCGGTTGCTGTGGAGCCGCTGGTGCAGTGAAATAATTTGATGCGAATGGAAGAATTGCTACCGGATTTGAATACTGCTGCATAACCATTTGTTGAACAGCAGGTGATAATGGTAATGATGATAATTGTGGTAATGGTGGTGGCAAAGGAAGCGAACATTGAGGTTGAGATATGCGATTGAACAAGAATGGTGGTATGCACTAAAAAAGTAACCAACATGGTGTGTGCAACAGCAAGTGAAAGAATGAGGGGTCTTACTGGTGTCAAGTTGTATAGTTGTTGTTGTTGTTGTTGTTGTGGAAGTGATGTAGCTGGTGGAATGAAAATGACTCGAATCTTTGGTGGCAGTGGATTGAGATGAGAATAGTTGGCATAGTTGGAAATATTGGATGGATTATATGGAAAACGTGATAAGGCGGGATATCTTCGACTTCTACCCGAGCTAAAACTTGAGATGCCTTGATTGATATAGACTGGATAAGGGAAATAACGTACTTCTCGTTCAAATTGATAAACTGGACCAGAGTTATAACCCGAAGGATATGGTCTCGAATAGGTTGTTAACGGAAAAGCGCTGTCTTGAGCTCCCCATTGATGATGATTTCTTTGATGTAAATATGGCCATGTATGTTGCGCTCGATATCGATTATCATATGGATATGAAGGTACTAATGTTGATCCAGGTATACCATATTGATTGAAGTTAGTTGATAAAAATCCGGGATGTGCAAAAAAGGATGTTTGATATGCTGCCTGTGCTGAATAGTAAGACGGAGTGTGCGGTTGCCGTCGAAAATGTTCCCTATCATTTGCTTGATAATTCTGATATCGATTATAATCTGAATAATGGTACGGATAATAACTATGGTAATAATGCTGTCCGTATGCAGACATGACGTAATTATTTCCCTGTTAAGTGATATTAATCAACTTATACGTAACAATGAAATTCGGTGATGAGCAGTACAAAGCATGGCATATCTGATTTCGAACTAATCGTTTTATCGCGTATCGATCTAACGTTGTACGATAGAAGGCTAGTTATGTTATATTTATATATATATAATAAAGCTATATGATGAATCACGTGCAAACATTTCCCTTGGACGAAATAATATTTATTATTTTTCTAATTTCTTTCGAGCAATATCGACTTGTATCATCGAACAATATTATACAATTATTAAGCCTTGAAGAGCATGTGGATTATAAAAAAAACATTGAGATGCGAAGAAAAAGTGTCTTTCGTCAAGGACATCTGCTTTACATTTTCGTAACTATAATCATTCATAAAGCACATCAGCGTGAAAATAATACGTTTGATGCGACAGGTAAGAAATGATCAGCATTCGAATCTACATCAGATCTAGTCGATAGACACTCAATGTGTGCATATAAGCATGACTATTTCGCTTTGTCCATGGACGAGGTTTCGAAAACATGCATGTATTATTATTATACATATCGAGATAAAAATTCAATCGAATTCACTTTGAACAAGTGTGTAAAAAAACGAAAATACACGAGTAGGAAATGTTTTACATTGTACGAGATTCTGTTTTCCTCAATGACATTGCATACAAAATTCCTCGGCTTGATTTGAAATTAATGAATAATTGAGTTGAATTGGTAATCTCTATTACATACCCAATCGTTTCGATCATAGTTAAATAGATGATCTTTTCTTTCCTTTGCATTCATTACTCCTTCGTGCATGTTGGATATACATAACTGAACATTGAAGCTTCTTTGCTTCTTTCTCTCTCTCTTTCGACAATTAACATTCAGAGTAAAACAAACAATGACATAAATGCACGTAGTAGAAGAAGAAGAAGAACAAAGAGAGAAGAAGAAAAAGAATTGAACAAAATCAATTCGAATAGTTGCATTCACACGACAACTTGCTCAGGCTCTGTCATCGTTGGGAGCATTTACCTTTCTTCTTCAACTCTGATCGTGCGAATAGTTGACAAACATGTCAAGATGGAAAGATTATTTCTTATGTATAAGCCTTTTATACATAACGACAGGTTTGTTTTAATAATTAGTATTATCATCGGTATCTTTTTTTGTGCTTTCTAAGATGTACTACATGCGAAACAACCGGCGATTTATGTTCCAAGTGAAGTGTTTTCAGCGTCGAAAACGGAAAATAACTCGAAGATTTCCATAGAAAATACCACACATTCACTCTTGTCGACAGAGAATGAAAATCATGATTTTCACTATCGAGAACCAGTTCCCTTGCACGAAGAAGCAGATAAGATAACGGAGTTTTCTCAGATAGATAATTTCACAAGTTCGTATGACGAAAGTGAATCATTGAATGAAACTCATCTTCTTCAAAAGCAATCCAACGATTCCAATATGTTCTTTGAAAATATCGCACGACATTTAAATGATCGGAAAATCATGCAATCACTCG
The DNA here is from genome assembly GCA_905250025.1 of Adineta ricciae. Taxonomy (NCBI): domain Eukaryota; kingdom Metazoa; phylum Rotifera; class Eurotatoria; order Adinetida; family Adinetidae; genus Adineta; species Adineta ricciae. The sequence goes on from CAJNOJ010000131.1 coordinate 158,810, forward strand.
TTCATTTGATTCCACCAAATCTATGGGCACAAATTCAAAATACTAATCGTTCATTTTTCCAACCGAATCAAACTCAGTACGTGAAACACAATTTACCGAATCCTGTCATACTAGCTGAAGCAGCTGCACAAGCAGGTCTGCCGGGCCCTGGGCCATATTCCGTGCCCGAACATTTGTGGCCCCGAAATCCATTATATGCCGTCACAAAGCCTTTCGTACTTCGTAAGTTTTCGTAAGAAAGATGTTAGGTGGAAGAAAAAGTGTTTTTTCCTTTTCAGCACAAAAACCGCGAGTTTCATCAACAACTACAACTACAACTTTACGACCACGGCCATTCGTACCTATCAAAGCCGCTCCACCGGTACCGATCAGCGAGAATAAACATTCCCTATTCTTTCAAATAGGATTTTCATGTCCATATGGTGCCAAAGATATTCGTTATCCTGATCGGCGATTGTGCAATATGTATTTCACTTGTTCATTATCAGGTTTACCCGAACCAAATCTTTGTCCTGAAGGTTATCTGTTTTCTGACGTCACACGCGATTGTGAAATCGCTTCACGTGTCAGTTGTGGTGATCGATTATCCGCTTTTTTTGAAACTGAAGAAACCAAATCTGTTCTACCAACAACAACTTCATTACCACCACTGCCACCACGTACGTCTTCTCCATCATCATCATCACGATTAAATTCACCTGTTATTAATGCTACGATTGAATGTGCTCTTGGCGCAGATGGTTATTACGAAGATCCATTGTATTGTAACATTTACCATCATTGCATCGGTGGCATTGATTACATCGAACCTTGTCCGAACCAATTAGCTTGGAATGAGCAACGTAAAATGTGTGATTGGTAATGAACCGTTTTCTCTTCGAGATATTTATTTTTCGACGAACATTTTTTTGCAGGGCAACGAATGTCAATTGTACAGGAAAAACTATGCCAGTTATGAAAAGCAAAACATCATTTTGTACCAATCGACCAGACGGTCGCTACCCATCAGAAACTTATTGTAATGTATTTCATCATTGCATTGGAGGAATGGATAATATAGTTCGATGTACGGGAGAATTGCAATGGGACGATGTGAAGAAAGAATGCGGATGGAAATCATCAGTTAGATGTGGTCCACCGAAAAAAATGTTACCCAACGATAGCAAGCATAATTCTACGTTTTGCACTGGAAAACCTGATGGGTAGGTAGCTTTGTCCTTAAAAACAAATTTACTTCTTTTTATTCGGTATTCATATAAGCTGGTCAGATGTGGATTAGGTTTTGTTTAATAACTGATCTCTTTCGCAAGGTCAAAGGGATATATCCCAGCTGATCTTTTTGGCTTCAGCTTAGGTTATGAAACCTACTAACGATGCATCTTCGTAGATTAGAATATTTGCAAAATACAATCATTTTTTATTTTATCTTGCATGTATAGATCATATCCGAATGAAGAGTATTGTAATGTTTACCATGTCTGTGAATCGGGCAGTGACAGCATACGCCAGTGTCCAAATCAACTGTTTTGGGATAATGAACAACAAAAATGCGAATGGTCGAATAAAGTTCATTGCTCAGGACGAACGCTCGTCGCTCTCTCAATGGAATCTAATATGTTTTGTATGGAAAAATCCGATGGTTTTTACATAGATCCCCAATGTAAGTTGTCTTTCTTCAAAATCCGTGTGATGTTATTGAGACTTTAGATTGTAATGTTTATCATCAATGTATGGCTGATATCGATGTGAAATTGCAGTGTCCCGAGCGCTTAGTATTTAATGAAACATTGAAACGATGTGATTGGCCGGAAACGACAAATTGTAAGAGTGGAAATATATTAGTTGAAGACGACGATAACAATTACAAAGGTTTTTGTGCTGATAAAGTAAAGCGAGAGCGCATTTGTCTTGAGAATAACGAGATGACACTTGATTTTTATTTAGCCAAATGGAAATTTTGCTCATGAAAGATATTGCAATCGTTATTATATTTGTCAAAATGGTAAAGACGTGGTTTTCACTTGCCAGAACAATTTACGATACTCCATTGAAAAAAATGAATGTGATTGGGCTATCAATGTCAATTGTCACGGCAAAGAAGATTACATGTGGGAAGGAATCCAAGAGAACTTTTGTAAACGTTTAGTAAGTCTCGCTTCGGCTACTGTTTTCATTGTACTTTGCATGTGAACTTCAATAGCCGGATGGAAACTATGCCGACACGAGATACTGTAATAAGTTCCATCAATGCCAAGCAGCAATGGACTATCCGAAACGTTGTCCGAATCGGTTGATGTTCAATGAAGAAACGAAAGAATGCGATTGGGAAGATAAAGTTGATTGCAAAAAACGAGAGAAGTTCATTGGTAATGAATTTGATTGTGTTCACATTCTTCTGATTTTCAATTGTTGCATCATAGATACCGAAGGATTGGATGAAGCAGTGCGACCAGGATCAAACAACACTCGAGGTCGATCAACAAAATTTTGTATGGTGAAAGAAAATGGAGATTATGCGGATTTGTATTATTGCAATGTTTATCATAATTGTCATGGAGGTTTTGATACAATTCAATACTGTACACACGGATTAGTAAGTAAACAGGTTTGAAAGGTTGAAATGACATTTTCGTGCAGGTATGGCGACAAGAAAGTGACTCTGTTGGTCGTTGTGATTGGTCAAAAGAACGAACACCGGATGGAGTGGATTGCGAGGGAAAAGCTTTGTAAGAACAACAAACCATTGTTCACAATTCAGTTTCCTTCTGTCTGTAGATTTTTTGCAGAGAAACTAGGCGAAACGGATATTCTGGCGAATCTACGTTCGGAATTCTGCATCAGTAAAGGTCCTGGTTTATATGAGCATCAACGTTACTGTGATTTGTATCTCCAATGTAACGAACAGGGCGTCGGTGTAACAATGGAATGCAGTCGTATGTATTTGATGACTTGAAAATAAAGGAATGTCTGGTTCTTTTTTTATTGTAAATGAACAGCTGGTCTCGTATTTAACGAAAAGAAGAAAGAATGTGATTATCAAGGAAACCAAAATGATGAATCAAAGGGAACACTTTGTTTACAACCACGAAGTTTTCTTCGTTCAAAGCCCAAGACTGAGCAAGCATCGATTCTATTCGAAGGAACCGATGCGACTGGACAATTCCCGTAAATATAACATGTTTTCTCTTGCCAAATACAACGAGTCAAAATCTTTTTCGGCAAAATTTAGAACGCACTTCGATTGTAATAATAGAAATCAACAGGCAATGTTCGCTGACTCAGATTGGTGCAATATCTATCACGTTTGTGTCGGAAGTCGAGATAATATCTTCTTATGCCCACCGGGAACGATATTTAACGAAACGGATCAAGGTTGTATGAATCGATTTGACGGCACTAATTGTAATGGAACACGTTCTTATTATAAACCAACGATGAAACGTCAGAAACGTGATGATATACCGCAGAAATTACAAAGTTTTGCTCATTCACAACAGATGCCCAAGAAAAATAATGATCAAATCATTCCAAATCAATGGAAAAAATTCTATCAGTCAAAACCAGTGAGATGTGTATTGATAAAATATCTTTTTCTCGAATTTTCTATTCATTTAGTTCAATCGAAAGCCTTCAAAATGGTTCGAGAACAAAAAGCCACTTGTTTAGCATTCCGCAATACACATTGACTCTTCTAATCATATTCTTTTTTCTGTTCCTCTCTTGTGCGTAGCAATATTTTATTTCCATTAGCTTAATAAAAGAGAACAAATCTACTGATTATAACTGTAAAACAAAGTAACTCTCTTATTGTTTTTCTAAATATGCGAACATGCGTTGAACGAGTCCATCGAGATCAACTTTCGGATTCCAATTCCAATGTTCCCGAGCATTATGATCATCGAATACTTCAGGCCATGAATCAGCAATCTTCTGCCGGTCGTCCGGCTCGGAAGAAATGCGAAATTTCGGCTTATACTTTTGTATCGCCTTCGCTAATTCATCTGGTGTAAAACTCATGGCTGATACATTGTATGTTCGTTGTTTCAATTGATTACTCGGTGTTTCCATGATACTGACGATCGACTGAATGCAATCGTCGATCCACATCATAGGCAAACGTGTATCACCTCGAAGATAACATTTGTACGAACCAGTTTTGAGCGCTTCGTGGAAGATTTCAATCGCGTAATCTGAAAAAGAACGGAAAATCGAAAGGAAGCGAAATTGGTTTGAACGAACCTGTGGTGCCACCGCCTGGTTTTGTATCAGCAGAGATAATACCCGGAAAACGTAGACATCGAAAGTCAACACCATATCGATGATGAAAATATTCGCCCAGTAATTCCGCGTGAACTTTCGACACGCCATAGATAGTTCGAGGACGCTGAATACAAAAATCCGGAGTTGGATTGCGTGGTGAATCAGGTCCGAAAGCACCTGTTTTCAATGATCAGTAAGTTTGAATAGAATTTGTTGAAAAATTTTAACGATACAAACCGATGGTACTTGGAATAAATAATCGACATTTGTATTTACGTGCCAATTCTAGTATATTGTGAGTACCTTCGATATTTAATTTCATCGCCAATGGAACATCTCTTTCACCTACAATATAAAAAAAAGTATTACGAAACAGATCGATCGATCGCTCTACTCATACCAACAGCACTCAATAGTGCACTGAGATGAATAAGCCAATCAATCTGATTATTAACTAGAAGTTCTTGAACTTGTTTGAGATCCAATACATCCGCATAACGATATATACCTATTGAAAATCTCTACGAATATCTAATTATTTGTTTATTGACCTCTTACCTTGTTCAAGAAGCTCATCAGACGGTCGAACAATATCCGAAAGAACTACACTTTCTCTTCCATACAGTTCTCTATTCAAATCATACAAATCATTCGTATCAACATCACCTACTCAATTCCTACCGCAATCGTTTAGCCAACGGAACTCCCAATTGTCCACACCCACCTAGAAGCACCCATCCCACACACATCTCATGCCTTCTGTCAATGAAAATTCTTACCCGTGATTAAAATCCGGGGATGAGAACGATGATTAAACCGTCGTTGGTATATCGTTGCACAATGTCTTACTAGTGACTTGAAAAGCATGATGATAAACTTGATTTCACTTTTTTGCCTGCTTCACCCACACCCTCTTGGTTCGAAATGTTTCATATGCGTATTCCTCGATTTTGTTACTTTCTCTTTGTTATTTTAATGGTTAAGTGCTGAAAGCATTAACCTTCTTCAAATTTTCGCTTTTGTTTATTTTCGAGGCACATTAACAAATGGATGTTTTATTTTAGAAAAAGAAATTCAAGCAAATCTCTCTTTCTATATGAACGAGAAATGAAAAGATGTTCAATGAATCATTGTGCGAACCTCTTGATGATCGTATAACGACTTGTATTTCTACAGATAATCAACTTTTATTATTCGTTTTCGTTTGTTTTTCTTTTGCTGAGAATGAATAACAATCAACGATCTCCAATCCTACATACATAGTACGTACGGAGAAACGTTTGCATGAATAGCACAAAAAAACGTATAGAAAATGTGAACAATAATAACAAAATCATTTGCTGGTAGTCAATGGCAAGAGAAGAAGTGACAGGTGATCAGATTCGAATTCTAAACGTAGGTAACTAATGATAATGTTAACTTCTAAGTAATGACGACTAGATTTAACAAATAAATGAACGTTTAGCACCACGTTTAGCATTTGCCAAACATTCATCCACATTTAGACGTTACAATCGCTAATAACACGGTGACGTCATCAGGTTTTCCACCTAAAAATAGAGAAGAATATATCAATATTATTTGGACTAAACAAATATTTTCTTTGCATGTCATTCTTTCAACAAATTTTCTTTTGTACGCGAACAGTTTAGTACGAAAGAGAAGAGTAAATCAGCACATACCGATAATATTGATGCCGAGTGCTTTTTTCGCGTTTTTAGCAAATGGAGAATTGAATTTCGGATCATGACCATTGTCTAATGCGCGTTTGGCTAGCGCATGTGCGATTTGCTGTAAATTATCAAGTGTTGGTTCCTAAAATAAATGGAAATTATCTTTAAAAAAAAAGCACGTTCATGTTGCATTTTATTGTTTTTTTTCCCCAAGCATAGGTACTTTCTTATCAATAGCTGAAAGAATTCATCTGGAATCATCAGTTGTATGTCTTCACTCTCTTGGATGTATCAACAAAAACAATGTCTGAGCGTACATATTAACCAGAACATTTCTAACGTCAATATATATTACTGATGAATGTAAACATTATATCCATGTCTGTCACTAGCCGAGCTCAGCGAATTTTTCATAGTCAGAGAAAGAAATCTAATCGAGGTCAAATCGAATTCTTCCTTTCTCTCTTGCGACATGAAGAACATTTTTTGTGGAGATAAGATAAACTTACGGCGAGTTTGTTCACTTCTTCGAGTATAGTCGAATCTGGTAAATTATCCCATATGCCATCCGTAGCAACAAGAATACAATCGTTTTCTTCGACATTGAATGATGTTATTGATGCTTGTTCAGGGCTATGGAAAAGAAAGGAAGAACGTTGCTTTCATTTCTGAGAAAAATACAAAGTTCGATATACCGATCAGCAATTAAACGTTGACCTTTCATTTCTGGATGAATAGACAATTGAAACGGTGAATTAAAATAATGTTGCTGTTCTTGTGAACGATGTACAATCGCGTTTTTTCTTATAATTACAAATCCACTATCACCTAGATTTGCAGTATGTAAAATACTTTTCTCATGATGTAATGCAACGATACACGCCGTACTACTACCTACAAATGTCACAAAAATACATGGACCAATCAAAATTTATCGGTTTTTGTCTTACCAATAATGCATTGTTTCTCTTCTAGGAGTTGTTTGTAAGCTTTGGAAAGTAATTCTTTAAGAGTTAAAGGATTTAAATCGATTAGTTTATTATCTACGAGAGATTTGCATGCTTCCATGAGAGAACTGGAGAATAGTGAAGGGTCGATGCCATGTTCGCGCCAACCACCGACGCCGTCCGCAACGCCTATATTTTCAAAAGAAATTACTTTTCTTTTTGATAAAGCAAAGTATCTATACCAAGGAAATCTCCGAGTCGATTCTTAGCAGTGAAGAAAGCATCATCACCGTATACATTCGATCGATTGGTTCTTTGGATTTTGGGTGAATTTTTCTTCTTTCTCAAATGTCCTTTATCTTCATCCTCTTCGTCCTCGTGACCGTTGTATCCTGATGTTGCTGTTAGAAGATGAACACTTCGTGTGATGGTCGGTGACGGGGTGATGGCAAGACGATTCGATTGTTGCGAATGATGAATCGACGAAGATGTCGATAAGCGTAATAAACTATTGTATAGAAAGTTTTCTGCTTCGGTTCCACTAACTGCACGTGCAACTAGTCGAGCACAAATCGCTAATGATTGCATGTTTGTTACAGTTTATCTAAATGAATTCAATCGTGAACATGTCGATGAGGATGTTACCATAAATACTTTGAGAGAAAGTTTGACATCGGTTTTTTGACTAACTAAAGAAAAAGAATACAACAAGTTATTTATGATTTATTTCGACTACTCGAAAAGAAAAAGGCACTCGTAATCTTTTCTTTGTCTTAATATAATTTATGCAGTTTTAGACTACAGTATTGATCTACTCTTTTCTTCGAACAGCGGAGACTACAAAAGAAAACAGAACGAATTTCTCTTCATTGAGCGGAATCTCTACATATTACACTATACAATGTCTTAATAAAATTCGATTGAATCGAAAGAAATAACACGCGTTCATTACCTCAGCATTCGGCTGCTTCTTTTTCTCTATACAATCAGACGTTCGATGAATGTATAAAAACATACTTGAATATTCTCAATGGATATATGATCGTCGGTATTGGTACTTATAAACATTACTCAGTCATCTGAGAACATTCGCTTCTGTTCTAATTTCTACGAGTATGTACACATCGTACTTTCTAAATGACGAACACATTTTGTTATTCTAACTCAAGTGATCGATTGTTACTAAACTAACGATTGAAAATCAAAAAGAAAACAAAATAATCACCTGAAAATTGGCTGATTGACTAGTTAATAAGGACACCAATTAGCAAGAAATCTCCACGTAACGATTGTTTAATACGTTCACAGATAAGCAGATCTAGAACATCAATAAATAATTTCTTTTCCGCTCGTTATCTCTTGTTTAAAACAACAATAGGCTAAGACGATCTCCATCTCTCATTTTGACCGACCATTCTTGATTGATAGAAACAAATCATACTTGACACAACAGCTTAACTGTGAGAACGACATTTGCAAGCAACGTCTTCTCATATAAACTATGTACATCTTCATGCGTTTTCTTTTTCCCTTCTCCATCTCTTCACAAAACAGTTGCACGACGGTTGTCATCATCATCATCATCATCATCATCACTCGTAAATTACAAAGTGATTCATAGTTAAAATGTGCATTGAAAAAGAAAAAAAGTCGACATGTATTTTACTTAGTGAACTGCAATGGTTAATCTCAGAATGTTGTGCACGAAAAACAGGCGGACTTACATGTGATAAAATTTGCAATTAAAAAACGATTAATATTGAAAATATTGTTGAAAAAGATCAACTAGCTAGAAACGAGTTTTTTCTTTATACTAAACATGCCCACGCATTTACACGCACACCCTTTTACATAATATAACGAGAAGTAATGTTGCTAGCGGGAGACGACGAGAAAAAGAAGACTGTCTGATTTGTCGACTCGGACGAAAAGAGAAAAAAACGCACGTTATACGATAGGAAGAGAAAGAAGAAAGAGAACACATGACTGTGGGGCAAAGTACAGTTAGTGTTCGTCAGTAGAACAGAAAGAAAGAAAACTAGAAGAAACGTAAAGAACGAGAGAATCTCATTACCATCAATTGGATTATATTATAGTACTCGTGAAATATTCTTGGTCTATCATCTACCAATGAGAAAGAGCTGGGATCGATTAAGTTTTTGATGTTATTTTATTGATCTATGTTAAATAAGGTCGAAGAAAAACAAACAGACCAGCCCGAAAACAATTTGAAAGTGTTCATGACATACACACATATAACAATGAAGAGGAAAAAACGACTATCCATAAAAAAAAGCGCGAAGGGAATGTCATGATATGAGCATGTGCGTTTTATTTCCGTTCTTTTGTTTATAAACATTCAAATAATAATAAATTAGAGATCAACTTTTTTCTTCTTTGCATTCAAGTCATCTTCATCATCATCCAAATTAACATCGCTAAGATCAATGTCTTCAACGACTTCTAATTTGCCATCTTTACCATCCCAGGGTTCGCTAGTTTCAACCGTTGGTAATTTACCATCTGCGACACCACTTAAGGGAACAAGCGGACTTGTTAAACGACCAGTCGATAGCTCCTTTAAGAATGCGCTGATACCCGATTCACTAAAGGAACCTTTCAAGACAACATATTTGCCTTTACGCGCATTAATTGCTACTTGAGCTGGATACCCAAAACCACCGATTCCAACACTTTCTTCAAGTTTTGGTTGACGAAAGGCTTCAACCCATAACCAACCCCAACCGTTACGTTTATAAGTTTCACCAAACTTTTTCAACATAGCGATATGTTTGTTGCGGCATGCTGATTGACAGTCGAGGATGTTAGGTAAAAATGAGATGATGCATAATTGTTTTTCCGCGCAATTGCTATCTAAAACAGCTTGGTCGGTGATTTCAATCACTTCCGGTGGAGGAATATTTGCTTGATGTTTATCCAGAGCCCAAGCAACGATGTCCTACAGAAAAGAAATTTGAAATTAATGATAATGTTTTCTTTCTATCGATTGATAGATAGACATACGCCTGAACTACGTCCGCCATTGTAATCTTCAGCTTGACCATCTTTTCGGCCGGCGGGAAAGAACTTGATGGTTGGGAAACCTTGAATGCCATATCGTTGAGCTAATTGAGTGTGAACAGTAGCATCAACAACACCCAAATTAACTTTGCCTTTCAATTCAGTTGCAGCACGAGCCCATTCTGGTGCTAAATTCTTGCAATCTATGCGAACATAGATGGTAGGAATGTCCAAGTACAAACGAATCTACTTACGTCCACACCATGGAGCCACTAAAAAAGAAAAAAGAAACATCAATAGTAAAACAACTAGTCTAATCTTTGCAAGGTGAATTATGTGAATGAGTAAAAAAGTATTACTTATACATAAATCTCTTCAATGTCACTCGACATACTTTCAACTACATTTGCGTACCAATAAATAACAAAGTACTTCACTAACCGAAGAAGTTACTCTTTACCAAACTTGATCTAGTTTTGAATAATAACAAAAACTAAGCCCACTTACTGAATTCAACCAACCATGGTTCTTCAGAATCGAGAACAGTTGACTAGAAATACAAAGTATATTCAGTATGGCGTCGAAATAAGAATGATCAATCTACCTGAAAGTTGCTGTCTGTTAATTCTACGGCATCTTTGCCACCATTTCCACTACTACCACCACCGCTGCTTCCACTGCCTCCCCGTTTACCTAATCGTTCGTTAACAATTGTTCTCAATTGGCTAAGAGCTTCTTGAACGATCGCATCAGCTGTTCGACCACCTTGATAGTTAGAGGGCGAGCGTTTGTTCGTTCCAAAGATTTTGATCGTTGGGAAACCGGATACACCATATTGTTGGCCGAGAGATTTGTGATTATCAGCATCGACTGCACCGATTTTAACAATACCTTTTAGAGCTGTTGCAGCTCGTTTCCATTCCGGTGTTAAACTTTGACAATCTGTTGAAAAATAAAAGCGATAAACTTAAATGATGAAATCTCAGAAAGACTTGATACATACGACCACACCATGGCGCGTAGAATTCGACAATCCATAGATCTGAACTTTGTACGACAAGTCGGTCAAAGTTAGATGGATCTAGTTGAACGACATCGTCATTTGAACTGTAAAATCCATTGACAGATGCGACGAGAGCAAAGGCAAATAGCACCGCTGACGAGAACATGTTCGATGTAATCTAAAATTGTTGTGTATGATGAAATGTGTAAGTAAAGACGAAACCTAATCCTTTTTTTTCAACTAACGAACTTATTGTGTTTGTTCTATCGTAGAACATCTCTTCCCCAATCACGATACAGCGCGTTTGATCGATGCGATGGCCCTATCAGAATTGATTTCGTAGCCTTTTAAAGCACTTTTGACAAAACACACAGAAATTTTTTTCGCAATGAAATTTTTGATTTTTATGTTTGAAAAAGTTTGAAATATCTTCACCGAGAAATCATTCATTAAAAAGCCATTATACCTAGCGCTGTTTCTGATTGGTCGATTTGTTGCACGCCAGCTCATACCCTTAAAAGTTAACTTTTACTACTAAATTTTGAAAAGTAAAGGAAATATGAATCAAACTCCAGCATTACTCAAATCTTTCATCTTATCTGTCACTCCAAAACTCATCCGTTATGCTTCCACTGCATCTACACCAGCACATACTGTATTTCATCCGATTCCTTTTTAAAATCTCTCATCTAAAACTTTGTTTCTCTTCCAATAGAAAAGAGTTGCAGTTCTGGGCGCAAGTGGTGGCATCGGACAACCACTCTCTCTCCTATTGAAACTCAGTCCATTGATAAGTGATCTATCTCTCTATGATATTCAACATACAAAAGGTGTCGGTGCTGATCTCAGTCATATTGAAACACGAGCCAAAGTCAAAGCTTATGTTGGCAAAGACGAATTAGCAGATGCATTGAAAGGCATGGATCTCGTAGTTATTCCAGCTGGTGTGCCAAGAAAACCTGGTAATAATTTTTCTTTCAAAAATTTTTGCTAAATTGATCTTTCTCTGAAGGAATGACTCGTGATGACTTGTTCAATACGAATGCAACTATCGTTGCCGATCTTGTTACTGCCTGTGCAAAGAATTGTCCACGCGCAGTCATCGCTATTATTGCCAATCCGGTTAATTCGACCGTACCAATCGCTGCTGAAGTCATGAAAGCACATAATGTCTATGATGAGAAGAAAATCGTTGGTGTTACTACATTAGATGTTGTTCGAGCATCAACATTCGTTGCCGAAGCTAAAGTCTGTCGAAGAAAATACATTTCTTTATTGAATTTCGCATCTCTACTATCTTTTACAGGGTCTTGATCCTACACGAGTTTTCGTTCCTGTCATCGGTGGCCACTCAGGAAACACGATAATTCCACTATTATCACAAGTTTCTCCGCCAGTGTCATTCTCTCAACAGGAATTAACTACTTTAACGAATCGAATTCAAAATGCCGGCACCGAAGTTGTGGAAGCCAAAGCAGGTGCTGGTAGTGCAACATTATCCATGGCACATGCTGGTGCAAGATTCTCTTTCTCAGTCCTTGAAGCATTGAATGGCAAAGAAGGTGTTGTTGAATGCGGTTATATCTCTTCACAAGAAACTGAATTCAAATATTTTGCTACGCCGCTTCTTTTTGGTGTAAGTGAACAGTTTTTTTCTCATGTTTTCAATGATTCATTTTTGGATATATTTATTTAGCGCAATGGTGTCGAGAAAAGTATGGGCGTTGGAAAATTATCGGAATTCGAAACAAAATTAATTGAAAAGGCGAAAAAAGAGTTGAATGGAAACATTCAAAATGGCGTGGAATTCGCGAAACAATATCTCGCTAAATCAAAATAATCTCTCCTTTTTTTTTGTTTATGACAATTTTTCTACCATTTGTCTTTCGGAAATCAATTCCATGAGATAAGAAAATGCATTTCTTTCAGATAAATATCTAACCGACAAAAATGGTTCGTTTAAACGTTGATCAAATGAGTCGATATGTTAGTCCGGTTAACCCAACAACATATCCAACACTTAGTATATCATTATTAGGTGAGAAACAAGTTCCACTCGATAAGCGAGTTCTAACTTTCGATTTAGGCATTGGTCTTTTCTTAATGGCATGGTTTTTCGTCTACGAAGTGACAGGTACAAAATACACACGTGCTTGGAAAAAAGAAGTTCTTCTTGCACTGTAAGTTTAACATGTAAACTTTCAATAACTGCCCTTTGTAATTTTAGTATCGCATCATTCTTTCTTGGTTACGGTGGTCTATTTCTTCTACTCTGGGTGGGAATTTATGTTTAAACAAAAGCCAAACTCGACATTTATCTTTTGACTTCTTCTTCGTCGCCACGTTTCTGTTGTTTACCGATTCTTGTCTGTTTTTACAACAACAAAATTTATCTTTTGATTCTTAGATTAATAAAGTCTAAAATAAAAATAAACGAATGACATGTTTCAATAAACTGAACTTTAACCGTAAGCGCTTTGTCCATGTCTCAATCACGCGTAGTAAACGTGATAAGAAAACATCGTCGGTCAAATGTTTGTCGTTGTATATTAACATCCATTGAAATGTGTTCGTAGCGTCACTCACGTAAGTATCAATAAAGGCTTATTACTGTCCTTGAAAACTTTTATTCGCAAAAAACATTGTAGACATACATTTACATCCCTTATCGGATCATTTGACGTACACAAATATATCTTTATCATATTGCGAACTTCGCTGACGGGGCGCAAACTACGCTCGAAGGGTTAAATTTGAACAAGACTTATTTTTGTTTTCCTTACAATTATTCGTTTTGAAACACGACACGTACGTCATTTCTTTTTGCAATTGCGCCCTTCTGTGCCCAATTTTATNATTCCGGGTGTTTACGTGCTTCTTTGCGCATCTTTTTATTGTGAGCACGTACTTTTTTCGCGATACTGTAGCGATGAGCACATGACACTCGTTTACTCTTTTTGGCTAAATTAGAAATTCCACATGAAAATATAAAAATATCGACGATCTCCAACGTACTTATTTTAACCATGATGATGTTGACAACAAGGAATCTGAAAATAGAAAATCGAAGATATAGATAGATGTGAAATTCAATGAAATCTGCCCATTCATCGAGTAAGTTCGTATTCCGATGAAAAACAGTGAATTTAGAAGACCAATAAATGAAGACTGTGTAAAGGTGGCGACATCTAGCTTTTACTTAAGTATGATTTGGAGGTGAAAATACAGAAGTATTACAAAATAATTCTTCATTAAAACTGCATTTTATTTTTTATTAATGATAGCACAACGAAAACTACATTCGATGCTATACTACATGATGTACACACCCTCTTTCGTCTTCATCATCAATGACGCCGTGTGTATAGAGTTTGTGTGTATATCGTGTAAGAAAATCCGAGTTCTCTCTGAAATTATTGCGAACAAGAATTCGAAACGAACAGAGTCAAAGCGAGGAGTTACACATTTGCTTTTTCAAATATCGAAAAAACCTGTATCCTCCACACATATGCTAGACAGTTCTGAAGTATGCGTTGTGCCGGAAACCAATACACTGCAGTATTGATGATACCACTACATGTATTGGTCATTGTATTAATTGTAATATTATCTATAAATCAATAGAAGTCAAATTCGTATTGCATTCAAAGATTCGTGAGGATTTGAATCTTGATTGATTCGATTTTTAACCAAGAAATTCTCCATACTGCACATAAAAAACTACTCATCGTCTATCGCTTGGTTTGTCACCGTTAATATTTTGATGTAGTCTTGCCTTTCGCAATGAAAGTCTATCAACTGTAAAAGAGAATGAGGATTGAGGAAAGTTCTCACTGGTAGACCCTTTTCTCTTTTTAGAATCTTTATTCGAAGCAGAAGGTGTTTCACTATTTATAGTAGTTTTCCAGTATGTTTCCATGACCTTTTGAGCGAAAAAAATCATAATCTTTCCCGTTCAATCGAATAAGAAAAGTAAATGTTGCTAACTTGCATGGTGATATTTTGTTTGATTTTTCCATCGTTTTATGAAATAATAACGATCTGTTTAAATTCAAATCGACCATTGTTGGCATAATGTCACTGCTTATGATAATATCTGACGGAAAATCTATTTGTAAATCGATAGCTACGGAAAATCTATTTGTAAATCGATAGCTACGGAAAAGTGTCTCCCTTTCTCAATTTCATATTTTATCATCTCTAAGTTTGTGTATTACAACATATGTTGACCCAGCTTCAATAAGGTCGGTCAATTGAACGGGACAAATCATATTCGATTGATGTATGCTGATTTTGTTCGCGGCTATGCTTCTATTATGTTTAAAGAGCTGATCAAATATCTAGAAAAAGAGAAGAGCACATGTTTTGTTCATGAAGGATAGTCTTGTTCATTATCAAGCTGGTGAACAGTAAAAGCTTCTTAATAAATAATGTCGAAACAATCTAATGAAATCGCGGTAACTGTGACTAACGCTGCTCTACAGATTCGGTTTTCTAAAAATCAACCTTTCGGATGACTTTTTAAAATGCTGTTTTGCATCCAGTTCAAATTATAGAACACATTGAAATGTTCACGAATCTAGAGAGCAGATGCCAGGAATACTGGATCAACTTTTGTGTTTCTATGTCAAAATGCTACGGTATACATCCCTCATATAATTACCAAACATAGCATATGTATTAGAAAACATTGGTACGAACTACATACAATTTTTGTTTTGTAGGCAATTAAAAGTTCTCTATGCCCTCAACTGTTTAAAGACAACATTTTGAAAACAATGCTATGAAACGCTAGCCACGGAGTCCTTGATATTCGGAATTAACATAGTCGACTAGTCTCAAGCGACTGAGTCCCAGGTCGAAAGCGATTTACAACTGAGTAATGGTCATGACAACTAATCGTTTTAATAGTGGTAGTACTAGTTCAATACCATTAAATAACAACGATTTATCGATATATTCGTATGAATTCATGATCGATGATAGGAATCTAGGAGGAACATTACATTTTGATTTTGAATCACGAGTGATGGTAAAAGTTCATTGACCACGAATGATAATGTTGACAGATTTGTTTTCTAGTCGTCTGTATCTGCGAATGTAAATATTAGTGTACATGGATGTTTATCCAAGTATCAACCGCGTACATATGCGACTTGTGAATCACCTTTTAAAATCCTCATCGATAAAAATTCGATCACAATGAAATCGTTTCCATATCCAGAAATGGGTTTCTGGTATTTAACATTAGAATACATCTGTACTGGGTAGGTTCATCTTTTTCCTTTTGATCGCTTAAAAAATCTTTGTATTAGTTCGGAATCGGAATGTGGAAACAGTTCGTTATCGTTGATGTTTCAAATCTCATCATCGCAGTGTACGAAACAACAATGTGGAGCATATGGTGTCTGTCGAATATTAACATCGCAACAAAATGTGTTTTCCACATGCTCGTGCCTTGCTGGTAAGTGGAGCGAGAGAACGAAATGACGTATAATTCCGATCTAAACACAATAGGAAACTTTTTTTAATCGAATCGCATCATAGGTAACTGTCTCGTCAACAGAATCGATAATTTCTAATCAAAATGCTCACTCTTTGCTTCAGTTAATCATTCTATTGCTAGGAAAATATTCATGCCGATCGTCTCTTTAAAAATCAGCATGATTTCGGCAGCAAAAATGCTGATTTTCATTTAGGTTATCGCGGCTATGGTTGTACAGATGACAGTCATGCATATGCATCGAAAAGTTTAGCTAGTGTTCTCTTTCTAACACTCAGCAATTGCATGTTTATGCCAGCTATCGTCTTGGCAGTTTACCGACGTTTGTACATCGAAGCGTTGGTCTATTTCTTCAATATGTTTTTCTCTACGGTAATATCAATTGGAAATGACGATGAATTTCCTTCGATAAATCCATTTATCTTCTGTAGTTTTATCATGCATGTGATCAAGATATTAATAAATAAATCGAATTCAATGTGATCTATTAAATATTCTCTATTACTCATATCTCTGTTTGTGCCTGTTTCTTGCGCCTTATATATTTTTCTTTCCAATAGAAGTTTTAAAAGAGAGTCGTTTTCTTTTAATTTTTTTATTAAAAAAAAAAAACTCTTCGTAGATCCTCTATTAAGGTCTACGAAGGGGTAAACGGAGGTCGGTGGGTCGAGGGCGTCCACCGACACTCACTCCTCGACGACCCCGCTCTTCGTCGCCACCACCACGACCACCACCACCACCACTACGACCACCACCACCACCCTCAATAGCGAGGGTCAGCCGACGTATGTCAGCTGACACTGATTTGATGTCAGCTGACATTGATTTGATGTCAGCTGACATCTGGTTCACCACACCACCCTCAATAGCGAGGGTCAGCCGACGTATGTCAGCCGACATTGATTTGATGTCAGCTGACATCTGGTTCACGGCATCGCCAAACCAGACGCGCCACTCCTCTGGAGGAGGTTGCTCAGGTGGACTAGCAACCTAGAAAAGATTGGAATAATTAAAAATTGAATAAAATAATGTAAAACATCTGTCGAGAAGGAACGCTGAATACCGTTAACGTCGTCAAATCGCTGTTTCTGCACATTTTTTTCTTCTTTCACGAATATTCGATTAGGGAAGAGACTGAACTCGACGGATGCAAAGACGTTTATACTCTCATGAACAAAGGAAGAGAAAGAGAGAGAGAGAGAGACTATACGAGTCGATGAAGCACATTCTGCATTTCTTCTATTTTCGACGAATAGTATACACGAAAGGTCAGGTATCGGTCACCTCATCGACAACAACGGCGCACTCACAGGAAGAGGTCCACGATGACCCGATACATGTCCTCCTCTTTCTAATATATTTGGTATTTACCGAACCTCCAGAGGCGTCGTTGGTGAAGTGACGGTCGGTGGCACATCCCTCCTGCAAAGCATTAAAAAATATTTGATTAAAAAAAAACAAAGTATTCATACCTTTTTCTTTGCCAAAGCATGACACTTTGGCATCCGCACTGGTACTGGTGGCGGTGCTGGGGAAGGAAGAGGATCCCAGGTCGATCATTCCGGCGACTGGATCCGTTGAAATCTGAGTCGGCTCCGGTATAGCTCCTCTCGATTCCGGCACAGTTTTCGCCGATTCCAGCAAGTTCCAGCAGATTCCTTGCCGCCGGAATTGCCCAGGAAATATCCGATCAGTTCCTGACCGTTTCCAGCTCGAAGTTTGCAGGAAACGGTCGGAAAACGAACCTAACCGGCCGGAACCGACCGTGCCATAATAACCTGGGATCGAATTCAATGTGATCTATTGAATATTCTCTATTATTCACATCTCTGTTTGCGCCTCTTTCTTGCGCCTTATATATTTTTCTTTTCAATAGAAGTTTTAAAAGAGAGTCGTTTTCTTTTAATTTTTTTTATTAAAAAAAAAACTCTTCGTAGATCCTCTACTAAGGTCTACGAAGGGGTAAACGGACGTCATTCAGTCGAGGGCGTCAACCAACACTCACTCGTCGACGACCCCGCTCTTCGTCGCCACCACGACCATCACCCTCAATAGCGAGGGTCAGACGACGTATGTCAGCTGACATTGATTTGATGGCAGTTGACATTGATTTGATATCAGCTGACATCTGGTTCACCACACCGCCGATCCAGACGCGCCACTCCTCTGGAGGAGGTTGCTCAGGTGGACTAGCAACCTAGAAAAGATTGGAATAATTAAAATTGAATAAAATAAGGCAAAACATCTGTCGGGAAGGAACGCTGAATACCGTTAACGTCGTCAAATCGCTGTTTCTGCACATTTTTTCTCTTGTTTCACAAATATTCGATTAGGGAAGAGACTGAACTCGACGGATGCAAAGACGTTTATACTCTCATGAACAAAGGAAGAGAAAGAGAGAGAGAGACTATACGAGTCGATGAAGCACATTCTGCATTTCTTCTATTTTCGACGAATAGTATACACGAAAGGTCAGGTATCGGTCATCTCATCGACAACAACGGCGCACTCACAAGAAGAGACCCACGATGACCCGAAACATGTTCTCCTCTTTTTAATATATACGGTACTTACCGAACCTCCAGAGGCGTCGTTGGTGAAGTGACGGTCGGTGGCACATCCTTCCTGCAAAGCATTAAAAAATATTTGATTAAAAAAAAAACAAAGTATTCATACCTTTTTCTTTGCCAAAGCATGACACTTTGGCATCCGCACTGGTACTGGTGGCGGTGCTGGGGAAGGAAGAGGATCCCAGATCGATCATTCCGGCACAGTTTTCGCCGGTTCCAGCAGGTGCCTGCAGGCTCCTTGCCGCCGGATTCCGGCGGCAAGAAAATGGTCGGAAAACGAACCTAACCGGCCGGAACCGACCGTGCCATAATAACCTGGGATATGGAGGGAGATTCGTCTCCTTCCACACGCTCGTAAACGTGTTTTTCTCGATTCATCTAAAACAAAAGTAGACCATCTAACTGAATACTCGCTGACTTTCACAGCAGATCGTTTTTTATTTCAAGTAAAGAAAGACAAGAAATCCACAAAATACGAAAAGAAAGACAAAAAATCGGTAAAGCTTACCTTAACATCATCCGATCAACAGAAAATTCGCATGATCAGTGTGCATTGATCAAATATCCACTCTAGACGATGTACAGGGAAAAGATTCATGAAATCAAAAACGAAAAACCGGTTAAGCTTACCGCAACAGCATCAGATTGAGAAAGAATTGCGTATGATCGGTGGGAATCGAGAATATACTCGTTTTAGACGATCTGGAAAGAAGAAATCCACGAAATTCTAAAAGAAAAACTGTTAAAGCTTACCTCATCCTTGTCCGATGGAGATTGAATGTCGTTGGACCGATCCGACTTGTATGGATATGGGGTGTGGACGATCTAACAAGAGGTATTCAACTCTAGCATGATGAAGAAAAAACAAAAAACGTTCCTAGTTCACGCGAACGTTTTTCGACGAAGCGAGAACAGCGTGCGATCCGTCGCACCCCTGGGGAACGAGGCTAATACCGATTTATACACAAGAAAAGAACGAAATGGAAAGTAGAAGAAGAACGAAATGGAAAGTAGAAGAAGAAAGAAACATTTCGCGTTTATCTCTATTTCGACCGATTAAGAGAGAACGCCGTCGAATGAGCTATACCAGTGAAGAACGGTACTATGGCTCCCTCTATATAAGAGAAGAAACGCGATTTCTTATTACTTCTGATCGAAGCAATTACTGCGTGATGCGGAGACCTTTTCTCTTCTATCTTGGGGCATTCAGTGGAAATGTATTCTAATGAACAAAAGGTTTTGAAGTGTATGTGATAACACCCAGAACGATCGTTCCTGGAAGCAGTATTCCGCTTATTTCCGGCGAAAACCCGCAGGATATTCATAGTTTCCGCGCTGGAAACCACGAGAAAGTACTCGGAATCCTACCGAAGGAACCGGTAACCGTATCCGACTAACGGTTATGGTGGGTTCTTGCTGGTTCCGGATAAAACCTTTTAAATCTGATGAAAGGATCCGATCGCCGGAATACTGCTTCCATGAAATCCGCGGAAGGTCCTGGAACTGGTCGGTTCCGGGCCGGATTGTTCGACCTGGGCAGCACTCCTTGCATCGTATGTCAAACAATGATTAATTACGAGAATTTGTTCATAGTTTATCGATGAATTTTACATTCATTAAGCTTAGTTCGATATCCGAGAAGGCTCAGGAAAGACTTTGCAACCAGAACGATCGATTGTTGTGTATTTATATTAAAAATATGTTCATAACTGAAAAACATCAACTAAAATTTTGGGTAAGAAGATTGATTTTATTGTTTACGTATAATCTGTTAAAATGCGTGATGTTTGCTGTTTTTCTTTTTTGTAACATATATATGTTTTGGATAAAACAGATAAAAAGCGGACGACATAGAGATTGATTGATGATAGTTTGGAAAAAAAAACTTTGTCTCGTTTGTCTTTGATATTCAAGAAAAAGATCTTAATTTCATACAAATGGGGATCCATTATGTGACGTGGTTTTGTTCGGCCGGTCTGATCATCATTCTTGATGGATGTTTCTGTTGCAGTCGTTATACACGTCTGAAGTTGGAATCATCTCGACGAACGAGCTTTACTTTAAATCGGTCATGGGCTTTCCCAGGTCGAAGAATCCGGCCCGGAACTGACTAGTTCCAGGACCTTCCGGGGATTTCATAGAAGCAGTATTCCGGCTACCGAATCCTTTCATCGCATTTAAAAGGTTTTATCGGGAACCAGCAAGAACCCGCCATAACCATTAGTCGGATACGGTTACCAGTTCCTTCAGTGGGATTCCGAGTATTTTCTCGTGGTTTCCAGCGCGGATACTATAAATATCCTGTGGGTTTTCACGGGAAATAAGCGGAATACTGCTTCCAGGAACGATCGTCCTGGGTTATTCATTAGCATAAATATTTCTCGCGCGCAAGTGAACGAAGAACAAAAGAAATCATTTGCACTCATCATTTTGTACGAATTTGTCGTCTGTACGGTGACTTTTAGTTCAGAGCACTCTACAATTGCAAAACATGCTTTTATTAAAATAAATTACTCACATGAACTGAACAGTGACGCCTAGAGTCAATCGTTATCACATATTGTCGTCAGAAAAACTCGTGTAAAAAACTGCACACTCAGTTTAGAAAAATGAAAATAAGCAGAAAGAAGAGATTGCATTGTGACATGAGGGAAATTGTTGATATTTCAATCCGCAAAATTCAACAGTTCATCATCTGCTGTTTGTTGTTGTTTATTACCTTCATTATTTTCGTTTTCATGAGTCTCGTCATCATTATCATCATCATCATTAATGTTAGTTGATTTGTTGAAGAACGGTAAGTTCAGATCGACTTCAATAGGAAATATATCTGCTTCTTTCATCACCGTATCACAATCTTGATGGTATTTTTCCAGAGCACTAATGAATCGATGTAATTGAAACACTATGTCTTGTACTAAAGATAAGAAAAATGAATAGTACAGCAAAGTTTATATATATATACTAACCATGTTTTTGATCGAGTAGTTCCATCTTGACAAGAACATCAGAACGCATTGCTGCAAAACGATCACGAGCCATTTGTCGACAACGAAGAATTAATCTAAACAAAGCAATCTATTTGTGAAACAACTTTATTATGATCTCTACCGATATTCATAATTTCCAGTTTCGACACGATACAGTGGCTCATCCAGCATTGCATAAGATTGTTCTTCATCGTCCATTTCTTTTACTTTCAAACAGTATGACTAGAACAATCAAGTTTTCATTATCGAAAATCTTTGTATCCCCTTACGAGGTATTCAAATTTAGCATCGGCGTATTTCTCGATTGTTAAACGAGTATCAGGAATAGCTTTTGTTAGATATGTGTTCAGATCATTGATCATCTGAAAAGATCATTCGAGAATATTTCTAAAATAAACATTTTCTATTGCTCAGTACCGGTTTGACAGTTGCAAGTAATGTCAATGCAAATCGATCGATTTGTCGATGAGCCTCGCCAAATGTTGTGAATGCTTCAGATGCTTTTGGTTGAGGTTCTCGCGCACCAATATTGGCAAATGCATCGCCAAACGCACGATGAATATGAGCTAGATCAAATATGCCTTTGAGTACAGCTCGTGTATGTCTAATAAGTCCACGGTACAAATCAGCTGTTCGATCGAGTTCAGACAGTTTCTTAATCAAACTATCTAGAAAATGCACATATTGAAATGATCAGACGAACGACGATTTGTCCTTTGTTTTCTACGAACCGTTTAATAAGATGGCACGACTAAGACCTAGGGCATCAGCTGTTGATGAACTCATGGTTTCAACCAGACGATGTTTGACCTTTTTTAACACTGAAAACAACTAATCAACACTTAATAATCGATATGAAAAGTGCGACAAACCGATATCCAATGTTTTCCCTTCTTTGGGTTTAGCATGTAACTTATTGTAATGAATTGTCACTTCCACCTGAAATATTCACGAAAGAGAAATAGTAACATCACACAAGAAACGAATTTGAACTATACTGGAGAAGCTTGAATCATTTTCGCAACTTCAACTTTTGTTCGTCCTTTCACAGATTTGCCATTGATAGAAACAATTTCATCTCCTGATGCTATGGATTTATCTATCGATGCAGGTGTGTTTTCAAATACTTGTACAATATACACGCACGGGCAGTATGGAAATCCTCCACCGATACTAATTCCGATCAGATTCTTATCATCTTTCTTCAACACGCACATCCCTGTTGTTAGCGTCATGCCTCTAGAACAAATAGTCATAGTTGAGACTATAAGATTCCTTCAAGAAAATCTGTTCAACTTACAGAGTATCTTGTTCAAAATAATCGTACTCCATTTCGTTTCAAAAGACGTACGCCTCGACTTCGAAAAACGATCGATATTATGTCGATAAGGATTGATTATTCATTGCTTATATGACTCTTGCTTTTGCTTGATTGATTGAAGGTGAAAAAATATATATATAACTTACATATTCGTGTATTGGGTTAAGATATTCTTGCAAGATGTCACTCGTGGACGTCGTACATATTCAACACTTATGTGCAAGTAAATAAGCACATGTATTTCATCTTATTACGAAATAGAAAACATTTTCTCTGGGTTAGACAAAACAAGTGAATAGAACTTGCTTCTATAACAAATGAAAAGCGATTATTTATACGAGACGTTAGGTACTATTTATCATTCAAAAACTATAGATCAACGTTATAGTTCAAGAAGAAAATATCAAAAACAAACATCACAAACACGTTTCCTTTTCAAGGCAATCACAAATACTAACAGTAGCCTGTCGTAGGTCACAGAAAGCATAAGAGAACATTGAGATAATCATCTATTGACAAGCACTCATATAGCTACGTTTTCGTGGTATGTGTTGAGAGCCTGATCTGGAATTTCGTCCATTGACAATAGATTCCTGTTCAGTGTACATCGGTACTTTTGGATTGACTAATGTGTTCAGAAGAATCATAAATGCACGTGCGGGTAGAATTCCTTTCACAAATGGAATCAGATAGTACAAACGTGGCACACACACAAATTTTCGATTGATCTAAATGAGAACAAAGCTTAGTAGAAACAAAGTCTAATGAATGAATCTCATACCAAAATAGCATGCATGATTTTCTTCGCTGCATAATCAAGTGTCAGAGGTGGAACAACTGGACTGAAGCAAGTTTTCGATAATTGAAATAGATGTGTAGTTAAATAATGTGAAACAGCTGCTGTTGTATAAATACCATCATAACCACCTAAGGTCAATTCATGGTCAACACTTTCCATGAGACCAACAAGACCCGATTTCGCCGTACATACAGCCGAAAAGTTGCCTAGACCAAATACAGCTGTTGCACCAAGCATGGTTACTATATGTCCATGATTACGTCGCATCATCGATGGAAGAATTTGACGAATCAACTGAAATCATCATAGAAACAGTAAAAATCGCCGATTGATTCTTTGTTAAACATACCCAGTATGATGCAAACAAATTTGCATTTAAACATCGTGCAAATTCATCTTCGGACATGTCCAAGATCGAGTTTGAAGTCAACACTGTCGCTAAAAAACGAATCTCATATGTCATTTCGAAGTCTTCAGTTAAATAACAAACCATTATTGACAAGCATCGTAATATTTCCAACTTCACTTTGAATTCTTTCAACTAATTGTCGAACTTCCGTTCGATTTCCAATATCACATGTATAAGAATAAACGCGTTGTTCAG
The DNA here is from genome assembly GCA_905250025.1 of Adineta ricciae. Taxonomy (NCBI): domain Eukaryota; kingdom Metazoa; phylum Rotifera; class Eurotatoria; order Adinetida; family Adinetidae; genus Adineta; species Adineta ricciae. The sequence continues at coordinate 183,501 of CAJNOJ010000131.1, forward strand.
TATTTAACTCTGATATCAGTTTCAGAGTCTCTGAATTACCAATTTCATCACTATCGCAAAGAACAACAATAGCGCCGCGTCGAGCAAATAGAACCGCTACTTGTTGACCTATACGAACACACGATTCGATGTCGAATTTCCATACAACAAAAATTTACCTAATCCTCGACCGGACCCAGTTATGAGAACGATTTCATTACGAATGTTTTTTTCTGTTGTTGAAAATATGTAATGATTAACAGCTTGGATGATAACATGCAAAATTTCGAGAAACGTCACTAGATAATACTTAAATAATTTTACGTATGGCCACATAAAATATCTACAAAAGAAAAAGAGAAGATCGTTATTTCCATGACGCAAAATCACGTGTTTACTAATAGAATTCATCATTCCATTGGCACAGTTAGGGCGATGACACATCGCTGATGTCTGGTCTTAGTTAAACCAGTTCTAACGCATCGAGTGTCTCTCGTGTACATCTAGGTCGAAATAGATAACCTTAAAGTAGATATTTTACAAAAGATTACGATTGGTGAGCACGATATCATCTTTCACGAATGATAATATCCTTCAGTAACGACGTCAGAATAATTATAGTCGAATCATAGCGACACTTTTTGAAAAACATTTTTTCCTCCAATCTTCATTGAAGCTGTTTATGATTTCATTCTTGATTTATGACTTCTTACAAAACGAACGATCGTACTTAATGAACTGTAGAATATATTCATTAATCTTCGAAAACATTACTGAACCCATCACACCAAAGTTTAACTTTCATGCGCATGCGAAACAAAAACTTTTTCATGTATTTGTTAATTATTATTTTTCTCAAGCAAATGATTCAGAATGAGTCATCATCAATTTGTTCTTTCTTGTTTGCCATTCATTCATCGCTGTGTTTTGTCTGCGGAGAGTTTATTTAAACTGAATGATTGGTGCAAGACAAACTCATACTTACTTTCCTCTGATTGTCTCAGTGATCAATGATACTGAGCATCCAGGACGAGGTATCGGCATTGCACTCCGCTGAAAACTAAATCCTGCTTTCATGCCTCATCGGTATGAAGAGAGAGGTAAATTTATTAACAGCGTCTCTGCGTTCGCGCTCAGACCGTTTCAATCCAAGACGAAAGACTTCACTCATGTGAACTATTTTTGTTATGAGTGATAAACAAACAAGACATAACAGCATTGATTTGTGATGAATAACATACACAAAAAAGACAAATCCGATTAGGTTAATAAACAAAGTTAAATATGCACGTCGGTTTGGAATATAACCGAAGGAAAAGTTCCTATCGATGAATGTACGCGATTGCTTTTGTCCGAAAAAGATTTAAAGAGAAGTTTTCAATAATTCATCGTATGATATGATTCCACCAAATGCTTTTAATGGCATTAAATATGTCCTCAATCAGGATATAAACCAAAATCTGGCGTTTTTTCATATATCAAGGTCAGTTATCGCCCGTACTAATCATCTTCAAAATCGCTTTTTCAATTGGTATTGTTTTAACGAAAGCATACAGGCCGAGGTCATTTCCGATTTCTACGCTTAACGTTAGTTCCTAGAACATTTCCTGTTTTCGAATCATGTTTTTCCTGCATGATTAGCTACGATCCAAGCTCAAACAAAATGTCAACATATTCTGCCAAGTTCCTCTAGTTCAACGTGCTTCGATCGATGCGTTCTTACTGGAAATCTCTCGAATATTCTCGTTTTCCCTAATGGGCTTTTTTAATCGCGAATAAAAAATGCTTATTTTTTCATTATAGTTCTTCTAATCAATAGAAAACCTCTATAATACCCCCTGTTCGATCGATTAGAAATCCACTGCAACGAACAAAGTGCTTCTAAACCTTGTTTTGGTCACATTTCATCTTTTCTCCAGATTTTATGATGGTGATCATGCTCTATAAATGTTTGAAATCATTTGTCACTAATATCCTACACAAATTTCATCTATTTATATCCTATTGAAATGCTAATGTATCGATTTTGAACAGACTGAGTATTCATATTGAAAAGATTAACTTCCGTTTCATCATTTCTGCTTAGAAGGTTTTTCAATAATGATTTTACGATTGATTATTTCTGATTTATGACTTTGTCAAATAGAAAAAGAATATAAGTAGGATTATTAACTAATAGGAGAAAAAGGTTTTCATTGTTCCTTCTTTTTTTTATATCTCCAACTCATAAATAAAGTTGTTTTTTGCTGAATAAAATCATGTAAATCAGTTCACGTTTCTGCTTCATTGTCGTATTGTTTCGTTCACTAGTTGCCGAGAAAGACGAGAAAAGTTTCGAGACGGATATGTTTTCGTAAAAGGCAACTATTGTTCCAATCTAAGTGACAAAAGCATAATAAGTAAGTGAATACCCCGAGGAATTGTTAATTGTATGATTTAAAAAAAAAACCTAGCGAACTGTTAAGTAACATATGACTTTTCTTTTGACAATCAAAGTTAGTTTTTCTAATGTAGGGAGAAACGTGAAAGGAATAATGAACATAATTCAATGATGGAATTGTTATTGTCTGTCGTTCTTTTTTTTTCCTCAGATCAGTTGGTTTTTATTAGTTTATTGTTAAAAAAAGAGCGTCAAGGACACTTCACTAAAGTATGTGGGATACACATTCAGTAGGTTCGAATCGGTCATATTTGATGAACTGATAGTCAACACGAGAGAATTTTCGTAGAAAAGCTTTTTTGACACTTCTTTGTTGAACTTCTTGACTTCGATTTGAAGATCAACAGGATGTGACAACTTTAGAATTTTATTTACTAATTCAATTTCCTCTATTCTATTTCAGTTAACGTGAGTTCTTCGACGTTAAATACTTTCCTGTCGGTAGAGTATAACTGGTACGTGAAGTTAAAAAAGAATATTTAATCAACAATCACAGAAAAGAAATCTCGAATTGAAAGAAACAGATTGCTCTCCTAATCGGATCGTTTTAGAAAACTTCTTCACAAAGAAAAAAAACATAGACACAAAAGACTCTTTTCTTCTTATGTGTCTCTTGTATTTCATTGATGCTCACACAATGAAAACCAATCACTCGATCAACCATCAGAGGTGTGTTGTTGAGAATAAGTCTGTCGAGTGAAATAAGACGCGAGTTGAATATTCTTCAAAATCGTGACTATCATTATAGCTAAGAGTTCTTTGATTATTTCCTCGACAAATATAGAAACAATCTACTCCAATTTCCTTTTTTGCTTCTTCGCTCGTTCCAGAAGAAATATCACGACGACTATGCAATCCTATGCGTAATCAAATCATTAACACTAAGAGTAAGTCTTGTTTCGAATTCAATTATGACTTGTCTAGCATTCAGAGTCATTCGTGATGTACATGCTCAATTCTCTTCGATTATATTTCTCTATTCTAAAGAACATCTTTCTACACTTGTTCCAATTAACTATGTCAATCGAATCTGGTCACTTTCATCAGGCAGTTTTCTCTTCTCACTGTTGATTCAGTGCAAGTATTGTTCGTTATTGAGCTAAATATAGCACAAAATCAATATTGCAGACACTTCCTTCTCGTCGTGTTCTAGTTTGTGTATTTGCGTAAAGAAAGTTCTCTATCGATTGTCTTCTTCCGTAAATGTTCCTTTACGAAGATTACTTGTGTTCTCACAAGCACTCGTTCGGCGCTTGATTACGGCAGAAACTTGATTTCCTTTTTCTTTGTTTCTCAATGTATACCGTGATAATCGCAATGTACTCGCGCTTTCTATGCACTTAATCGTATGGTGTCATAAACGTCAAATGATTTTTGGACTCGATCTATTGTGTCGTTGTCAAAAGGCACGATTATCAGAGCAAGAAAACAAGACGGAAGACAACAATATTTACCTTATCAATATCGCATTTTCTTTTCTTTTGATCGATGATGTTTTCCTACCATCTCGCGATGTTTTATCAGTCGGATTCAGATAATAAGATGTACGCACGCACACACTTCTTGTACAGATCAACATTTGCGATCAAGTATTTCAACTTTCTGATTAGAGCAGATCGACTGGCAGAGAATAATTTCGATTCGCTTTTGATATATTCATATACATATTCAATTTCTTTTCTATTCTAGTACTCTTGATTAACTTATTCTTAAAGATGCCAAACACAATCATGATTGATTGACTTATCAATGACACAACATCATATATACATATTTCATGATACGAAGAAATAAGATAAAAATCAGACATTGATATGGCATATCGTCTAGGAAATGTTAGTGTATATGGAGCAACTATAGAATATCTCAGTCTTATATTTAGCCTTCTCTTTGTCCTAGAAGTATCGATCATTGTAAATGAGTTACATATCTCATTTAGGGAAAATGACAAAACATGCAGATAACTGAATACTATGTGTATGTTAGTATATTATCACAAAGGTTAATCATTAACGAAGAACTTCTTTTTCATCCGCTTGCTTTTCTCAATCTAATTAAAAAGGCAAACAGTTCGCAAGATATCATCGTCGAGTTGTCGGAAGATTTTCCTTTGCTGTTCTTATAATTCAGTTTAGTTTATCCTCGATCTGTGTTACAACGAAACAATTCAAGTTAAGTGAGTAAGTTACATTGTCATTTTCAGCCGAACAGTGAAAGTTAGCGAGATTTACAAAACTTCATTGTTAAGTTTGTATGTTTAACTACTACATCAATCATTTTCCGAAAGCCAGTTTTGTCGTCCTATTTAAAATCGATCACTTTTTTTTCTTCGGAAATGTATGTGACATTTTATCGAATAACAATAATAACATCACTAGGAAAACAATTCTTTTCTTCTTTTTTGACTATTTATTTATTAACTTAGCATTAAAATAGATTGACAAATATTGTGCATATTTCTCCTAATCCAAATCTCGATAAAGTGTTCACCAGAGATCGAATGGAATCATGTGATTTCGTCATTAAAGGAACTGTAAAACGGCGAGTTTAATTGAAAGAGAAATAAATAACGCATTCTTGCTTCGATGCTCTTTGGAAGAAGAAATCTCCTAACAACAGCAAGTATTTTTATAATAAATGAATATTTTATCAAACATTAATATTTATGATAATCATCGAAGAGAAAAAACGAGCGAGAAATCTAAAGAAAACAAAATGTTGTCCTTTTTTTCGATGATTTAACATGTTGACCTGTGAACTGAGATATAATTTTCACGCGCTTGTGATCGATCGAAGATGACAGATTTAATTCGTTGCAGATGTGACCAGTTTTCTTCTTCGATCAGTGTCAGCTATATTTAGAGAAATCTTTTCTGAAAGGATAAATTGACGCTAATCGTGCGAACAGAAGAATGGTACAATTGATGATTATCGGTTATTTCGTTACTACGATTGCTGATGTTGTTAGCGATGTGTAAGAAATAGGAAAAAACGCATCGATGCGCAAGACTCGTGTGATTGGAGAAAAACGAGAAAAAGAGAATTAATCGGCACTATTTTTTACTCTTTTTCTCTTATACACACACATTCTCTCTCTNCGAACAGAAGAATGGTACAATTGATGATTATCGGTTATTTCGTTACTACGATTGCTGATGTTGTTAGCGATGTGTAAGAAATAGGAAAAAACGCATCGATGCGCAAGACTCGTGTGATTGGAGAAAAACGAGAAAAAGAGAATTAATCGGCACTATTTTTTACTCTTTTTCTCTTATACACACACATTCTCTCTCTCTCTTTTTCTGTTGTTCTATCCTCGCATCTGACCGTCCCCGTCTGTCTTCGTCGTATTTTTCTTCGAATTCAAAGAAAAAACATCTGATTACATTCGATTATGGAATGTTGATACTACCGATGTGCCACTCGTTGATAATATTTCACTGATACATAATTGCGTCTATTACCTAACGTTTACATAAAGTAAGTTAGAACGTTTTTCAAGATAAAATTAGGCAAGAGCAAGTCACGGAACACCTTTAAATTTTCTAAATATGCATTGACTGTTTTTTTTTGTTAATTAAAAGCGAAGGTATAACAGCAAAAAAAAACGTCGGTTTTCTCGCGGAGTCCAATATCGATGTGTCAATAGTCATGTACATATTTAGTCTCATTTGGTTATGTATATTAATGATACTGTGACTTTCCTTTTGATTGTGTATAATTCTTAATTGACTATTTTCGTTTGACATATGCACACAAGCATTTCTCGAGTAAGTCCAACGAGTTTTTGTTGTCTTTCAAGCAATTTAGATAGGCAAAAACGTTTCTTTTATTAGTTGATGTACTTAGCTTTAAAGTTTAATCATGGTGAGCACAAAGAACAACAGAACAGCCGATATTTGTCATGTCTATTTTTGGCTAGAGGCGAAGAAAGAAAAGGACAAATGTGTTCGAATAGAGATTGACGAATATTTACTTTGAAAACAAATTAATATTCATCAGGTATCGGAAGAGACGATTAGACGACGAATTTTCATTTGCGAACTACAACTACTGAACGTAAGGATGTCGTATTGTTTGTGTAATGACAATAAACATAGATGAATAGTTATGATTTCTATACTCCTCTTCATGTCATTTTCAATTCACTCCGGAAATTACAGTTATCTTTCTATCTATAAAATATATATGAAGTCTAATTGCTGGTGTGATCGGTTCTAATAAGAAAGAATTGAAGTTTGTCGAAGAAAATCATTTCAAACCTTTTTCGATTTGTTTTTAGACGAAAGAAAGACAAATCTTATTGACTAATTTGGAAGATTTGCTGATATTTGTTCTTCTGCTTCGTGTTGTCCTTTTCACATGATTATTTGTTGTCCCAGTGTTTGTATTAACATCAGTCGATTGTCCACATTCGCCTGCCTTCTAGTACTCATTTCAATTAGTCAATTCAAATTGGTGCTAGTTGTCGATGCCGCTCCTTCATACTCCACAATTACATTGAACTACACACGGATATCCGACGAGACAGATAATCAAACAACAACAAATAATTGTGTAGCTGAAATAATTGATGAAACATTATATTATTTTTCTGTAGGCTATCGAGCATTTGCTGGCGCACTCATTGTTCCAATAACAATTTGTGGTATATGTGGAAACACTCTTGTCATTTATGTTATTAAACATTATCATTCATTGCGTATCACAGGCAATGTTTTTCTTGCCTCGCTTGCAGTCGCTGATGTCGGTGTGAGTACCTTGGCAATGACATTTTATGGTCTACAATTATTGTATGGACGATGGTTATTTGGACCGGTGAGTAAAGTACTAATTCTTGATACAATATGCGCAGTTGCTTTTTCTCCGCTCTTGATTGCAAAAACAGATATTCGAAATTGTTGTCTTTCTTCGTTCTTTTTTCCCGTTGACGAAAATAAAGTGTACGAAAAAATGCATCAGGAGACGAAAAGAATCAACAAGCCATTTATTTTCAAATTCTATATGCAAATGAGAAATTTACTAAAACAAAAAGAAGAAGGTTGTAACTAAATCGAATATCTAGCCGCAACAATGGAAAGATTTTTCCTTGAAGGACGGAAGAAGATAGAGTACTATCCTGTTGTTTCTTTTTTACAATGAAATATGTAAAGATGAATAAAAGCTTTTTATCCTGCTGATATCAGCTGGAAATTTTTCATGAAACTAAGCTCTCTTTTAGTTTATGTGTCGCTTATGGTTCTCATGCGATGTTTTATTTTCAACTGCGTCGATTATACATTTAGCTTGTATATCTCTCGATCGTTATCTATCTATAGTACGTCCATTTGAATACGAACGTTCGTCATCTGAACGTCGTCGTTACATCATGATATTCTTCTGTTGGTTCGTGTCAGCCTTACTTTCGTTTATTCCGATATTTACTGGTATATATACAACAAAAGCACAACGAAATATTATCGATTGTTTAGAATATGTGCATGGCCGATGTATATTCAATGTTAATCAAGCATACGCGATCGTTTCATCGTCATTCTCGTTTTGGGTACCTGGTGCTATTATGATTATTATGTATGCGATGTTAATACGAATTGCTGATAAAAAGGAACGTGAAGCTTATCAAATCATGGGCGGCGTTGCACAACGTCGACGCACTTCGCAGCAAAATCACTATGCACATCGACGTTCAAGCGACAATCATCATGGGAATGAATCGACATCAACGAGTCAACAAGTGCAAGGCGAAAAACAAATCACTGCTGTTCCAACGAGTAATGGGCATTCGAAGAAGTTTCGTCGTCAACGAAAATTCGATAGTCTCGACAAAGAAATCAATCGGAAAGCATCAGGTGATCTATCCGGCAGTTTATTTGATTCACGTAATAGTCAAATGAAACATTTGAGACGTGAACGTCGAGCCGTTAAAACTCTAGGTTCCATCATGGTCGCGTTTATTATTTGTTGGCTTCCATTTTTCATTCGTTATACCGCATGCGAGCCCAATCGTTGTAATTGGAAAATTGCACCTCTTATTTCAGATATCGTGTTTTGGGTTGGTTATTTCAATTCAATGATTAATCCGTAAGTTTACTTAGAAACAGATCTTTCGTTTGAAAAAGAATTTTTTTGTTTCTTTGCAGATTTTTGTATGCTTTTCATAATCGAGACTTTCGAATTGCTTTTCAAAAGACGCTTAGTCGGTATTTCGGATGTTGTCATCCGCGTCGAGCAAGTATTGCTAGTTCGACGATCCTATCACCTCCAACACCCAGTGGTGATTCACAAAAAAGTTCGATCAACATCAATCGATTTAAAAACAGCCAAATTCTACGATCAATCGTCAGTATACATGATCGACCGACGACGCATTCGAATAATCTTAAGATCGGTGACTCATCTGTCGGAGTGTCCAACGGCAATCTAACAGTTCGAGATAATAGTCTCTCATCTAAACGTAATTCATGTCTTTAACAAAGAAGGAAAACATCAAACACGTCACTGAAAAATATCTTCTTGCATCTATTTTGTAGTTTTATGTGATGAGTGCTGTTACATATAAAACAAAAAGCGTTCTGTGATGATTTTCATCGTGTGTTTTCAGTTTTTCTCTCTTTGTCTCTTTCTCTTTGTATTCGAATCTGTCTTCAATTTCACGTTCGATTATCATTGTATAGATGGGTGTATCATATAAGATCAGCGTGGTTTCTGGTAAACCCGGTGAACGATAATCGAGCCGGTTTTTCTCTCGTTTTTTTTTAAACACATTGTTAAAGTAAACAAAGTCATGGAATGAATATAAGTGTAACAACACGACACAAGCCGCAAATTTTGTCAAAGCCATGCCTAGTTTGATCACAATGAAAAACTACGAAATGTTCGAAACAGAAACAGATTGGAGAACAGCGACCTCCTTCATAGATCTGAGAGAAGTTTATGAAAAACTATCTTTGGTGAAAGAGAACACCAATCAAAACCGAGTATTACCGACGACTTCGACTTCATTTGCTGTTCTTCGTTGAATCTCCTTACATAGCACACATTTTTCTTCTTTTCTTTTAGAATTTTTTTTCAAAAGAACAAACTCAATCATCAATTCAACTTTCTTTTCAGTTTCATTCGATCTCGAGAACACCAAAACCAACCGGAAGTCGAATCCTACGTGAAAACGTACGAAGATCTTTCGTACAAATCGCTTTCTTTTTCTATTTTTCAATTCTTTGTTTAGTTGTGGTGATAGATTATGACTACAACGAATCGTACGAGTGATAATTATCACTCTAATGGCTTGATATCCAGTAATTTTAAGCATCTTAATGATTGGGTTGCTTCGTTGCAAGTATGTATTTATCTCAGTAGAAATTTCAGTTCCTCCTCGTTTTGCTAATGATCTTTTAACATGTTTTAAGATCATTTGCTTTTGCTTGAGAAATAAGTGAAGTGCTAATGAGGCTAATATTTCGAAATTGCAAGAGGATTTGCTTTTTCTCGCTATTCCTGTAGTTGATGAATAGAATTGCGTGTTAATAAAGCAAAGAAGATGATGTGTGAGCTATAATCTTTGCTGATTTTCTGTTTCTGACAGCATTACCAAAGAAATACAGTGAGTAGCAACATGGTTTTCCATCTATCTCGCCTCACTTTTTTCTTCCGTATTAAATGTGCATCTTTGTATATTAATCAGGAAAGACGAGAGTTGATCTTTTTCTTCTCCTCATCTTCTAGCCAGAAACTTTCTCATACACCTGACAAGACACCTTCCCCTCTCTCATTTTTAATATCTGACAAAGACACACCACAGGTGATGTGCTGTGTATTTCCTACATATATTGTTGAAACATCCTTTTCACTTGTGCATGATCGCCCAATTACGTTTCCTAGTTTGACATGAACAATTCGAATTAATTATGAAAGAACTGGTCACAATCGTTATCGTTTCACTTGCTTGCATTCATTTATTAATTATTTCAAGACTGGCAATGTAGGAGATGTTCTATTGAATAGAGACAAAGAAAAAAGTGTTGGGCAAATTGTTGTGTTAAAAGAAGCGGAGAGAAGAAAAAAGAAAGACGACATCGTCTTTGCTTGTCAGTCAAAAGATTAAAACTTGAGCAAGATCGACGTGCCGAGCAAAACGACAAAGATTATGCTCGCGCGCGCACATACTGTTCCTGACAGGTGACGTTCACATCAAGAATAAAAGAAAGAAAGTCTGTTCGCACGACAAACTTTCACCTTCGTCTTCATCATCTTCCTCTCTTTTTTTCCTTTATCTCTTTCTCATCATTTGTATGTAGGATGTCTATATTTGAATAGAAAAAATGCATCGGAAGTCTAAAAAGATGAAAGAAAGAGAGAGAGAGAGAGGAAAAAAGAAGGGAAAAGTTGTGAAAAGCATTCTTCATCTCTCCTGTTTTTCTTCTTTTCTCTCTAGGATGGAAAACTACCGTCGAGCTTGAACTCTAATCCGAAGATCAATGCTGAAATTCATTTAGCCATTACGACTGAACCTTCGGAAGTATGTATCAATAAATAGATCTATATATATTATTTTATATGATTATTTGTCTCTAGTTTGCTTCGGCAATTTGCGATCATCTTTTTACATTCTATCATGATGTGCAACATCGACCATTCGTACTTCAATTCCTTCCGTCATTCATCATAGCCTATTATGATGTCCTTTATCCTCGTCACTCCGAGTCAGTTGATTCTACAACTAAGGTAAAACGAGATCGAGTGCTGTGTTACACGCTCATTATCAACGTTCGTTTTTTTAATAATTGGGTAGGATAGATACATCCTTTTTCATCAAGAGATATAAAAAAAGAACAGGAAGTCTTTTACACAAATTGAGAGCGAGAGAGAGAAAGAAAATAGATGGAGATAGAGAGAAGACAAATGAAGATTCAGAGCGTGTGCAAGTGCATGCCGCTAGTCTTCGGAGTCGACAGGGAAGATTTGAAAAGATAATTTTTTGGAAATTTTCTCATTAAAGAAAAAGCAAATCTGTGCCTGAAGCGCAGATCGTTGTTGAAACGTCCGATTTTGAAATCTAATTAAAATAAAGTTGCACTGTGAACTATTCAAAGTAAGACATGACATGAGAAAAGAAAACTGCTAATGAAGATGAGTAGAAAAATTCATCGTGCGATGATAATACGTTAAAAAGTTTTCTTTTTATTAAAAGAACAATGAGGTGAAAGCGGAAATGAAAGCGACGAGAAAGATAAAGAGTCAAATTTGAAACATGTCAAACAAAGCTAATTTCGCTTTTCATCCTCATCATGAACACACGTACAGATAGACTAAATTCATAATGCGCCTTTGTCTGAAGTCGACAGCAGCATCATCATCATCACTACCATTGTCGTTCTTCTTCTTTTGACAGCATCCTAGCGTGAATAATCAGAGTGCAATAGTAGAGATGAGCGGCTTTCTCTTCTTTCTTTCTCTCGTTTTTTTTTCTTTTACCGCTTGATTATCGTTATTAAAAAAAGAGAGCGTAAGTACGTCGCTTCATCATTCTTTTCTTCATCATTCGATGTGTCTTACGCTTTACTTGTAGGATGTTTGTTCAACAATTGATACTTTCCTTGTCAGTCTCTACAATCTTGTAAGTTTTCTCACACCCATATTTAGCTTTACTAATCAATGCATACCGACACAAACTTTGTCTAAACGGTAGTTCGCTATTGATAACAGTTGTCATATACTAATCTGTATCAGTAGCTCTACTACTGAATAGCCAATTGAAGTTACTAACGACGATTTCATCAAACTGTACTTGTCTAGAATCGATCTCATTTCTCTCTTCTATTCTGTAGACTGTGACAGATGATGGACATAATGAAGCGACTCATGAATTTCGTAAGTTGATATGTTCCGGATTCGTTTTTCGATATGACCATTGAGGTTTTCATAGGTATTCCGAATTTGACGGTTCCTTCGATTTACCATACACCAAATCCTGTAAGTCTTTCGGGTCCTTACCTACAAATCTGCTCATTTCTACATGTCAACTGTTAAATAATCAGATATTTTCTTTTCAGTAAAGCATAAAAAAGACAAATAACAACAGGATTTTGATGGAACTAATCACACCTTCACAAAAAACGAAAAAAAGAAAAGAAAAGAAAGAAAATTTTCTAAATTAAAAAGAAACACACAGTCATAACCATCCAAACTTTGTTAACGAAAACAAAAGAAAAATAACCACTGATATGATCTATTCTCGAAAGAAGCAAAAGAAACATTTCGAGTCTCTAATCTATAACCAACGATAAAATTGATTCCTATGACGCACACTTGAATTGTACTTATGTCCATCTAAACTAAAATAAAGTGTAAACTCAAATACAAAGCGGCATACGTCAAACATTGACCACAGGATTTCCACAAAGCCTCAAACATACTAAGAGAGAAAACCGCATGCTCATCTGAATGTCAATGAAATCATTATTTGAATAGATTTTGAGCCCAGTGTGCTGTTCATTCAATTGGAAAAAGAAAAGCACCATAATGAATTCGCGTTGAATATGTCACTGTTAAAACATAGTGAAAATTTTATTTTCTGTTTGATATAGGACCACTATGCTCCCACACCGTTGACACAAAATGCCATATCGAAACATGAAACTAAATGCGAAGTCATTCGGTTACAAGCGTTCACTCCGCTTGGTTCTGCTAATGGAACGACAAGGTATGTCGACTGGAGGGTAGAATGACATTTCTATGAAAAATTCCGCTTTTCAGCAGCTCAAAAATAATGACCAGTTATCAGGGGTTTGTTTTCGGAAGTATCGACGGAAGAGGAAACATAGCTTAGAATTTCGACACATGTTTGTTTTTTCGTAACTCGGGATATGGTTTAATGCATATTTTCCCATCTAGTTGCTGCATGGAAGGGAGTACACACTCAAGGAATCGGAATAATTTGTTTGTTTTTGTTGAATAACAGACTTGTTTCTAACAGATTTGTTTTCAATGATTGGAGAATAAAGTTTCTTTTTTTATTTTGTTTCAGAGAACAAATCCTCTGGTTTCTTCTGATTCAATATGGTATGAGTGTATCATCGATGGATAAATGTTCTCGAGATGCGTACATTCAAATGTCGAAAAAGTAAAGATACACTCTTAAATTTGATCGAAACGATCTTTGACTTGTGTTTGAATAGATTACTTGGTCAAGGTTTTTCATTCAATACACAAAGACCAGTGAAAAGTAAATCAGGTTTGCCAACTACTGGTCGTCGGATTCACTTATCAAGTCGAATCATGTCAGAGATGTTAGGAACATTGTTTTATTTGAAGTAAATTACAAATATCGCTCTATTTTAATATATCGGATTTCTCATTCAGATCTTTTTCATCGGATGATGAAGCAAATCGATGTATGCTGCTGTTAAAAGAACGGGCAGAATACGAAATGTATGCTGACGTGATTCTGGTAATAATTACTATAATTGAGATCTATATATAATTGAGCTTTTGTTACGTTAGATGACAGAATCAATGGGATATTTACATGAATTTGAAACGCAGCGACCTGAAAAACAGGACAAGATTGGCATTGAAATTGAATTACCACCGACAATCGACGTTGTTCGGCAGAAACGAACAGCGACAACAACACGTTCAATGAAAATCCGTCAACGTTCAAATAAACAAGATGATTCATCAGGTACATAGATGGAGCTTGGCTGTGTTCTCCTCGAACATTTATCAAATTTAGAGACTTGAAATCAAACTTCTTTACAAAGGAGAAAACACTAAATTTGCTTTGTTTTGCTTTTTATTATTTAGTTCTAACTGAAAATCACGTGGATGAAAACGTGAACGTCGTGCCTGCATCACCTCAGCAACGACGTGTATTGAATGTTGTTGATAACAACCTAACTAGAGATGAATATGAAAACACAAACAATAACAATAATAAAGATATTGAATCCCCACCTATAATTCATCAAGCCAGGTCAACTATTTCTTCCTCTATTGGCCCAGCAACTTCAACTCCATCTCCGTCGACAGCTCGTCATTACAAACCAGTTTCATTAACATCCACTCAAACCTATTTCAAAACAATTCAAGAACAACCTGGTTCATCACCAATTTTGCAAGTTCGCTCTGTGATACACAAAGATGATGAATATGAGAGGGAAGAAACTTTGGCGATTTTACCCCGACCACGAGTATCAAGTATAAAACAAAGTGAAAAGAAAGAAACAATCGCCACAGTTCGATTTTTGGGGAAAACTTCCGATGAAAACGGAACACATATCGAAGAAACATATCTGTGACATTCGAATTCTTTTCTGTGTTTGTTTTTATTTGTCTATAAACCTTTTGTGATCATTGCTTTAACCATGTGAAGAGTATACATACCAAATAAAGCCATAGTTCTGAATTTCTTGCAACTGTGTTTCACTCTTAGTAAAATAAATCAAGACTTTATCAACTAAAGTTTCTTTTTATAGATGATGTTGGCGAGATTTCTCATCAGACGAACTTATCGTTCCAATCCGAATACCATTCAATGGAATAAAACCATTCGAACTCATCAAATCAATGGAAATTATCAACAAGCTCTGAAGTTGTTTCAAATTGGTATTGAGAAAAACACATTCGAACCCAATTCTCTCACCTATTTCACAATGCTTGATATTTGCAAGGAGCTGAAATCTCTTCCAGTTGTTCGTACTATTCACAATTTAATCGACGCATCAAAAAATCGCGACCGAGAAGTGTTCTCCGATCCACGAATTCGATCGTCATTAATGGATGTTTATATTAAATGTCAAGACATCGATAGTGCCTATCGAGTATTTCAATCGATGTCTGAACGAAATGTGATTGATTGTTGTGGTTTAATGACTGGTTTGAATCAACAAGGCAAATATGAGAAAACATTGGAACTATCAAAACAAATTCCATCAGCGATGAAATACTCATCAGCACTTCTTTGTAGTCTGATCCTACAGGCATGTGGTGAATTAAAACGATATGACGAAGGATGTGAAATTCATCGAAATGGACAAAAATTTCTTCCTGAACATAAGATTTTCATGAATGAATTGATGAATTTCTATTTAAAACTTCATCGGGAAAAACAAGCATTGGATATTTTCGAAACCTATTCAACTCATCAAACAGTTATTGATTACAGTTTGTTAATGAAGTACTACAACCGTCACTATCAACCAGAGAAAACCATCGAGTTGTATTTTCGTTTGAAAAACAATACACAGATCCCAATGGATCATATTATTTATGTTCTTGTTTTGCAAGCCGTCGCAAATGGATGTTGTTTACAAACAAGTGAACAAATCTGTCAAGATGCGAAAAAGTTTGGAATCAATATGGATGTGGAAAATGCCTTGATCAACATGTACGGTAATTGATGAGATTATAGGACTCACAAAATCAAATGTTTCCCTCCACGAAGAGACATCATACTTAAGTAACTTTTTCTGTTTTATTTAGGAAAACTGGGCGATCTCGATCAAGCAGAGAAAGCGTTCCATTCAATGGCGAAGCACAACATTGTTTCATACAATATATTACTCAATCTTTATGGTCTTTACCATCAATCTGATAAAGCTTTGAAGATCTACCAACAAATGTGTCAGCAGGGCCATCGACCGGATGATAAAACATATGTTTTGCTACTTCATGGATTAGGCAAAACACCAAGTAAGATTAAAGATACAAAACGAATCTTTGCAAGTGTTGAAGAGAGTAAACGTGGACCAATGTTAACTTCGGCGATGATTGCCGCATTAATCCGAGCCGAATTATTCGATGAAGTGAATGATTTGTTAAAGATTACACCCAAAGAACATATTTTGTTCTATGCAATCAAAGCTAATCTCACCGACAAGTCTCACGATAAATTTACCTATCCAACAACTATAACCAATGAACAAGTAGCGTTATATGACTTGTTAATGAGTAATATCTATACGTATGCCGGTTTACACGATCGGTTAACAAAAGTCGATGAGATTTTGTATGAGAATTCGACATTGAAGGCAATGTTGTCTTATTCTTGGCTGGAAAACTCCAATGGACGAATCGAATATTTCAAAAGTGAAAATTCCGAATTGAAAAATTGTGAACATACAGAGAAACTCGCACTCACGAATGCATCGAATCAGAATTTATCATCGATTTTGATCGGAAAAAATCATCGCATGTGTAACGAATGCCATGAATATTTTAAAAAATTCTCGATTAAAAGAAAAGTTTCTGTACGTGATTCCACTCGTTTTCATCTATTTTCAAGTGGAGTTTGTTCTTGTGAAGCTTCTTCATCTTGATACGACTTGTCTTTCATTCATTTTTGTTCTAGATATATTCTATGAAGAATTATTAATTCGCACTCGTAATATGCATAGTGTCAATAAGAATGCCAATCAACCACGTAGTCCAACTGAAGCAACAGCTCAGGCTTTGCCAGCATACAAATGCGGCTGGCTTTATAAACGTGGTGAACACATCAAAACTTGGCGTCCGCGATATTTTGTTTTACTTCATGATGGTCTCTTATACGGTTATCGTAAGCCACCAACTGCGAATGATAATCAACAAGAAGAACCATTGAATAAATTCCAAGTGATCGATTGTACTGTCATTCGACAAGATAAAATCAAGCAGAATGCGTTTGTTATACACTTTAATCAAATGAAAATCGAGCGATTGTTCGCTGCTAGTACCCAACAGGATCGGTAGATAAACTCTATTGGAAATACTTTATCGATAAAAGATTTAATGTCATGTTTTAGCGAAGAATGGATTACCGCGATTGAGATCATCACTCGGCAAACAACGCCTCATTTGCAGCATCAGTTGCCGGTTATGAAAATGGCAGCTAATGATGATGCAATGAACACAGAAAGTGAATATCCAGCTATGAATGAGATCTTCACACGACGGCCGGTAAGAGATGCACGAAGTTTCAAAAGATGACTTCATTCGATTTCGAATAGCAAATCAATGATTTTGAATATTTGAAAATTCTTGGTCGAGGAACTTTTGGTAAAGTAGTTCTCTGTCGCGAACGAACTACGCAACGAATATTCGCCATGAAAATGCTTCGCAAAACTTTAGTTATAACTAACGTAAGTCAATAAAAGACATTTACTTGAATTCTCAATTCCTTTTTTTGCTCTGTACATAGAATGAAGTTGTACATACGATGGGTGAGAATAAAATTCTTCGCCACATTCGACATCCATTTATAACGGTACGATTTGTGAGTTGTTCTCATATTGTTAATCGAATTACATTTAGAATCTGATCTGTGCATTTACAACAAGCGATCGTCTTTGTCTTGTGATGGAATGTGTCAATGGCGGTGAACTCTTCTTTCACTTGAACCGTGAAAAACGTTTTTCAGAAGAATTAACGCGATTCTATATCTCAGAAATCTCCTGTGTTATTGGTTATTTACATTCCCGAAGAGTTATCTATCGCGACATAAAAGTAAGAGAAAATAAATTACTGGTGAATAGATTCCTTGAAATTTGTATTTGATTTCATTAGCTTGAAAATATTTTACTTGATCGCTTTGGGCACATCAAGCTGGTTGATTTTGGTTTATGTAAAATTGATGTGCCATTTGGACAAACGACTGCTACGTTCTGTGGTACACCGCAATATATTGCACCGGAGGTATGAGAGAGGACTTTGCCATAGAAAGACACTCGATTCAATTTGTTTAGATTCTTCGAATGACTTCGTATACGAATGCCATCGATTGGTGGGGTATAGGTGTTGTTATGTACGAATGTCTCGTCGGTCGTTTACCATTTGCGGATAGTAAAAGTCAAGATGGCCTTTTTCAGAAGATCCTTAATCATGAACCGATGTATCCGTCAAGTTTGTCACCGAATGCACTCGATTTGATTAAACGATTTCTCAAAAAAGAACCTACGGAACGGTAAGGAAAGATAAACACTTTCACGTAGAAATTTTTTAATTGACAAAATATCTTTAGAATTGGATCCGGTGTCGAAGATGTGCGTGAAGTAGAACGCCATCCATTTTTTGGAAATATTCCATTTCATCTGTACGAAGAGAAGAAGGTTTTGGAAAAGCATTCCCAGAATAATCTTGTTTACGATATCATTTGTATTTTATAGATCCCACCACCTTTTAAACCAGAACTTGATTCTGATACTGATACACGTTATTTTGACACCGAATTTACAAACGAACCTGTCTGTGTTACACCTCCGGGTAAGTAGAAAAGCGACACTGTACTATCATCATCGATAATATGTTCATTTCTCTCAGGAAGTACTGATTCGATCAATGCTCTTGGAATATCGGATGATGCATTTGAACGGTTTGTTACCGTTTCATTTTGATTACCGTCACAAATAATTTGATATATTTAGTTTCACTTATGTTGGACAAGATGGTCTAAGTCATATTGCTTCGCGCTCTGTGTTATCTATGGCGTCGTCGAATGCTGCTCGTTCTCAATCGAATATTTACCTGGATGATCCTGATTACTATCAAAGTCATCAAAATCTTCCCAGTTTACAAGCGTCGTATTCAGTTTCAACTATGAACATGCCATCGATGGGTGCTGAAGCATCCACAACTCTGAAGAGTGCTACAAGCATGCAACAAATGGCACATGCAGGTAATGATTCTACTACTCAACAAAAGATGCACATGGATCAAGATCAAAATCAACAACGATCAGTTACATCCATACCAGAAATTTATGAACAACAGTTAATGAACGAACGTTTAATGTGTATTCAACAAATGATGAGCAGTGGACAAAACTTTGCTTCGATGTTCAATGATGATCCATATTTTGCTCAGCAAATCATGGCGTATGTTGCAGCTGCACAACAACAACAACCAGAAGTTATCGAAATTATGGATGAGTGAAATGATGACGAGGTGTCAGATTCAATTTTGTACTTATATTCGATTCAAATGAAATGATTGCATGAGAATTCTCCTTTAAATGATATTGCGATGTCTTATTCTCTTTTGTTTGTTATTCAAATCAATTTTTCATGTCGTGTTGGTCTGTCGGTGAAACATATACATATATGAAAATCTTTTGTCTTCTGTAGTTAGCAATAAATTTTAATATCACCATCTTTTGCTGCTTGTCTAATAAAATCTTATCAATTATAAGAAAACAGACATTTTTTACTAAATTGATATCAGTGTTCAAGTTTTCAATTGAAGTTGAGCTACTGTTGAATAAGATAATCAAGCATGACTTCTCATAATTCTTTTATTCTATATGTCGAGTAATTAAAGAGGGTAGTGTACATAAGAGACAAAGTTCTCTCGATATAATTAGTTCTACTTGTGTCATAATGTAAAAAACTTGTCAGCACAGCTCCTTTGGAACTAAAATGTGGAACTCACATGCGTATGTTTCGAGAGCGAGAATGTGGATGATGATACAATGTTGACAAATCAAACTCATACTCATGTCTGTAATATGATTAGATGCTAAATATGACGAGATTTATCGTTAACACAAAGGGATGTATAGTCAAGCGCGCCTCTCACGAAGAAATAGTAGAATAAGGCTGCATCTGTAATAGTGCCAAAAGGTTTTTAATTAATTCTGATGCTTATTAAGGGGTAGACTATTCTCTCTCTTGATCGCAGATTATGAACGTAGCTGGTCTTGTAATGAAAGAAATGTTTCCAATGCTGTTCCATCCCATTTATCTCCATGGTAACATTATCTGTATTGATTTCATGAACGTCAAGGTGTACGAGAAGAAGCAGGTGTCACAGGAGGTATGGGCCTGTTGCTCGAGCGTCCTTACTCCTCATAAGGTCATTTACATTAATTTTCATGTGTTTATAATGCTCAGAAATGTGTCATATTGTTTTATATTTCATGTAGAACTCCTTTTGACGGTGTCTATATTTAATGGAAGTGCGAAGATGGGTTTGAAGAGGTAAGCGTGGCGCCAAGCGCGGGCTGCCGGGATTGTCCTTCCACTGAATCGTTAAAATTATTAGAAACTTGATCATTTTCTCACAAATATATATGACTTCAGGAAGCTGGCCTTCAGAAAGGCGCAAGGAGCCCAACAGTTCTTCGAAAAATATAGGTAAATTCCACAAAAAGGATATATTGTTGAAATAGGAAGATTATACATGTCACATTATTCCTCCTTTTCCTATTCACAAACTATCTGATATTTCTGTGTTAAACGCGTAGAATCGGTACGCAAAAGATGAACACAATAGAAATTCGTATGAACAGCAACCTTTTCTAACAGTAATATGATAGTAAATATCTATTAGTTAAGAAAACCATGAAATTTTACAGTAAAACGTCAGTACTTATCGAGAAAAACTATAGTTAGAAAAGATATCATACTGTCATTTTGTAGCTTAAAGGGTGACCTAAAGAATATGCGCAGTAATTTGGGAAAATCTAGCTGAAGTACGCAAAATTTTCTGACTGAAACGTCTCAAGCCGAAGTTCATGTCTTTTTATAAGTCACGTCGCTAGCGACCACTTCTCCCCCGCAGATTCTTCGGATAAGGTTTTTTAGTGTTGATTTTACTATGGTGTGTAGAGCAGGCTAGCGTGCATGACATGCATAAAAATCAGCTGTGGCTGAGCTTGTTATACAACGTTACATACGCAGAAAGTGTGCGGTGTCACGTCACTATTTAAATGATTTTGTCCATACATACTGATACACGTGACTAATGGTTAAGAAATCGTCGACACGAACGCGTATCACGAATGACTATGATGCCCATTATGCCCCTATATCGTTCCACCACAGCATTGTCGTCGTCACGTAGAAAACGACACAGTTTGTCAAAATTCCAGTAACTCGTATCCAACGTATGATGCACTATAGACAGAAGATGTTGAAGGCGCAACACTACTTAGTCCAAGAAATGCAAAACAAACATCAATTGAGGGTAAATAGCGAAATATGAGCAGTATTAACTCATTAGGTAATGATTCAAATGTACTTATGTGCATCGCTCACATTATTCAATCTGTTCATTTTCTTGAAATTTATATTGTTCGCCCTCTCGTATAGACAGACAGCCATTGTTCATATACACGGCTGATGAGACGATTCGACAACACTGTGTAACGGCATACGTCTTCAATTTAATCTTAAACGTCAAGAGATAGAACGAACATTTATGTATAAAGAACTATTTTACAAGTCAAAACTTTCAATAGATCTTCTCCACGCAGACGGTAAATACGGTATGATGCTATGATATTGATCAGGAGTAAGTTATCCAAAATGAATGATTTGATCTGAATCGTAAATATGAATCATATTCAATCTTTTGATTTGTTAGAATAGAAATATGTATGAACATTTTATTTCCAAAAAGATCACTTTCACTGGAGAAATACAATCGTTGCCTATGTTGTCAAAATTCCTACATTAAAATAAATAAATATAAGAACTACGAAGCTTCCAGTTGAACACTTTGATTGTTCGACGTATTAATACTCGTATCTACTTGAGAAATATTCCTTGCTAGATTTCGTCCGCTTATAGAAAACAATCGATTGATCACAGGTCCTTTCGGATTTCTGATTGAATTCAATGAATAATTTTCTTCCTCATCTTCATCATCGGATCTCGATAGATCAAATTCAGTCGTAGCATAAAACAGATTTTTCACACCATTTTGGTTCGGATTCGCATCCACTGGTTCCTGCTTCTTCATGCACTGAATACAACCCATGGCTATATCATCAACATGAAAACTCTTTCATCGAATATACCCTTAAAAGATAAGATGATAAAAGATGCGTCATCAACGAATGTTTCAATCGTCGAAAGCGTTACGACAAATCTCAAAAGCAGATTATTCACGTTCAAAGTTATCTTCTTCATCAACGAGACGAACGTCCATGAGCATAAATCTTGAGTAAGTGAAAGATGTTCAAGCTTTGCATACTTGACATGTGGTGTCCTCTAACGCATTAACGCGCATGACTAACAATGTCAGAATTAGGTTACTCAGTTCAAAGTTTTAATTAAGAATCAGCTTTTTTTTCTTTGTGAATGTTGTTGAATGTTCATTTCAAATCGAATACAAATCATTTGTCGCTCTTTGCATAACATTTTTTAAACCAATAATTGAACATCTTTTCAAGTTCTTTCTTCTCGAGTATTTTGTCTCGTCCTCTATCGTTTTTCTCATTCTCACAATCTGACTATTCATATTTCGTCAGCTACGCACTGGTTACACATTCTTCGAACTTTTTTTTGTAGATTAAACAATTTAATACATCTAGTCGTCCCCCGATCATGAACCATTATTCCGCTTTTCTTCGTCCATCTCATGGAAAATCAACGAATAATGAAAACGATGAAAATTCCTCGATCAAAAATCTCTTTCTGAAACATTTAACAAAGTCGCAACAAAATGCGTTAACGAATAATAGTGGTAAAGGTACCACGCGTGGTATTCTTAGTGATGTTGGCAACAGACAGGTGCCAAACAAGTCCACAGTGATCGAACAATGTGTTGAAACAAAAGCTATTCTAACTGTACCTGCACAAGCAGCAAGTTTACCGATAATTGTCAGTAAGATCGAAGAAATTACTTTGAATGATAAACAACAAAAAGCCGAACCTGTTGTTTATGAGCCATTCACAAAACTCGCGCAGGTTCCACCAGAATTTGATTGTGACACTGTCGATCAAGCGAATATCATCACCGCTTCGGAATATGTCGTAGACATTTGTCTATACTGGCGTGAACTAGAACAAAAAACACCTATTCGACAAAATTATTTACTGAATCGTGCTGAAGGTAGAGAGACAAAGACGTTCAATTGAGTTTTATGTCGAGTTGTTTAGGTACAGCATCACCTCAAAATCGAGCGGTGTTAATCGATTGGCTCTATCAAGTTCATGACCGTTTCAAATTACTCTCGGACACATTTCATATGACAATTCAACTCATTGATCGATATTTACAAATAATCGATGCATCCAAACATGAATTACAATTGATCGGATCGACTGGTACGAAAAGTCTCGCCGCCATCGATATTCTTCATTGTTCTGTTGCCTTTTAGCTTTGTTAATTGCATGCAAATACGAAGAAATGACTATTCCCGGTATGAATGATTTCGTCTATGTATCTGACAATGCTTACTCGAAAGAAGAGATGAAAGAAATGGAACGCCGTATTATTTCGACCTTATCGTATGATCTTGGCCGACCATTATCAATAAATTTTCTTCGCCGATATTCGAAAATCGTTCAGGCAACCGATATCGAACATACTCTCGGCAAATATCTCTTGGATTTAACATTCACCGATCATTCATTTTCACATCTATGCCCATCTTACATTTCCGCATGTGCATCCTTTCTCTCACGTTATTTATTTGCATACAAACGTTTAACATCCACAACATCGATCAATGCTCTTATCGAACTTCTTTGGCCAAGTCAATTCATGCAATATCACACGAATTACACATTCGATCAATTGCGTCCAGGTATTGAACAATTAGGTCAATTGTTAATTGCTCAAGAAACAACGAAATTACGAAGTGTACAAAAGAAATTCTCGCAAAGTAATCTCTTTTCAGTTGCTCAACATAGTTATTGCAAAGGTGCCTATGTTCAAACGGCACTAGCACGTCTCTCGAAATGATCATAAAACAATCGGCGTTTTTTTTTATTCGTTAGATAGCTTATGCGTATGAAAATATCTTTCTTTCTTTTTCCAAATGTCAGATGAATGAAACTTTTCAGATAAAAAAAAAACCATCGGTGAGGTTCTCTTCTGCAATCTATCAGATTCCTATGTTCGTTAGTCTGATCAGATCTATACGCGTTAGATAAATACTTTCTAAAACTTCTACTCTGTGAATATCAATGTTTGTTATCTTTTTTTTTAACTTAGAAAAATTAATCGTTGGAAATATGTGTGTGAACATTAGAGATGTGTATGTCAGATATATCAATAAATAAACTCAATGAAAATGACTTTTTCTTCGCTTGGATTCTCATTGAAAAGTTCTGCATTGAGGAATTCTCTTCTTTTCTTTTCATTGTAGATCATGGCAGGTACTACGGTTGACTTGAATTTCAACGATACGGAAGATGTGGATGAAACATTTGCTTCACATAAGAGCAATGATCCTGAAACAGAGCAATTTGATCAAACAATTGGTCTGATTGAAGATATGATCATGGATGATGAGTTTCGTTCGATCCAACAATCGTTTTTAGCTAAATACGCGCATGAATTCGATCCTGATCTAGATGAAAATAAGTTAATCTATACGGATATTCATAAGGAATACTTAACAATAGTCGAAGATTTTGTTCTGAATAAAATCAAACGTGCGCAACCGAATTTCAATTTAGACGTCTTCATGAAACAATTCGAATCTCGACAAGACGAGTTAGAAGGCGAAATCTTCGAGTTTCTTTTAACATTCACTGATTTCGTCGTTTTTAAAGAATGGATGCTCGATCATCGTCGTGCTGCGAATCTACCCTTATTAGACGTGAATTCTTGTTTACAATCGATCAGTTTACAAAGCGCACGCGGAACAAATCCAACGCCCTTACTCGACCAAGTTAAACTTGATGAGGATAATTCAACAACACCAGCTAAATCTCTCGATTTTGGTATTACGGGAATACAAATAAAAAAATCGCAAAATCCGAAAAAGAAATGAAATTTTTGTACACAATGCATTTGAAAATTCGTTCGCCGTCCGTGGACTTTGAACCCTTCTATTTTGGACATTTGTTTTTAGTTTCTCTCGCTTTCTGTTATCTCGAACATTTCAGTGAATGACTAATAAAACGTACGCGTACCTTCCAATTACACTTGAATGACTCCAATAAATATGTTTTCATATGCTTTTAGATCGAAATGGCTCGTGAAATTCGTTTTATAAATCGAACTCTGTCTGATGGGTTATTGCAAATCTTTCGTTCTAGTCCTTTTCTCGGAATACTTTCATTTCTAATCGTGATTATTATTTCATCTGTGATACCATTGTCGTTCCTTTGGTTAATACAATATTTTCTATTTGACTCAGCTTTTATTACAATTCAATCATCTTGTCTACGTAATTTATTGACCATTTGGTCCATAGCAGAAGTCGGATTTTTGATTTATCAGTGTTATTTGTACAGAAAGATTCAACATCCGACTCAACCGCCATCGATAACCTCAAGCGAACGTGATCAACTTGTTTCATATGCGCTTCGAAACATTAAGGATGTGTCTCGTACACTGAGTAAATGGTTTATGGATTGTCCGTTCGAAGACATTGATCGAGAAAGTATCGCTGGTTGGTTAGCATTTGCATTTTACTCGAAATATCTTAATGATTTAACTGAGAGTGAATATAATGAAATCGATTGTTTCATCGAAAAAGTTCAAGAGCAAACGCAAATGAAAGCAGCTACTGAAAAGTCATCGAGGAAAATCTTTTACATGAGACATATTCTCGATCCTGTTCGAGTTATTTTCCGTCCGTTGGCTTTCTACTTTGTCACTGATACGATAGTCAATGGAATCTTAGCAAAATGGAATTTATCTCTTCGAGGATACCGATTCGTTCAGGTAGGTCATTTACAATTTTGGACATTTTGTCAGGAAGGAAATGAGAATGAAGAACCTATTATATTCTTTCACGGAATTGGGGTGGGATTATTGACATATCAGCCGTTTATCTCTACTTTACATAAAAAATTTGCAAACAATCGCCGTATTATTCTCATTTCAATGCGATGTGTTTCAATGCGTTATCCATCGCTTCAAGACATTCCAAATATGTCCGAAACAAGCGAGTCAATCAAGCAGATCTTTGATCATTATCGAATAAAGAAGGCTGTTTTCATCGGTCATAGGTACGTCGTATAAGTTCTTTCAAAAAAGTATTTTCCTATCCTCTGTTTGTAGTTATGGCACCGCTTGTCTTTCATGGGTTGTTCAGAAATGTCCGGAATTGATTTCTCGTGTAATCTTTGTCGATCCGATTTGTTTCGCGCTGTTCGAACCATATGTCGTTTATAATTTTGTCTATCGCACACCTTACAAATTGGGGCATTTCTATTTGTACTACTTCGTTTGTCGCGAAATGGGTATTTCGTATGTTGTCAGTCGACATTTCTGGTGGACGCAAAATAATTTGTATGTCGAGCAGATCAAATCCTGTGCGAATGGAAAACTCCCCACATATGTTCTTTTATCCGAACGAGATTGCATTGTCAATTCGGATTTAGTTAGAGACTATTTGACTGATAATCAAATTGAATACTATTGGGCACCGAAACTCTCTCATGGTGATTTTATGCACGATAAAGCAAGTTGGAAGAAAATTTGTGAATGGATTTCATAGGTTTTTCAGTGTTCGTTTTGAATTTTCATAATAAATTTAACACTATTTTCACAACTCATATTGCAGGTGTTGAAATCTATTGAGAAGATATAGATTCGAATGTCTATGTCATCTCGGTAGATTACAGCGGATGTTTTCATTAACTCTCTTCTTCACGATCTCTTATATCGAATGTCGGACTTATTTTTGCATTCAATTCATTAGACTCTCTTCATCTTACTACAACTGCATTAAACTCATCAAATATTTAGTACTCAGATTTAGTTTCCTCTATCTTCACATCATTCTGGATTTAATATTAATGCATAGTTAAGTATAGCAACACACACTAAATGATTCATCGAGGAGAAGAAAAAACAACATCCCGTCAGTCAAGGAAAGATCTTCCCTTTTTTTTTGTTTTTGTTATGGTGATTGTATAAAGCAAAATCCGACTAATCTCTGTATATTTATTTTTACGTATAATATTCGTGCAAATATATAACATACAAAACAGAACTATGAATGGTCGAGAGAGCGAAAGAGAAGAACAGATGAGTAAGTAAAAAGCAATCACAGACAAAAGGCATCTCGTATGATAGAGTCATTAACACGCTGTCATCTCGCGTCAATAGTTACTTCATTTTTATCATCATGGTTAAATAAGCATCACTTTGAGATGATTGACAACGTCAGACGTCGAATGGAGATACACCAGTAGAGTATTCGTGTCCACCAACTACCGTCGCACCGCCGATCGTACTATCTCGTGAAACGTAAAGTGACGTGAAATTACAATGCCCATGCTTAGGATTATGACGGCGTGAAAGAATTGATGAAATATAAACAAGAATCCAAACTGTAATGATTAATGAGATTAATCCGATGTAAGGCCATAGAGCGAACGCAAGTGTAAACGAACTGGATGTATTGATTTCCAAGGATGATGTTTCATTCGAATTGATTATAAAAAAGTTCTAGATGAGTAAAAATATAGGCTAAATCGTAGAGGCAAAACTTGATTACTTACAACTGGTAAATAGATACGATTAGTATCTGTAGTTACAATAACAAAGGTCATTTCTTTTTCATCCATAATTCTGATAGTTATGTTGTATATGTCTCTCTATAAGGCATTCTTATACTTCTATTTTTCTTTTTCTTTTACAGTCGATTCAGTATCTATTTTCTATTTCTTCTCCTCGCATTTCGCTTCTTTTCTATTTGTGCTAATAATACGTTCAACAGATAAAGTAGATTTATATATAGAACAAGAATTCCTCTAGAATTGGATACAATGGTTCTTTCTATTATTGTAAAATTAGTTCATTTTAAAATGCAGAGCTATTAATGGATTTTCTATTTTTATTTCAATGAAGAATTGTATATGGTTACGAGCATCACATATAACAAAAGTTCATTAAGGAACATCGATATTGATTTTCTCTGGTTAATATGAATTGATTTTACTGTGAATCCAGTTGAGATATGTACTTGTACGTGTATAAACCCCCGGATAGTTGGAAAGAGCACAATCAGCTCCAAAACTAACAACACCAGATAGATACCATTGGCCATTAGTATTATACATCAAAGGACCGCCGCTATCACCTTGACAACTATCTTTTCCGCCAACATAAGGCATACTAGCACCAATTTGTCGCTGAACATTGAAATATGCCGGGTAAGCTGCTTTGGCTTGCGAATTTGTTACTTGAACAGTCACTTGTCGAAGAGCATTGGGTAAGGCACTACCTTTGTGTATTGAACCCCAGCCAGCGACTGTAACTGGCATTGATTCTTGAGGATCCGGTCCTGGCAAGCAAACCAAACTAACATAGGCATTCAATTGAACTGGTTGTGCTAAACGAAGAACAGCGATGTCGTGAGCTTGAGTAATCGAATTGTATTGTTCATGCATAAAAATACGTGTAACACCGATGTTCTGTGTACGACCGTTGTTCTTATTCGATCGTTCATGTAAACCGGCAATGATACGAAGTTGACTACTACTAGCTGATGTCAAACAGTGAGCAGCGGTGAGCACGTGACGGGTATCAATCAATGTTCCACCACAAAAGTGATCACGTACTTGTAATGAAACAATCCATGGCCATGAATGTGGTATTGCTTCCACTCCTCCAACAATACGTTGCGTAGCTGGAGTAATAGATTGACGACCGCAAGTGTTAGTTGTCGGTACCAATGGTGTTGTTGTCGGACGAGGAGTAGCTACTGTGGCGCTAGTTGATTGTCCGATACTTGTCTTCGAACAACAGAAACGTACCCTATAATCTGTACATACTTTCTGTTTGTATCCATCTACTTGTTGATTTAAACATAGAAATCCGTCTTTGAGAGTCAAACGAAACAAATCACCAGTTTGCACTGGAGATGCTCCTTTCACGGTTTGCGCCTAGAATCATTCTCATTCAACCTAATGACATCAGACAATTTCTTTCACTTACCTCAACAGCAATAGGTGCAGGACACATAAACAAAGGAAAATTTTGTTGCAAATGATTCGTTACTTCAAAATCACCTTGTGAACTACTTGGATCACTCGAATCGAACCAGGTTGTCCATTGATTATTTCCTGAACAAGTTGACTCAGTGAAACTTGACGGATCAAATAGACCTTGCGCAAATACGGCAATGTTGAACTGCAGTATCAGTAATATTATTCCGATAGTAAGCATTCTGATCAATATTAAAATAGGTGTCAAAGAAGTCAATTACTGACACTTCTCTTTTTTTTTCAAAAATAAGTAAAACCGAGTGGATATATGTAGTGACTGAAATTGGATCTGTGATCGAAGAAGAAATATTTATGTATTATTTAACTATCGAAAATATTATGAAAGTTGATCCAAGGTCGAACGATATATTTTAAAAGTACGTCCTTAGCATGAATAAAATATCTGATTATAAGACAATTAGATCTATTTTATACTTTTCGAAACACCGGATTAGTTTCGCGCGAATAATTTCCTTGTCACGATTGTTGAACATGGAGAAATTAGTTCAAATCTATTTTCAATAGTCAAATTTTCCACCGGTGTTCAACATTGACCGGATTCTACCTGATTTCTCCACAGAATCACATCTTCGTTCTCAATAATGAACTCTTAAACTAAGTTTGGTTAACAAAAGTGTACACAGAGTAAATGCAGATCCGGTGGCAATTACAGACTAATAGTCTGTCTGTGAAATGTATAGCTGTCATGGCCAAACGAGAAACGTGATCAATTTATCTTATACGTATATCCTGAATCAATTAAAACCCAAGCAGACGATCATCAGTAATTGACATTTTCATTCCAACTCATATAGATTTCACCTGAAAGATGTCCAAGTCTCTTTTTTTGTCCCTCGAAATCAATTTCTTCTATAATTATCCGCAATATAGACGACGGTTTATATCACAAATGACCTTTGGGAAACGAATCATTCCGATATCTTAATGAACAACCTATAACGTTATATCAAACACATTGCTCTCGCTTATGTGAAGAACTAAAGATAATTATTGTCGACGATGCAAATCAAGACGTTAATGAGAGACAAAAATGTTTGGCATGTCGATAATAAAAAAAGAATTTCAATTCCAGGTCGGAATCGCTTGGAAGATGAATTTCTCTTTACTTATCAATAGTGACATGTGGGATAATCTAAGTATTACAGAGAAAATCATGTCCAAATGTCGTCTATCAATGATTCTTTGTCTTTTTCTACCTCAAGGTCTTGCTATTGTTAACATAATTTTGTCTCTGGAAATCTTCATCATTATGAAAAAAAACCTAACTTGATCAAACAAGAGAGAAGACAAGAATCAAGCGAGATATCTATCGCAATCAGGATTTTCCTCGTCATATTATTATTAATAGCTATTCTCTTGTCGCATGAATATCCAGCTTGTCTCATACATATAAGTATTAGTCGAAGAGAAGAGAAGAGAAATCGACATATACAAAGGTGAACAAATCTCTATTCATTTCATTATTCATCTTGTTGTGATCTCATTCACATACACACAGTCGGTAAGTCATCTCTTGCGTGTTGATAGCTTTAAAGTTAATTATTGTGATTGAAAACGAATGTATGAAGCATGATTGAACAAGAAGATGAACATTTCGTCTTTGCGATTGGAAAAATAAAAGGGTGTGAAATTGCGCTTTCGTAAAGCTGAGAATGAACAAGTCAACAATCAAAATAGAAATGTGCGAAGCGATGAAAGACAATGAATTGAGTTGAGATGATATATAGATGAAATCAGATTAATATGTAAATGAGTATGTGAACTTTTGTCTAATGTTATTCTTTCCTTGGAACTGAAGTTTTCTTTTCTATGTCGTAATGATGAGTAAATCAGTCTTTTCTTCTTCTTTCTCGTTGTCTTGGACAAATCGAGTTGTTGTTTATTTTCATCTCGAGGCACGTTCGTTGCGATTTCATCTCTTGAAGGTAAGTATGTGATATCGACTCTAAACGATGTAGATATATCATTAAGCTGTTCTTCGTTATGATAGATGTGCATGTCAAAAAGAACAAACTTGAGTTGAGACAAAAAAAAAGGTGTTAACATTTTGTTGATTGTTCACGTATAACATTCGGAAAAGATGAAAAAAGGTGATAATCAAATAGAATTTCGACGTAATCTTTGTTTTCTGGTGACACATCGAAGTGAAACAAAAGAAAGAAATGACCGATCGATTCGATTAGTATGCAGTGTTAGCCTTGACTAAATATACAATTGTTTTGTTATATCTCTACCGCCCATATTCAGTTGACGATCGGCATCTGTCTTTATATGATCGATGTACATCAGATTAGAACGAACAGCTCGTTCATATCATATCATATCATATCTTTTGGATTTCTTTGTAGAATAAATGATGAAGAGAATTCTTCTATTGTACGCTTTGTTTTACTCATGTCAACTGATCGATGGCAAGATTAAACATAATCTTTGGTGGTAAGTTGGATACTTGAATGAACATAGTGGAAAACAAATGAATTTTGTTTTAGGAATATTGGTCTTGAAGGGCACAATGAGAATCTTTTATCGACTTATTCGTTTTTGAATTCGGCAAATCGATATGAAATCAATGAAGATTCATCACAATACTGTCAATCAACATTGAGAAGTTTAACAACTGGACAAAAACAAATTTGTTTGCTGCATGCTGACCATATGCCGATTGTTATTCAAGGTACATTTTTTCTCACCCAAAAAATTCAGTCCTTGATGATTTCATTAACATAGGTGCGAGTAAAAGTATTGAAGAATGTCAACATCAATTTCAAGATCGCCATTGGAATTGTTCAACAACACGGGACGGATCTGTATTCGGACCAGTTGCTGATCATGGTAAACCAGCAAACGTTACCGGAAAAAGTTTTTTTCTTCTATAACTGATCTTTGTAGCAAACCGAGAAACCGCGTTGACCCATGCAATGTTTTCAGCTGGAATTACATATGCGGTCAGTCGAGCATGTAAACAAGGCTTTCTGAAATCTTGTTCGTGCAGTCGAACGGCTCGACCAAAGAACTTACCACGGGAATGGTCATGGGGAGGGTTTGTCGTTCGAAAGTAGTTCTTCGTTGACACTTTTTAATATTTGGAATAGATGTGGGGATAATATTGATTATGGATATCGATTTAGTCGAGATTTTGTTGATACACCAGAAAAAGAAATCGATTCTGGTGTTTCGTACAATCCATTTATGAATGTGAATCAAACAAGTTATGGAGGAAGACGACAGAAACTAGTACGACGTGGACGAATACGACGACAAATGAATATACATAACAATGAAGTCGGACGACGAGTATGACCTTGAAGAAAATAACCTTTTTTTTTATGAAATGTCTTTAACTTAGGCCGTTTATCGACTAACAAAAGTTGTATGCAAATGTCATGGTGTGAGTGGCTCCTGTAGGTAAGGGATAGTTCGGCCTTTGCAGGCGAAAAGGAAATGATAACTTGTTCACTCTCATAGTCTTCGAACATGTTACCAGCAATTGCCAACGTTTCGTGAAGTAGCTGCGTACTTAAAAGAAAAATATGATAGCGCTGTGGAAGTTCGTTATCAGCGACGTTTAGGAGAACTACGTTCACGTGATCGACGATTCGTTGGACCAACAAAAGACGATTTAATCTACTTTGAAGAATCGAATTTCTGTGAATATAATCCTCGAATCGGCTCATTGGGTACAAAAGATCGTCCGTGTAATCGAACGAGTCAAGGACCTGACGGTTGTGCGACGATGTGCTGTGGACGAGGTTATAATACAATCCGAAAATATGTTCAAGAAAC
Source organism: Adineta ricciae (assembly GCA_905250025.1). Classification (NCBI taxonomy): domain Eukaryota; kingdom Metazoa; phylum Rotifera; class Eurotatoria; order Adinetida; family Adinetidae; genus Adineta; species Adineta ricciae. The sequence continues at coordinate 216,597 of CAJNOJ010000131.1, forward strand.
GTGCAATTGTAAATTTGTTTGGTGTTGCTCTGTACATTGCGAAACATGTCATAAACTTATGGAAATTCATGTGTGCAAATAGATTATTTGGCAGATGTTTTAGTTATAAGTGTGACTTTGTTTTCTGTCCGTTTGTTATTATGATTATTTTAATATCTGAACTTTTTCGAACTAATTCATGTATGATTATTCATTGGTAAACATTATTCTTCACTTTTTGATAATAAAATTACCTTTGTCGTACCGTTTGGTTTCTTCTTCTGTCAGAGTTTCTACTCATTTCGACATTTTGATCCATGGGGACATCTCGTAACGGTAATATAAACTATTCAGACTCGAAAGTATCTTTCCTTTACTGATATCTGTCAACTCCCTGCGGAGTCGTAAACTTTCTCATGGCAAAAAGCATCTCACCGGATTGTATTTATTCTTTCTTCGTCATTCAACGAGAAAATAATCTCTTGTACATTCCATGAACATCATGCCAATGGATAAACGAGCGACTGTTAGAAGCGATGTCGGTCGCGGATGTTTGTGATATAAACCATCGATATCTATGACGAGCAGTGCCAGTTTGGAATAAGAAAAACAGAGAACAACTTTCGGGTGTGTGATGGTAATCATCATTGCATACCGACACTTATATGCTTCATTACCAACGTTATCAATGACTCGAATGGAATAATATATGAAGCTGTCTTTCTGTTCTATTAACACTCTAGTCAATTAATATCGTTGATTGCACGGTTATCATGTAGTCTGTATCAATTATCAACACGAGAAACCGTTCGATTAATTAACGCGAATTAGATATAAGAAAACAGTTCGTGTAACGTGCGCATAAATTCCTATTGATATCGATCGAGGGAACATATCTAATTATGTTTCATGTAAATATAAACATCATAACATACGTTTTACTTTCTATATAAATCTTAACTGAAACTATGGTCTAATGTTTATATCGACAATAATGTTTCGAACAGATGAGAATGATCAACGAGTATGTGTAACATCAAACATCCATCTATGTTAGACTATTATGTTTGATTTGAGCCAAAATTGGCGAAGAAACTTTCGGTGAGACAATTTTCCGATTAACTAATTTTCTAAGTGAATAACTTGTTATTATCTCTGACAAACAACATTTTGACTAATTCTTTTGTCATAAATGTCATGTGAAAAGACTTTTCACAGCAGGCGGACAATATAATAATTTTAAATTCTAGCAACAAGATTATCAAGAAGAAGAGTATTTTCATTAGTAATAGGTTAACTGAGTACGAACATATCTCACGATACTCTTGAGAAGAAGCGTAACCGTTGGAAGGAAAATACTTGTACTCTTAAAACAACTGTTATATGACATGACTGATTAGCAACTGTGTACAAATAACTAATCTGGCTTGATTCAATTAGATGTAGACGGTTGGAAAATACATTACGAACAAATCATTTGATAGAAACCTATAAAAAAACCAAAGCGGTTATCCTATAAATAAACTCTGACTTCATTCGCGTACATTTTTGGACAAGAGACATTGAATGTTGTGCAGACTGGTTCTCTCTGCCGATCCGTTGTTTTGTTTATTTATAAAGAAGATAAATTAGGTTAAGATTTGCCTATGCTTTAGATTTATTTCTCATTTCAAGGCTAGATAGATTGATGATTTGTATGAAAGGAGAAAATAAGCCATATCAATAATAGATATTCCTTTCTCAATCGAACTAAACAAACTGGTAATATTGCATTTACATGCATCTAATAATGGATCATTGGAAACAGACAGATATGTAATCATTCTCTTCTGTTCGCATCTTTGCTTATACTAGATCAATGTACAATGTATACACACACGAAGTAAGAACAACATTAGAGATGAGAGACACCCGTAGAATTCTTCCGCTACATGTCATATGCACTTCCATAAATATCTGTCAGTGAATCTTTTCTTTCTTCGTGCCTCTTGCTTAGCTCAATATCTTAATGGCACGTACACGTAGTTTGGAAGTTATTACTACCAGTGGTCGTTGTCGGAATGAATGAAGAGAAAGAGAGAGAGGGAGAGAGAGAGAGGGAGGAGGCGGGGGAGAAAGAAAGCAGAAGTGAATATCATAGTTCGTCCGAGAACATTTGCCAATTTTGGAGATGTCTTCGTTTGGATTCGACCAACCATTTGTAGAATTTAGCTATAATCTGCTATCCAAAGAGAGGGAGAAGAGAAAAGGGGAATAGGGGAGAAGAAATCAGATCTATTTCTTGTCGACACTCTTTTTTTCCTTAGACGACAAAAAGAAAAACAGAGAGTATATATAACCAGTTGTTATTCAATCAGACAGTTGTTTAACACAAAACACGATTAGACGAGCGCATCTCACTCATTATCAGGTAGAGATAAACACCACTGAGAATTTGTTTATTGAAGTAACTCTTGATTTTAGATTTCATTGTGTTGAATTGATTCATCATGTCGATCGAAGGGTAATGAACTGAACGAAACCGCGATGTTGATGCATAAAAAGTCTGTTATTTTCAGTGTTATTTATGATCCTAATGATCCGGAATTGAAAGAGTCAATGAAATATTTGGCTCTTCCAACGGAAGAACGTATTAAACTTCAAGCTCAACCTTTTGATGGTAAAAAGCAATGTTGGATTCCTGATGCAAAGGAATCATTCGTTGCTGCTGAAATTACCGCTACAAAAGGTGACGAAGTAACGGCTAAAACTGATAAAGGAGAGGTTTGTAAAATCAAAGGGAAGCTTGGAAGAGTCATTCTGAAAACGAATATTTCAGACCGTCACATTGAAAAAAGACGATGTTCAGCAAATGAATCCACCGAAATTCACTTGCTGTGACGATATGGCTAATTTGACATATTTGAACGACGCTTCCGTCTTGCATAACTTACGTGATCGTTATCAACGTTGGCTTATCTACGTAAAGATCCCATTTTCTATCTCTTTCTCAAATTCTCGCTTCGAATCTTTAGACTTATTCAGGTTTATTCTGTGTCGCCATCAATCCGTACAAGCGATTACCGATTTATACAATGAAAGTGGTTCTGATGTATCGTGGAAAGAAGCGTACAGAAGTGCCACCGCATTTATATGCAATTTCTGACAATGCATATTCGAATATGCTTCGCGGTAAGAAATGAATCGATTGATTTTTAATCTAAACATGATTTTTTTGTTCCGAGAATGTTCATCATTATACACTCTCATGTAAATACACATCTAATCATAGAACCATATGAAACAACAGAAAATTTATTGACATTTTCTTTGATTACGACGTCGTATCGATCTATCTCTTGACGAGTTCGTTTACACAGAATGTGTAGGAAGTAGTAACAGCAGAGTTATCCACTATCAATTAATAATAACGTCAAAAAAAGCGAGAAGAGCGAACATGAGAAAACGACATTCCTCAAATGATCAAACACGCAACTGTTTCTTTCACTTGTATTAGAAGAGAAGTAATCAGAAATGCTCAGACGTTATCTGTTGTTTGCAAAAGAAGACAAACTAATTATCTCAAAGATCAAGATTGTTGATGAAATATCGAAGCAAACGATTTGATTGATTATGTAATTAAAATCGAACTAATTTTATTTCCATTTGCTGTTTAGAACGAGAAAATCAATCGATGTTGATCACAGGAGAGTCAGGTGCTGGAAAAACGGAAAACACCAAGAAAGTCATTCAATATTTCGCTTTGGTTGCCGCTGCCGGGGCAAAGAAAGAGGAGGGCAAGGTAATGTATTGAGATCATCTCTTCATTCGCTGCATTTCTTCATTTCCCATCAAACAATATAATTTCTCTTTCAAGAAAACTATGACCCTTGAAGATCAAATTGTTTCGGCTAGTAAGTGCGAGTTTATTTCCCTCGATGGAATAATCTATTCATCAAAGAATACATACAAATGATGTATTTCTACCAATAATAGATCCCGTACTCGAGGCCTATGGTAATGCAAAGACTACGAGAAACAATAATTCTTCTCGATTCGTAAGTTGCGATTCATGAGAGAATCGCAGCACGATGTAGAAACCCTGATTTGATCGACATACATACACCTTCTCCATTCCACTGATTTTCTCCCTTTTAAGCACATTTACACCTCACCGAAATGCATGCGAACCTTGTTGTTTCCTCCTAATAGAAAACCATGACTCTTGAAGACCAAATTGTTCAATCCAACCCTGTACTCGAGGCGTTTGGCAATGCTAAAACGTCTCGAAATAATAATTCTTCTCGATTCGTAAGTTATAAAAATCGAGAATTATTCGCATGTTTGCCTGTGACTAATGCATGTATGAGTTTGTTTGAGAAAAAAGAAACAAACATTTTGTCTGGTATTTGTCCGATTTCCTAGGGTAAATTTATTCGTATTCACTTTGGCAGTTCAGGAAAGATCGCTGGCGCTGATATTGAAGTTTATTTACTCGAAAAAGCTCGTGTTATCTTTCAGGTAAGATCGAAGATTTTCTTAAAGATTAAATTAACTCGATATTCCTTCTTCTTTCAGCAACCGGGTATGGAATTTCATTTCTCATTTGAATTCTAATCAAGACCTTCAACTTTTAGCTGAACGTAACTATCACATTTTCTACCAGTTGTGTTCCAATGCTTTTCCTGAGTATCACAGTAAGATTTTGATAGACACTCATCGCAGAAGAAAATTCATCTGTTTAATTCTTCTCTTCAGAGGAATGTCTTATCGAGGGTAATCCAGGCAAATATCATTATGTATCACAAGGCATGCTCACAATTGATAATGTTGATGATGCTGAGGAAATGAGAATCACGGATGAAGCATTCGATGTTCTCGGTTTTACGAAGGTTTGTCTGGAATAATCCGATTGAAAATTTACATGATTTTTTTTAATCATAGGACGAAAAATTGAATATGTACAAAGGTACAGCAGCTATAATGCACTTTGGTAACTCTCAATGGAAACAGCGACCGCGAGAAGAACAAGCTGAGGCTGAAGGCACAGAAGAATGTGAAAAAGTCGCACATCTTCTTGGAATTGAAGCAGCAGAACTTATCAAAGGTCTACTTAAACCACGTATCAAAGTAAAGTGTCACTTCGGTCACTGATGATTTTTCTGAAAACATGCTCGATTTCGATTTAGGTTGGCAATGAATATGTCAACAAAGGTCAAAATAAAGATCAAGTTCTTAATTCAATTGGTGCACTCTCCAAATCTGTATGTCACAAAATTCATCCGTGATTTGTATATTGCGTGTTCGTTGTAGATCTACTCACGTATGTTCAATTGGTTAGTCGAGCGAGTTAACGTCACGCTCGATGTGAAAGCTAAACGACAATATTTTATTGGTGTACTTGATATTGCTGGTTTCGAAATTTTCGAAGTAAGGTTTGATATCGTTGAATTTCGTCTCGAGATGTTCTCTTTTAGTACAATGGTTTCGAACAATTATGTATTAATTATACCAATGAACGTCTTCAACAGTTCTTCAATCATCATATGTTCGTCTTGGAACAAGAAGAATACAAGAAAGAAGGAATTCAATGGGAATTTATTGATTTCGGTATGGATTTACAAGCGTGTATTGATCTTATTGAAAAAGTAGGACATCGCCTTTGGAAGTTTTCATTTGATTCAAGAGAGACTTTTAGCCGATGGGTATTCTGTCCATTCTTGAGGAAGAATGTATCGTACCCAAAGCAACAGATAAGACATTTGTTGAAAAACTTTATAATAATCATTTGGGTAAACATCCACAATTCGGTAAACCCAAACCATCGAAAGGCAAAGCTGAAGCACACTTTGAAATCCATCATTATGCTGGTTCAGTGCCATACACCGCCACAGGCTGGCTTGAAAAGAACAAGGATCCTATCAACACAACGGTGTATGTTACGGAAAACCGAGCGGAACGCACTAATTATTGCTTTCTCGATTTCTTTTCAGTGCTGGTCTCTTCGCCAAGTCGAAGAATGCTATGTTAAGTCATCTTTATGCCGATGTCGCTGAGGAAGAAGGCGGTGGTAGCAAAGCCGGAGTGAAGAAGAAGGGTGGCAGTATGCAAACCATCTCAGCTACACATCGAGTAAGCTCAGCCGAGGTTCTGTTTCGTGAATAATCGATTGGAATTTAAGGAACAATTGAACAAATTGATGACGAACTTGAAACAAACGCATCCTCATTTTGTTCGCTGTATTATTCCAAATGAAGTGAAAACTGGAGGCATTCTCGACTCACACTTGGTTCTCCATCAGCTTCATTGTAACGGTGTTCTCGAAGGCATCCGTATCTGTCGCAAAGGCTTTCCTAATCGTATGATCTACTCGGAATTCAAACAACGCTATTCCATTTTGGCACCCAATGCTATTCCAAAAGGTTTTGTTGACGCGAAAAAAGCAACGGAAAACATTCTCAAAGATGTCCAACTATCCGATGAATTGTACCGATTGGGAACAACGAAAGTGTTCTTCAAAGCAGGTGTCTTAGGTCAACTTGAAGATATGCGTGACCAAGCTCTATCGAAAATCATCGCCACTTTACAAGCGCAAGTTCGCGGTTATATCATGAAGAAAGAATATAAGAAGATGTTAGAAAAGCGCTTAGCTTTATCAATTTTACAACGAAATTGTCGTAAATATTTGTCGTTGCGCAATTGGCCATGGTGGAAATTGTACACGAAAGTCAAACCCTTGTTATCTGTTGCACGACAAGAAGAAGAAATGAAGAAACTTGAAGATGAATACAAAGCATTGAAGGAAGCTTTTGAAAAAGAAGAAAAACTACGAAAAGATACCGAAGAAAACAACGCGAAATTAATCAAAGGTTGACAAATGAATATCATATTCCATCGAAACTCTACTTGTATTTTTCTTTGTAGAAAAGAATGACATGTATTTGCAATTGGAAGCTGAACGTGCGAATACTTCTGGCGCTGAAGAACGTCTGACCCGACTGATCACCCAAAAAGCCGATCTCGAACAACAAATCAAAGATATGGAAGAACGTATCAGCGAAGAAGAAGACGCAACAGCCGAATCCAATGCCAAGCGAAAGAAACTTGAGCATGATATCGATGGTTTGAAGAAAGACATCGATGACATGCGATTAAGCTTACAAAAGGCAGAGAATGAATCGAAAACGCGAGATAATCAAATTCATACATTACAAGATGAGATGGCTCGTCAAGATGAAACAATCGCTAAGATCACGCGTGAACGTAAACGTCTCGAAGAACAAAATACGAAAACGACGGAACAGTTGCAAGCGGAAGAAGATAAAGTGAATCATTTGACTAAATTAAAGACGAAACTCGAGCAAACTTTGGATGAACTAGAAGACAGTTTAGAACGTGAGAAGAGAAGCCGAGTTGATTTGGACAAATCGAAGCGAAAGTTGGAAACCGACGTGAAATCTCTACAAGCAAGTTTGGAAGAGGTCGAACGGGCAAAACGAGAATTAGAAGAAACAGTTAAACGTAAAGATCAAGAAATTCAACAAATGGGCGGACGACTCGAGGATGAACAAGGACAAGCGACAAGTCTCGGCAAGAAAATCAAAGAAATGCAAGCACGTATTGAAGAGTTGGAAGAAGAGCTGGAAAATGAACGGCAATCACGATCGAAGAGCGAAAAGCAGCGTGCGGACTTGGCGCGTGAAATCGATGAGATGAACGATCGATTAGAAGAAGCTGGTGGTGCAACGTCGACACAAGTCGAAATGAACAAGAAACGTGAAGGTGAATTGGCCAAACTTCGACGAGATTTAGAAGAAGCCAATCTTCAACATGAGGCCACTGCTGCCCAATTACGGAAGAAACATCAAGATGCTGTCAGTGAAATGGGGGAACAAATCGATCAGTTGCAGAAACTGAAAAACAAATTGGAAAAAGAAAAACAAAGTGTCAAATCGGAGTTGGATGATTTACGTTCACAAGTTGAACATTTTCAAAAGGGTAAAACAACGGCAGAGAAACTCTCCAAACAACTCGAACAACAATTGAATGATATTCAAATCAAACTTGAAGATAGTCATAAACAAATCAATGATTTCAATGTCCAGAAATCGAAATTAGTCAATGAAAACTCTGATTTACTCAAAACTGTCGAAGAATTTGAACATCAAGTTAGTCTCTTACAGAAATCCAAAGTCGTCTTACAACAACAAGCTGACGAAGCCAAACGTGCTTTAGAGGACGAAACACGTGGCAAAGGTTCAGTTCGTATGTATCAAAATGATCCATTGACAAAAGACTAAACGAAACATTTACATTTTAGATTCACAAATTCGTAATTTAACAGCTGATCTCGAGCAAACACGCGAACAACTTGAAGAAGAACAAGAAGGCAAAGCTGAATTTCAAAGACAAGTTGCAAAACTTCAAGCTGAAGTTCATCAATGGAGATCACGTTATGAGTCAGAAGGTACGTGAAATCAGCTGGCTGCGATGGCATTCAAAGCTTGTTGTCTTGTTGTAGGTTTGGCTCGAAGTGAAGAACTTGAAGAAGCTAAACGAAAATTAGCTGCAAAATTGACCGAAGCGGAAGAACAAGTCGAAGCTGCATTGAGCAAATGTAATGCTTTAGAAAAAGTTAAAGCTCGCCTACAAGGTGAAGTCGAAGACCTTATGGTTGATGTTGAACGCGCCAATGCCAGTAAGTTCACTCCGATTTGATTTTTTCTTCAAAAACATTCGATATTTCTAGATGCTTCGGCTATGGACAAGAAGCAAAAACAATTCGACAAATTAATTAATGAATGGAAACAGAAATGTGAGGACATTACGATCGAACTCGAAGCATCGCAAAAAGAAGCGCGACTTTATTCAACTGAGCTTTTTAAATTGAAGACTCAATATGAAGAATCGCACGAGCAAATCGAAGCACTTCGCAAAGAGAATCGAAACTTAGCTGATGAAATCAAAGTAAAACATTCCACATGAATTGTTTAAGATCAAGACTTGGTTTGTTTCAGGATCTTATGGATCAATTAGGCGAAGGCGGAAAGAACGTTCACGAATTAGACAAAGCTCGTAAACGTGCTGAATTAGAAAAGGAAGAACTTCAGTCTGCACTGGAAGAAGCAGAATCCGCACTTGAACAAGAAGAAGCGAAAGTTCTTCGTGCACAAATGGAATTGAGTACAGTTCGTCAAGAAATCGATCGACGTATTCACGAAAAAGAAGAAGAATTCGAAAATACCCGTCGTAATCATGCGCGCGCACTAGAATCGATGCAAGCAAGTCTAGAAGCGGAAACACGATCGAAAGGAGAAGCCTTGAAACAAGTAACATCTGCTTCCGAAACTGAGTTCGATAAGAATTTTCGTTTTGTTTCAGAAAAAGAAACTCGAATCGGATATCAACGAATTAGAAATCGCTCTGGATCATTCGAATCGCAATAATTCGGATTTACAAAAGGCATTGAAACGACTTCAACAAACTGTCGCGGAATTCTCAACACAGATTGAAGAAGAACAACGGCAACGTGATGAAGCCCGAGAAGCTGCTATGGCTGCTGAACGTCGCGCTAACCTCATCATCGGTGAAGTTGAGGAATTACGTACTGCTTTGGAACAAGCTGAACGCGCTCGTAAAGCAGCCGAAAATGAATTAAATGAAGCAGCTGATCGTATCAGTGAACTAAGCACACAAAATGCCAATATCTCATCACAACGACGACAACTTGAATCAACTGTCGCTGCTATGCAAGCCGATTTGGATGAAGCAGTTGCAGAGCTTAAAAATAGTGAAGAACGCTCGAAAAAAGCGGGTTAGTTTCGTTTTCCTCTTTGATCCATTTCATTGAAAGTCTTTTTGTTTAGCTGCGGACGCTGCCCGTTTGGCTGAAGAATTACGCCAAGAACAAGAACACGCATTACAAGTTGAACGTCTTCGTAAAGGATTTGAACAACAAATCAAAGATCTTCAAATACGTCTCGAGGAAGCTGAAGGCAGCTCACTCAAAGGCGGAAAACGTGTTATCGCTAAACTTGAACAACGTGTAAGAAGAATGGAGTTTGTCAGAAAATAATTCTTCACTTTTGAATATTTAGATTCATGAACTGGAGAGTGAGGTTGAATTAGAACAACATCGTCATCAAGAAACATTGAAAGAGTTACGTAAGAACGATCGCCGCTTGAAAGAGCTCATCTTTCAAACCGAAGATGATCGTAAGAATCATCTTCGATTGCAAGATCTCTCCGAAAAACTACAAACCAAGATCAAAGTCTACAAACGACAAGTCGAAGAAGCCGGTGCGTTCGAAATCTTCTTTCCTTTCGATGAAACTCCATTTTTCTTTAGAGGAAATCGCTGCACTCAATTTGGCGAAATATCGTAAAGTTCAAGGTGAACTCGGTATGAAATTCCTATAAATCATTTTGTCAGAATGTCACTTTTGTTTTTGTAGAAGAATCAGCTGAACGTGCTGATCTTGCAGAGAATCAACTAGGCAAATTACGTGCTAAGAACCGTTCGACTGTTAGTGCTAGTCGAACTTCGCCAGGTGTAAGTTGATTCAGAATGAAATACTTGGTCAAAATTCGTCTTTTTCGTTTAGCGTGACATTCGTGAATCGACGATGATTCGAGCAACATCAATGATTCGTTCAAGTTCAGTTCGTCCTCGTTAGAACGGCGGACGCTTTGTGTGCATGGGCTTCTTGATTGCTAACAATTTCTCATCTATTCTTTATTTTAATTCATAATTATGATGTAGATTGTCGAGACCTTGTTTTTTGTGTTTATGCGAGACATGAAAGCAGAAAAATAAAAAATTCTTTACAATAAAGCTCTGTCGAAGCTACATTTCAAGAGGAATGAGATTTTGTTCACGTAATGAGTCTTTATTTTTCAGAAGAATATCATCGATCTGTTTATCCATCATTACTTTTTGTGCATTCAATCGGGCGAGGATGTTATCGAAATTAATATCGATTAAATTTTCGAACGAGGTTTCCAAATTCGATACTTTCGTCTCTAATTTTCGTATTTCTTGATCTTTCTCTCGAACCATTCGATCGTACTCGATCTTTTGCTTTGAAACTTCTTGATCAGTCTGAGCCAATCGACCTTTAACCATCGCTAATTCGTTTTCGTACTGGTCAATCTTGAAGTGCAAATCCAATTGCATTGTTTTATATTGTTTTGTCAATTCCGACGAAATTTCTTTCATATCGCTCTGTACGGTTTCATATTTCGTTTCTGCAACTTGCATTTTTTCACGATATTCAGCAGCGGTCGCCTCAGATCGACGTGATAATTCGCGGCGATACGCCATTTGATCTTTCAACGCGTCAACTTCATGTTGACTTTGCTTAAACTTCACTTCCATTTCACTATCATCGTCACCTTTCTTCTTTTTACCTTTGCCTTTCTTTTTCGGAGGCATATCAAGTTTTATCTAAAAAGACAAGAAGATTGATTTTATGTCGGGCTTTTGTATTTGACAGAAGAATGATTAACAAGAAAGAGTAGTGTCCTTTTTGTTCTATGAATATCGATCCTCTTGATCATGTGCGCGAGATGAGGTTTCTGCAACGACTTTGCGAAGGAAATCGCCGAATTTTTGTTTGATTGTTTCGAGCTCATCCGTCGTACCGTTGAATGTCACACGAGGAATGTCGGAAAACAGTGTTGCTATAAAGAAGAAAATCCGTGCTGAATGTAAGAGGAGCAATTGATACGTACAGAGCTTTGCTTCGTGAGCACGTCGACCTCCGCCTTCTTCGTCGTCTTTTCTCTTCGAAGCGACAAGTAGACAACATTTCTCTGTCAAATTCGGCTTTTCTACAAAGTTATTGTACCAAAGATTGAGTTCCTCAGCATGTTTCTTGTCTTCAGGGTTGTACACAAAGATTGTTCCATTCAATTTATAGCTCATAGCTGCCCACGTATGTTCAAACCTAGACGAGAGTGTTATTCAGTTTCACATACATATTCAATTACTTCGAATCGCCACTGCAGTCAAAGATTTGTACATTGTGTGTTTGAGATTTACTTCGCGTGGATGACGGTAATTCATATTCGATGATTCTTCAACAAAGTTTCTTTTTTACTTTACAAGGAGAAGAAGATTTTGTAAACATACCGAACAGGTACCGTTGGAATGTAACTATCGGTGACAGTTTCACGTGTTTCAGTCGCCAAGTTGATGAACGCACTTTTACCACACTATGCAAGAAAAACAGATTGAAATAAGGATTTGCGTAGACATATCGAATAATTACACCGAGTGGACCAACAACAGCGATTTTTATTGCAGGAGCTGGCATGTTGCAAGTAAGTTGATATGTAGACTAAGTTTCCTATTGTAGGCATAGCTCGTTCGCCTGCGTACTTGGTTGCCATGGAAAATATACAACAAAATCGAAAATCTCAATAGATATTAATTAATTTTTTGCCAAAAGAACACTTGTCGATCGATAAATTTTAGTCATAAAGAAGAATTTGATTAGGATAGGTGTCGCCACTTTTCGCGATTTTATAAAAATCTCACAACAATCGACTGTATCGCAAGTGCATTTCCATTTCAATTATCTATGAGAGTTCAGTCTGCACTGCTTTCTTAATATTATTTTTATATACGATTTGTGGAATATTTGTAAATAAATTTCTTTTTCTCTCCTTGTCTTATATCAGTATCACACAATCTAATGGCACTTGTCACTCGACCATATTACGACAATCGTGCCTAAAAATACTTTCGAATCTTCACGGAAATGATCCTTTTTAGTATCCGCACGCTAGCATCTGTATATTTTATTGTTTGTTCAAAGGAAAGTATTTGAATTTGAGAAGATCTTCCTAATTTGATTTTTATTTACAACAAAGGAAAACAAGAATTACATTTCGCCACATTGAGAAATAATGACCGGAATTTTGGGCTTGTTATTTAATGCCACCGGTACATTTTCGATCTTTCTAACAACAAGCATACCTTCGATAACGCGACCTAAATATCAAAGATTCAATAGATAAGCATCGCTACTTGTCAATTACTTACCGAAAACGACGTGTTTTCCATCAAGAAAGTCACAATTGGCGCAAGTAATAAAAAATTGACAACCATTCGTATCTCTTCCACTATTCGCCTACAAAGCAATTTCGTAAATTTCGATTGACAATGATCTTTACCATTTCTTACCATACTCAACAAACCCGCTTGATTGTGTTTACAAGTAAAATTTTCGTCGGCGAATTTTCCTCCATAAATACTCATTAGACCAGTTCCATCTCCCTATAAAAATCCCAGTTAAAACCCCGTTATACCATTAAAAACTCACATTAATGATATCACCGCCTTGTATCATGAAATCTTTGATCACGCGATGAAATGGTGCATTCTTATATCCGCATGGTACTCCATCTCGTTTATATTCACCAGTGCAAAATTGTCGAAAGTTTTCGACCGTTTTCGGCGCGATATGTGCATAGAGTTCGATTAAAATTCTTCCTATTTCAGTATTTCCGACGCTAATGTCAAAAAATACCACCGGATTGTCCGCGTGTAACAATCGCTCAGCCCAGGACATGATTTAATAATGTTTCTCTAGAACAAAAAGAAGAGAGTAGACATTGTATATTCATCATTTCAACATTTTTTACGTTAAACGAAGAGAAAAGAAAACAATTTGATTATATGACATATTTTTTTTGATTTCCGTATTTTGATTTCAGTCAACAACAATAATAAAAACTTGTTTTTCAACGTACAATTTCATTGTCAACTTGTTGAAGAAACAAGAACAAAAAAGCTGAATGCAACCGTTTATTTTTTTGGGTCATTTTCAAGTTTGCAAGTAATTATGGCTTCTTCGCCAAGTGCTTGAAGCACGGTGACTTTCACTCCATCACCATTCTCGAATTTGGTTCGAATTTCTTGACCTAAATCACCTTCGGGTAATTTAATGTCGCTACGAGTGTCGGAACTGTCATCCATAAGCGAAACGTAACCGTCATTATCGATATCGATGACCTAAAAGCAAATTTCAAGTATTGATTCAAAGAAATCAGCTTCTTTTACTGAATATTCAACGCGTTTAACATTCGGTACGTCCATATTATGGGTTGATGGACAGATATCTTCATATCTTTTGCCTGTAAAAATATCAATACCAATAAGATGAACCTGAAGCATTCTGATATGAAAACGATTAACGAAGATCTTTGTTTCATACTTTAGCATGTCCATGTTTGCCTGTTTTTGATGTTGACATTTCCATAATTTTACACGGACGACTTTTTAACATGACGTAGCCATTTTTACGTAAAGCTGAGCACTGCTGTGGATAACTAAATCGAAGATTTTCCATTGATAATGAATTATTCGAATGATAAAAACGAAGAACAAACACCTACGTGGACGACGCTCCAGCATCACCGGTTTGAAAATCATCATCACCATGATCATCCATAGCGTTAGCAGCGTTCTCAGCCATGTCGATATTTATCCGATAAAAATATACTAAAATTCTGAAATAGTTTTGAAAATTATACTCAAATATGATTATGAAATTAATTCAACGTTTTACAGATGATGGTGCAAGGTATTCCTCATATACTTCAGCCATTAGAATGGCGAGCATGTATACCTTATTTCTATTGTTCGAAAAGTCGCCTGTCATGCAATGCCTCCATGGTCTTAATTTCCCATAATTCATCGAGATTTCAACGAAAAATTTATTTGAAAAACTACATTTTCCTCTTTTCATCTACCTAATCAAATATACACACATGTCGCCGAGACAAAGCGACATCTATCGACACAGAGTAATTTTCCTCCTATTTCTACTATTCCAGTGCATGGCAAGTACCGGAAGAAATAGTTCTAGGTAAAGAAACGAAATTTCTACCCTATATATTATCCTATTAGAAAAGAAAAACAAAAAAAAACATTGACTAAAGAGTATAGAGCACATCTTGTATATTTTCCAAAACTGAAACGATGAGGAAGAATCATTGTGGAGATGATAATAATCGACACTAGAAAAACGACAGATAAAAGTTCGGAAAAAAATGAATCAACGCCGAAAAAAGATGATTTACCAGTTTATGCATCACATCATCACTCTCATTGACAGGTTTCTGACAAAGCAAACATATCTAGAAGAGAAAATAATGGTCTGATAGAAACCTATTATCATCCGGATGAATGATGATGATACTTTTGATGTAACAATCGTTATCGGTGTTGAAGAAACCAATCGATCCATTCGGTCGGCGATACTATCGATCATTGATGATGAGACACTCTTTGAACAATCTTCTCTTGAAATATCATGTAGAGTTACAAGATAATCATATAATTCATCGAACAGATAGTTTGTTGATCTTAATTGACAACGGAGATCATTTTCACTGGTAATTATCGATAAATATTGAAAATTTTCATGTAATTTATTCATTAGTCGTATCTAGAAATATATGCTCTAGTCAGCAAATTTTCCCCAATTTTTACTTGGGAAGATGTTTACATACAATATGTAAAGTATATGCATGAAATAATTTATGTTGAGCATTGTGATCAGATGTTTGGGTGGATCGATTGATCTGCTCAATTGATTGATTGTATTGTGTCGAAACATGATTAACAGAAACTGTTCTAAAGAAGAGAAATGGAGAAATATTGGCTGGGAAGAGAAGGAATCGCTATACTTCGATGCTTTTTTGATTGCATCGATTGATTGGAGACTTTGCTCGATTAAATTATCAAAAATTAGTTGATATGATGAGTTGGTTTCTTTCGGTATCGAGACGATTTGATTATTAGAAGAAAATTCATTTGCAAAAGGATTTAATTCATATATGGGTTTCGTTTTTTGTTCAATAAAACTCATAAAGTCATTTCGTCCAAACGAGAGAAGCGGCCGCGGGAGTTCTCGCAAGTTTACATTCGGCTTATTGGCAATCGGAGGTGCCATCAACGGTCTCGGTGGTGGTGGTGGCGGTGGCGCAGGTAACAAACCGTTCGGGTTCGGACAAAATGTTGGGTAATAAGGATTGTAACTGAATGGGTAATTCGGATGCATATTTGGTCCGAACGCTGGTTGATTTCCGTAAGAGAAAGGCACGGGCATCATACTGAACAGAATGATTATAGTTGAATTAGCCTCTTAGCTGTTGTCGAGTTAAATTGAACAGACTAATGAGAATATCTCGTATCTCGAGTAGGTGTCGTACTAATCTGATTTGTAGAACGAAAAGAAAATGAATGGCGCAAGGCTTATTTCTCTAAACGAACGATCAATGTTCTTTTCTGTATTTATATTTATTTTATTATTTTCAAGTACGAATCTTTTTCTCATCTCAATTCAAAATAAACATATCTTTATCGAATGTGGCCGTTCAGTCATCATCCAAAATCATTATTGGTTTTTGTCAGAGCTCTTAAAATTGCTGAAAACATTCAACCGAAATCGTCTCCAATCCATTCCCTATGACCATCTCAATTTAATCTTCAATCAAATATTCATTCACTGTCAACCGGCATATCAATTCTACCAAGCCAAGACAAAAGTGTCCACTCTCGATCAAGTCTACGGCTGGCTAAAAACGCAAATCGATCATTGACTTTTGTATAGACTGTTGAGTGTGTATTTTAAATAAGTAAGTATATAATAAGAGGAAAAAAAGAAGAAAGAGCGAACCAAAAAAAAACATCAAGTACATTGTGTTGGTCTTCATTCTGCGAAACACACACACACAAACAGTTCAAGCAGTAAGAAGAAAAAAAAAGAAACTTAGCAGCAGAGCATAGAGCAGTGAGACGAGAATAAGAAAAAAACATAATAATACACGCGCTGATTAAAACGACTAGAACAACTGCGTTCGCTCTGAGAAGACACACACAACAGCAGAGAAGAAGTAGGACGAGGAGACTGGTGTGAGAACTATGTTCACACGATTCCGGNGAAACACACACACACAAACAGTTCAAGCAGTAAGAAGAAAAAAAAAGAAACTTAGCAGCAGAGCATAGAGCAGTGAGACGAGAATAAGAAAAAAACATAATAATACACGCGCTGATTAAAACGACTAGAACAACTGCGTTCGCTCTGAGAAGACACACACAACAGCAGAGAAGAAGTAGGACGAGGAGACTGGTGTGAGAACTATGTTCACACGATTCCGGTCCATAACGATACGATAATTAGAAAGAAATACACATACACATGCACACATATGTAACCGTTCATGATGGTAAAAGAAGATCAGAGGGGGTGACAAGCAAAAAAAAGCAGCTTACAAAAAGAACGAGAGAGAGAGACGAAGACTGCAGGCATGAATAAAATCCGTATCAAACTTATGTATGTATGTGTGCATGTGTGACAGACGTTGGTTCATCACTGTAAAGAAAAGAACAACAACAGGAGTACAACAAAGACAAGAACAAAGAGAAAAAAGGACAACAAGCAAAATTGGCAATACCAAACGTACAAAAAAATATGTCCACCAGCCTAGAGATTTAGAGAGAGAGAAAGAGAGAGAGAGAAAGAGAAGAAAGAAAGAGAAAGAGATAAAGAAAGAAAAAAAGTTGTTGTTTTGCTTGGGGGAGCAAAGGTGAGAAGGCTGGCACTTGTTATTGTTGTCGTCGATGTAGCAAAGCAGATCTTTTATATTCGAAAGTTTATAGAGATTGACGATTAATTCCAGATCCTCAAGAAACTATCCCATGAACCCGTCGCTACAGCCATACCATCTTCGGTTACACCAAGACAACTGACACGATTATCGTGACCAGCCAAAACACCTATAATTACGAAACGGATTTACACAGGAAAAAGAAGCCAAACAAAAGAATACATACCGGCACGTTCTAGGCGAAGTGTATCCCAAACATTACAATTGAAATCATCATAGCCAGCCAATAGAAGACGGCCCGATTTTGAGAAGGCAACCGACGTAATACCACATATGATATTGTCATGTGAATACATGCCTACTTCTTGATCAGCACGAATATCAAATAGACGGCACGTAGCATCGTCAGATCCAGTAGCGAATGCTGATCCATTTGGAAAAAACTACAGACATGAAAAGACGGTATAAGTCACCAGCGAAATCTGATGAATCATTAGTTAACTTACGGTCACAGCATTGATATCCGACTCATGGCCGGGAAATGTTTGTTTACACATGCCCTCTCGGATATCCCAAAGCTATTTAAAGAAGTGATAAAAATAGATTTCAATTGAATGCTCTTGTTCAGCTTACTTTAGCCGAAGCATCGCAAGCACCCGAAACAAAGGTTTTCATATCGGGTGATAATGAAAGAGACATTACATCGCCTGTATGTCCTTGAAAGCTGGTCGTTTGTTGTCCAGTTTCAATGTCCCACAAAGCACTAGAGAGAGTGAAATTTGTGAATCGCATCTCGATATCAAATCAACTCACCATGTCATATCTCCAGAACTTGTCACGATTTGAGAATCATCGAGGAAACGACAGCATGATAAGTATCCCGTATGACCGGGTAATTCTCGACTAACACGTACATTGCCTTCACGTGTTTTCAATGAATAAATTGAACAGATATTGTCAAGACCACC
>CAJNOJ010000131.1:235236-280014 GCA_905250025.1 Adineta ricciae
ATCTTTGTCTAAAAGTTCATCAGTTATACATACACTTCGAAAGATGTGAGAAAATAGTAAACACACACATGCACACGATTACTGGTTTGTTTCAGGTTTTCAAGTCAAAAAAAGCTGGGAAGCAAGAAGAAGAAGAAGAAAAACGACAATATGTCGACGATGCTATTCCTTGCTCTTGCTATTTGGGCGAACGAGCGAGCGGACGGGGCGGATGAAACAGCGAAGAGAAAGCTTGCCCGACTGGCAGTAACAGCAACCGAGAAGAAAAATTCTGTATGTATGAAGCGGTAATAGGGTAGTGAAGAAGAAGAAGAAGGGGAAAAACTGAAGAGGGAAAAGAACGATAGTAATATGTAAAGGAAAAGATCTCCATTCCCGAACGAGAAATACAGAAAAAGAAGAAGAAAAGAAAATAGAAAAGAAGACGAACACACATTGGGCTTCGGGTTCGGACGAGTCAGTCAGCAATGATGATGCGATGCTGATGAACAGCTCTATTGTTGATGATAATTTTTTGCGTTCCTTTCTTTCCATTACATACTATTGACGATGAATGCTTTCGCCTCCGTTTCTCTCGCGTTCGCCTTTCTATAATCATAATACTAGTAATGCGAACAGGAATCGTTTTTTTTTTGAAAAAAAGAAGAAGGAAGAAGAAACACGAGAAACGATGGCTATGTTTCTCTTTCATTGGCCGCTAACCGAGAGCTCAAGTCGTCGATGAGAAAGAAGAAGAGAACGGGAAGTAATGATTATTTGGTGCGTCAACAACGAACACTAAATAGAGAGATAGAGAGAAAAAAGAGCAAGAAACGCGCTTCGATGCATTAAAAACGCATATATACAGACATACATCAGTATGGCGTCGTCCTTATCTATTTCTCCTTCTTTTGCAGTTGTGTCTGTTCTTTGCCAACATTAGTAATAGAAGAAAGAGAAAAGAGAGAAAAGTAATCAAATCGAGAAGAAGACGCAGAAAAAACGAATCCACTTGATAACAGGCACTACTAACAAATGATGAATAAAAGAACAGGCCAACGTCCGTTGTTATTGCTTTAATAATATATAGCAAACTTTATTGTCTAATAAAGAAAAGAATGATGTTCATGATGCAAGACAGATCATATTTGGCATTATTATCCCAAAGGACAAAAGAGCATCAAAGACAAATACCGCAAAACTAATTTTTTTTCATTTCGCTTGAAAACAAAGAGAACTCGAGAAAGAAAAACCTTTTCAATAGAAATAAAGGTGATGAAAGTAATCTTCTTGCATTTGTATCTCTTTTTCTTCCATCCGACACTATATGCTTTCAGTCATCTTTTCTCCTGTTACTTAGGCGTTTTCTTCTTTTTTTCTTCTTACTAAAGAACGATCTATACTCGAGAATGCTGCTGCGAGTGACGCGTTTGCTACACAGCCTTTTCTTGTCATTTCGAAGATGAATTAACGAGTGAACAAGAAAAAAAAAAGAAGAAAGTTGAGAATCAATGTCGCTTAGTGATAAGAAACAAGCAGAGATTTGTGTGGGATAATGACAGATGTGATGTGGTTCAAAGATCAGTTTTTACAAATTCCAAAAAGGAAAAAGAAAAGAAAAGTATCATTGGTAAAATTGACACAAATACGATCGGTGAACGCATGTCAAGCGGAAAGGAAAACATGTTTCTCAAATTTCAATCGATTTCGATTTTTCATCTCATTGTTTTCCATAGGATTAAAGATTAAACACAGAAATTTCTGTGTTAACGTTGATAATCTCGCAATGATCAATCTGTGCGAGATTTCTCTGCGGATGACAAATTTCAAAGTGATTGATGATGATGTTTCTCATGCATAATCAAACGTCCGAGATGAATATGAAGTTGTTCATTTGATATTAGAGATGATTTTCGTGGAAGAAACGTCAAAAACTGAAGAAAGCGTCACTTACCTAAACTAAGACCGATCGAGCTTCGTTAATCACTGAAGCTCGTCTTTCCAAGTTGAATTCTCGTCTTCAAGCGATAATTGCCAGTTGAAATATTGAAAATTTCTTTCGAGATTCGTTTTTCTTGAGAATAATATTCAGATAAATCAAATTGAATAATCAAAAGACTACTTATGTGTCTGAAAGAAACATCAATAACACAATAAATCCTACCATTATCAATGTCTTCTAGACAATACTTAGACTCTAAAATGATGTACTAATCAAATGTAAATAAATTACTTTTCCCTGTTCGGATATCTTTCGGAGCTAATCTTCGAGTCGTAATTGATTATTTCGACGTATTTGACTTTGTCGAACGTTTTTTCAAAGAAATTATTTTCATTTACAATGCATAGATGATCTTCCAGAGGTCACTAGTAAACATTTATCTTCAACATATGGATTTCTTTTACGCGTCGACGAAATGGTTTTAATCAAATTCAAATTTGAGATAAGAATTTTCGCGAATAGCATCACCTTTATGATTGGTAACTCGAATTCGTCTATCCCGAACGGATAGATGTCATTTCGCAATCACAAAACCATGTAATTATGCAATTTATTTCATCGCGTATTTTCACTTCTAGAAATGTCCGCATCGTCTCCGTATACGTGTATTACATGTCATGTTGCTTTTACTAATGGTGAATTGCAACGTGCTCATTATAAAGCCGATTGGCATCGGTATAATTTGAAACGTAAAGTTGCAGATCTTGGTCCGATATCTGCGATTGAGTTCACTGAAAAAGTCGAAGCTATCCAACAACAGAATTCAGCGAAAACGATCGAAAGTAATGACCGATCAACATTTTCGTGTAAAGAGTGTGGAAAAGGATTCACATCGGAAAATGGTATGCTGAATCACACGAAATCGAAGAAACACATCGAAACGGTTGCGAGAAATGCCAATCTTCCGGTAAGTAAAGCATACAGTTTTGATTTCATCGATGCGATTGTGCTGCTATGCATTGTAGAAGGTAGATCCTAGTCAATATACAAAATCTTCCCAAGAATCACCGAATGTGGAAGTTATGGAAGAAGATGACGTCGAAGATGACGGTGGTTGGAGCGATGTGGATGATGGTGACACAGTTACACGTAAGAATTTGTCTTAATTTTCGTATCTGTCGTGAAACAGGGATCATTAGAACGAAAATTAATGATTATTTAGATGCGTCCATGGTCGAAGGTGAAGCTGAAGTTCTTGGCACCCCGTTACGTCTAGAAGAATGTCTGTTTTGTTCATTAAAATCATCTAATCTTGAAGAGAATCTTAGTCATATGGCACATGCACATAGTTTCTTTCTACCAGACTTCGAATACATCACAGATCTGCCAGGTTTAGTGGAATATCTCGGTACGTGTATCTTCTTAAATAAAACAAAATCGATTGATGATTGAAATCGCTGTAGATGAAAAAGTCGGCATATATCACGTGTGTCTTTGGTGTAACAAGAGATCTTTCCATGATGTTCTTTCTGTTCAACGACATATGACAGCCAAGGGACATTGTAAGATGCTCTTCGATGACAATCCCAACGCTGCTTGGGAATACGTGGATTTCTACGATTATTCGTAAGTAATCTGTACTTTATTTAAATAGCCAAACGAGATCTGTTTTAGAGCAAGTCATCCCGATTCAAATGATAAAAATGTCGACGAAGATATCGATAGTAACCTGCTCGAGACCAATGGTTTTGAACTCGTATTACCATCTGGAAAAACAGTTGGACATCGAACACTTCTTCGATACTACCAACAGAGCTTATCCAATCGAAACAATGTACGATCACTTGAATTGGTGAACCGAATCAAAGATAAATATCGAGCACTCGGTTGGTCTGGACCGGGAACAACAGGTTTGTTTTGAGTAATGCGAAGAATTCTGAAATTTCCTATCCGAACGTCTTCTAGGTGAAGTCTTCCAACGCAAAGTTCGTGATTTGAAATATATGCAGCAATGGAAAGCCAAACAACACATGAGACTCGGTGTCAGAAACAACATGCATCAACATCACTTCCGTGTACAAGTGAACTTTTAGATTTCGTGTTTTTCTTTTGTTACGGAATAAAGAAAATTCAGCAAATAATCGTGTTTTCTAATGTAGAAAGCAAAAAAGTAGAAAGATTGATCACAATAATTAACAATTGCTAAATGCGTTTGTTATCAATAGCCGTGAATGGCAAATGATTAACGTAGTAGGAAGATTTTGTTTTGCGTACGATAGTAAATGTTTGTTTTCGCTCGTTCTTTGATTTAATTATATGAAAATGATGTCATAGATGAAAAACATGTTGACTAACTTTCAGCCTTGACTTTATGCATATGCGTCGAGAAAAATATCGAACTTTCGTTCTTTCTCGCTCGGACGATAAATTCGAAAAAGAGGTGTGGCGTTCGATTTATTTCAGTTTATTTACGCAATCGAGTCAATCACGTTTCGATGGCATATGTAAGTTATCGGACGATTTCTTCCAGATAGATCTCGAATTTACATATCTAGATCAAACATTTCTATCCTTCCTCATCGATCATTTGCTCATGCAGAACAGTGCGATTGTTTTCAAAACAAATCTGTCATCAATCGACTAGTGTAGCAAGCGCGCATACAAATGAAAAGAAAGATCTGAAGGGCGAATATCCATTGCTCGATACGAAATTTAATCAATATCGCATCGCTTATCGGTATCGACGAAGTCTTGAATTATTGCGTGGCTATTTTGTCTATCGAATATTCTCGATCAATTTGCTTGTGAATAATCAAACTAAGGTACAGTGAACATTTTCATTTATTATCAAATATGCACTTAATGATGAAAATAGATTGCCCAATGGGGTCAACGCATTCTCGGCACGCATTTGTTCAATGCAATTTTGAAGTTAACCGCCTTCGGACATTTTGTTGGAGGTGAAACACCTCGAGAAATCACACCGGTAATCAAACGCTTGCAAAAGTATGGTGTCAGACCTATCCTCGACTACAGCGTCGAAAGTGATGATGGTGGCGCCTCGTCAACATCGTAAGTTTTGTAAAGAAACGTAGACATTTTGAAGTTAACCGAGATTCGTTTATAGAGCTGAAGATGTTGAGCGTATGCATGATCTCAATACAGATAAATTTATTGAATGTATCAAAACATCACATAGTGTCTGTGGACCGAATAATTTAGTCGCAATCAAAGTGACAGCGCTGATCAAGCCGAGCTTATTGAAGAAATTTAATGGATTTCTCAAAGCAATACCAAATCGCTCGGCATTGCCATCTCTATTCGAACTGATCAATGATAAATATAATCAAGGAAATCTAATTGAATCATTCGAAAAATCGATGAAAGCATATCTTGCCGAAACTCAGGTAAAATAATTTCACTAAAATATACGAGAAATCGTAACTCCATCGGAGATTTTAGAACAACACTTCCACTAACATAACCTTCACTCATAATGAATTATCAGACATTCTCAATCTCATCACACGTTTGAATCGAATCGCGCAAGTAAGAACTCAACTTTCTCTTTTGAAAACACATCTTGTTTGTTAGGCATCTGTCGAAGAGAATATCTCAATTATGGTCGATGCCGAACAAACATATTTTCAAGCAGCGATCAATTATCTTGCCAATGAATTACAGCGATACTATAACAAAAACGATTCTGCATTTATTTATGGAACATATCAATGTTATTTGAAAGTAATTGACTTTTTTTCGGACTCGTTTTTTGCTTCGATGGGGAAGTCTTTTTAGGAAACATTGTCATCGTTAAAAGATGATCTTGCTCAAGCTGAAAAGTATGGATATATCTTCGCTGCGAAACTCGTCCGTGGCGCTTATATGGAACAAGAACGCCGATTAGCGCGAGAACAGGGTTATGAAGATCCGATCAATCCAAATTTCGAAGCAACATCAAGGATGTATCATGCATGTCTCGATGAAGTGTTGAAAAGTATTCAAAAACGTCATCCGAATCAAGTACGAATTGTCATTGCTTCGCATAATGAAGACACTATTCGATATGCCATTCAACAGTAAAGAAATCATTTCGCCTATTTTCGTATTCCAAGAAAAACTTCGATTTAGAATGAAAGATCTGAATATACGTCGTGGCTCGTCATTGGTGTCATTCGCATCGCTGTACGGAATGAGTGATTATGTAGCTTTTGCTTTGGGTGAGTATATTTGAAAACTTTGAAGAATATCGAAATGATTTTGCTTATTTGTAGCCAATTCTGGTTATAAAACTTATAAATATCTGCCATATGGACCGATTGAATCACTACAACCATACTTATTTCGGCGCGCACAAGAAAATCGTGCAGTGTTTGAGAAAGCGGATAAAGACCGACGTTTGCACTTGAAAGCCTTAAAAGATCGAGTTTTACCCTTAAAAATTTAACAGATTATGTATCTTCTTCCGTATCTTTTTCTTTCTAACTTTTCATTCAAATCAATAAATCGAACCATCTGAATTCTTGCTGTTCGCGATTGTGAATGAGAATCTTCGCTTAATAATTGAAGAAAGAACAACTTTTTGACGTCTGTCTATACGTGCGCAAATAAAGTTTAAGCTCGATGACAAAGGCGTCACA
Source organism: Adineta ricciae (assembly GCA_905250025.1). Classification (NCBI taxonomy): domain Eukaryota; kingdom Metazoa; phylum Rotifera; class Eurotatoria; order Adinetida; family Adinetidae; genus Adineta; species Adineta ricciae. The sequence goes on from CAJNOJ010000131.1 coordinate 241,798, forward strand.
GGAGAAAGTTTGCATTAATAAAATCGAACTGTGATATTCGCCTGTAAAGAGCAATAGAAAGCGATTACAGAAAATAAACCCACCAAGTAGAACATATGCGTGACAAATCTCGCTTTCGTCATTTCAGATCTTTTAGGAGAACAAAGGTGACCAAGACGTCATACGAACTGTTCAAAATCATAATTATTTCGATCGGCCCGGTTAAAAAATTACAAATAGTTTTCTACTTTTATATTCACTTATGATCCATTATCAAGAGATAATTCCTCCGTTCTAGGCTCTTCTACGGCACAACTACAAAGTAAGTTTGTCAAATCACAGAAGGTTTAACCTTGGGATATTTGTATTGATTTTTAATAAAAGTACATTGTCTCATTTTAAAACGACGTCTGTCAAATTACACAAATAATAAAAGTTTATTGTCATTACGCTTAATCCAAATCGTTCGAAACATACACGGTTTTGTTTTATTATACTCGGACAACATACAAGGCTATCGATAAATGTGCCTCATTTTCTGTAATCTCTCGATATAAATGTTTGTCAAGGAATGAGAAAGCATTGTACCTGTTGTGAGTTTTATTGGAAATAATGACGGATTAGATGATAGTGTTAGAAGATGTGCTTATGATCCATTGAAGTTATCGAATTGAAGTATATGATTAGTTTATTATTAAAATAAGAATTGAAAAAAGAAACAGAGATTCTTTGTTTTCAAACGAAAGTCCAAGTGAAAATCAAACCGAAATGAACAGAAAAAAAACAGACACATTCGATATCAAACTATTCCAAGGTAAATAAATGTCATAGACTAGCTACGAAAAAACGGTAGATGAAATGTACATTTTGGATAGCTAATGTTAAGTCTGAACAGTTGTTCTTTGTTCTTCACGTGGTGGAGGAATAGGTCGCTCGACCGGTGCATCTAGCGGAACAGCTAAACATACCAAATTTCCTGTAAATCATTCATTATTCAATTAAATAACTCACCGGAATAATTTTCAAGTGCTTTCTTATCATTAGTTTGCTCATTTCGAAGTTTTTTATAGTACAAAAAGACGAGAATCACTGCTCCTGCAACAGCAAGTATAGAAGCAATAGGCACTAAGATAGACACATTCCGTCTAGTTGCCGGCGAATAATGTAACGTTTTCGCATGACGTTGTCTGTCATTGTACACATTATTCCCGTATCCACCAGATCGTTCTTGGTTAAATTCTCTACGAAAAAAGGCGAGAGACTAGCAATTGTTTTAGATATCGATTTGTTTTTCAACGAACTGTGCATTGCAACAATATTGGAAATTCGGCTGTCCACAACAATATTGATCGAGTTGATTCATACCTGAACCAGGCGGTAATGGACACGGAAATTTTCCAAAAGTATATCCATTAAAATTCTGGAAATTAGTACACACAGATCCACGTCTTTGTTGAGCTGAAAACAATGACGTAGGATGATGATATGTTGTTTTTCTTTCAAGGCAAATATTTACCATTCAATTGGCCAATGTTAAATGCTTTTTCACCTCTGCTGGCATATTGCTTCGCTAACTTCTGAAGAAAAAAGGCACCGCCATCTTCTCGACGAGGTAAACCACCTATACCTTGCAGACTGATTAACAGTCAAATACAAAATGTGACATGGAGAGAAGATTTCGACTTTACCTGCTTGGCGGTGCATTTTTTCCATCGATCACATTGCTTTTATCTGATTGGCCATCTTGATTGGAAACCCAATATTGATATTTCGTGTCAAACCATCCGAGCGGTTTATCACCAGAAAATGCCGGTGGTTTAAAATTCGGACTACTGTAAAATCCTCGACCACGAATGAGTTGCTGTTGTTGTCCTTGAGATGCTGCTTGCAAATTATTATTCACTTGTTGTTGATTATTCAAATTATTTGCCGGATTAAATTGCATGTTCTTCGGTGACATTACTCCATCCGGATTTCTCGCTAGATTTCGATCATTATCACCTGCGGCTTGTCGTCGTCGACGATCAGCACTGGCTTGTCCAAAATCTGATAAACAGACAGAACAGTGTTTGAAAGGAAAAATACACTAGTGATCTTTACCATCGATGGAACAAATCAGGAGTATTAATATTAATATCAGCTGTCGATTTGATGCAACGTACATGATAGATGAAGTTTGTAATCAATTTTCTTTTTCTCTACTGTCGTTTTGTATGTCAAAAGAAATATACTTTAGTTCTTTTTCTCTTCTGTGTTTTTTTTTTCTTTCTCGTCTCCTACTTACTCACCATCAGTGTTCTCTGCGTCTTTTTTTTCTCTCTTTCGAAAACCATGACCTTTCTTTTTGTGTAACGTACAACGTATGTTTTCATATTTCTCCGTTCAGTTTCTCCTCTGTTCGATTTTCAATAGATTTTTTCCTCCTTTCAGTCTTTCGTTTGTCACCATTTCTGTCCTTTCCTTTTTTTTACGATGCTGCCAATTTTTATTTTCATAATATGACGCATATTTTTACTCGCTATCGCCGATTCGTCATTATTACTTTAACCGTTCTTTTTTGCATCTCATTCGTTCCAATGTTAGTCGTTTGTCGTAGGTAAAATGAGTAATTCAACTTTATTCATTCGACAAGGAAACAACAGTATGAATAATTAAAAAGAATTACTTCAAAGTAGGAAATTCATCACTAAAAAGTAACAGTTTTCGACATAGAGGACATGTCCGTTCAATCTTAAACCATTCCTCCAAGCATTCACGATGAAACGTGTGATTGCAAGGAAATGTTTCCGTGTTTTTCAAACTTAAATTCTCCAAACAAATCAAACATTGATCTTCGGTCTTTGATGACTCATCTTTTCGCAAGGATTTCTTCGCTGTTTGTTCTCGATACCGTTTAAATGTACTCCAAAGTGTGGCCGCCACTGACTGTTCGGTGTTATCTTCGAACGAATGCTGAAGCAGCAAAAAATATTGAAAGATTTATGAGATGAAAAGCACTCACTTGATTTAGAGTGGTGTCAACATCGTTCTAAGTAATATAATAAAGTACGAAGGTTAAAAACAGAAAAGTAAGAACTTTTTATTGACCTGCTCGGACGGATATTTGCTTCGAACAATATTTAGTACACCGTCTTCGATTTGTGATAAACTTAATCCGGCCAATGTTTGCTGTTCTTGACGATAGGCGTATAAAGCTTCAGTAAAATTCGATCTATCGTCAACGACAAGTTCAGTGAAGATATGTTCGATTTCACTTACCTACTTTGTATATTCAGGATGTGATTTCGTTAAATATAACATCAGTTTTTCGAATGTCGACAATTCAAATGTTTCTTTCGAAAGGCCAGGAGGAATGGATCTTTTTGTATTCTAGAATGAAACAAATTATTTCGATGCCGTATGATTTAATGTACATATCTTCATGTGCAATTGCGAGCACACGTACAAATTAAGGGCGTCGATTTCAAACTGAAAGTTTTATGTTTTACCTGCTTACGAGTGTCACTTGCATAGCGCTTTTGTTCCGTAGCCATTAGTAGAAATGAAAATCTAGAGAATATGAAATATCAACACATGGATTTCTGAGCGTTCTTCAGAATTTGCTTTGTATTATCTGTCTGATTTCGTCTCCCCTATGACTGAATAGGCAACAAGAAAGAAAATAAATTTCTACATAGCAACATAAAGTGAAGAAATGTGACACGGACAACTAGAATATGCAAAGAAATCGTAGTCAGTCTCCTTTAGGTACGACGTGTTGATTGATAACATCGAAGATTTGCTTTCGTTTGGATGTGCCCATGGAGTTCTGTTCGCACCAGTTGGCAAATGTGGACGATGATTGGAAATTGATCGTTGGCGAACGATGCGCAAAAAAACTTTCGATATATTGAAGAATAAACAAACCACAATCGAAATAATTTGGTTGTTGGGGTACCGCAGCTTCGATAGTTGGAATTGTATCTAAATTAAAGATTTTGCGTCCTGACGAACCCATTGGTAAAGGTTTCTTATGATCATATTCAAGTTGAAGAAATTCTCGTAGTGTAGCAGCTACACGATTCTTCGGACCAGCATGTAACGAATCGAAAAGAATTATTGCTGGTGTTTGAGACCGATCTTTGCGATTTTGATCAGTTTTCGTCAGATTTTCGTTACCGGTGCTGACTTCATCGGCTTCATCAACAATTTCGATGCTTTGCGCATTTGATTTCGATCTTGTTTTGTCACCAGTACCGTTGGTCACATCACCGATTTTAGCTTTTTTCGAATTCGATCGTTTGTCAACCATCTCCTCATCATCGTCGCTAATTAAGTCGCCTTCCGTAGGAACATAATTAGGAAATTTAATAAGTACAATATACCAATGAGCCGTTTGATTTATTGGTACGATAAGATAATCCTTCGAAAAGATATCCACGTCACGGAGCCATCGTTTCACTCGGCTGTATCGCCGTTCGGCTGGTCTTTTCAAACGTACGAGAAAGATAGAAAAGGTAGGTGAAATTTAACTTTACTTACGATATATTTAGAATATCATCATTACTTTTCCGTGTCAATCGCGTGTAGAAAAATGAATTGAATAAATATGTCCGTTGTCGATCTTCCTCCGAAAGTTTCTCGTAAAATACGTATCTATTCAAGAAAAAAAGACGAATGTGAAGTTGAAACTGTGAAATGAACTATTACTGCAGATAAAAATCGATAATATTATCATTGAGAAATTCACCCTCGTTTAAACACATCAAGTCATCACGAGATAAATCAAATCGAATTGTATTGTTATTCAAACCAACTGTCTTGGAAGTTCTAAATAAGGAAAAACTTCAAGATTATCAGTGTTTTCATCTGCGTAAACCTATTTTCACGCTCGACTTCACTCATGTGTCCAGGCACACCTAGAAGGCGTCCTTCAGTACGAATATCTTACAAATCATTGTCGTTGAGCACGAATGGTGTTGTTATGGAGCCTAGTGCTGATAGTTTAGCAAACCGAGATAGATTGTAGAGTTCTTGAGCTTTTGATGCACTGATACAACAAATATTCTATGAAAACAACGTGATAATAACACGATGAACTTAGACAGAAAAGGTCTCTCACTGTTGTAGGAGATTTTGCTTTTAAATATTGATAGATTGATGCAATAGTCACGTTTTCCACACTTGAGTCGACATGTTTCAAACAGAAAACAATTCGGCGTCGTTTTTCATCTAAAAAGTTCGCAAAAACAAACATGGCTTTTCATCGAATGACGCACCAACCTTTCGAAGTCGGATCGAATTGTTTGCCATGTTCATCTGATGATGGAATAAACTTTGCAAAAAGTTCAGCAAAGTCGGGCTTTGCTTGAATAAATGCCGCTGGTGGTTGAGATTGAAACGAGAAATAGAACGATTGAATGTCTGAATACGCTAATTTGATATTCAAATTTTCCATGAAACTACCTGAAAAATGTTTGATAAAGATCGAGATTTTCCATGAGAGCACACGCGTTACTTTTTAATTTCAATTCGAATTCGATATCTTTCATGAGAATCACCTCTGATTCAACATTAAATTCCACCATACCAAAACGAACGGCTGAACAGGAGAGTTCGTACGGTTTCTTAATCAAATCCGTCGTTTTTATAGACAATTCAGGAATACGAATGATATCTTTTCGATGAATGATCCAATCGGATGTTTGACTCTTAGGATCTCCATTAACTATTGCAGGTGTTGCTTGTTTCACAGAAGTTATCACCGGCACCACGCTCGTTTGATTTGAGTTACTATCATTATTATCATCATCGTCGTCACTCAAACAAATGACTGTCGGAGAGGAAATGAGTGGATGATGCAATTAAAGAAAGTCTTACCTTCTGGTTGAGGTTTGCATTTTTTCGCCATTTGACCATTGGTTATGATTAACTCATGACTAATTCGCTAGAGAAAACGATCGGATAGAGAAAAAAAAATGAAAGAAATTGATTTTATGTTTACCTTTCGACTGTTATAAAAAGATACTGTGGGGATATTACTTGTGGACGACAGATTGATAGTGTGAAGTTCTGAAATGAAAGATATTCGCTTTTCGACTGTGAATCAACGGTTTTCTTACGCAAAGGAGAAGACTGATGAATGGAATTGAGCGACAGTTTGTAAAATTTTGTAGATCAAATTTAAGATAACTTGCATTCGACGTTAAAAATATACGAAAATTTTTCCTTCGTTCAGTTAGTTATGAAGGAAGACGTATTACAAGGAATCGATTGGATCACCAGGATTTATCCAATACATTTTCCGTGTAAATGAAACTCAACAGATGGCGTACAGTTTTTGAGGAAAAGCGAATTTCTGTCGGATAACATTGTGCATCGAATCAATCGTCATAGTAAATATCAAATGTTCTTGTATCACGACCATCACTAACTCAGATGACCTCTGATCAATTTAACATACTGCAGATTCCTGTTGAAAAATACGACATTTTACACAACACGATTCGTTCAAATCATATATCTTCGAAACTTCATAATGGTTTGCTGTATCTTCTTCGTTCTACTCGAATTCAATCGCTTCTCCGTGCGATAGACCAGGTTGAGAACTGAATATTTTGCGATAATTCTTCATCTGGTTTACTAGTGACATCTAATATCGCACTTCTATGTCTTGGCTCGTCTCGTAGTAACGAAATGAGATATTTGATGACTGCTAAAAGAATAGAAAGAAATAACTGACTTATTTTAATTCAGAAGAATGAGCGATATTGTCGGAACTTGGCAAGTGGCGCTTTCAGATGGTGTTCACAAAGTCGAATTTGAACAGTAAATCACTTTTTCTCCATCTATTTCTACTTGGATTTCTTTTTTTTTTCCCAGTGGTACAACCTCGGGCAAACGTATAATCCGTGTAGATGGAAAGGAAATTCTTCGTCGAGATTGGCTTTTCAAATTAGTAGGAAGAGAATCGTTCAAAATCGGTAAACATCAATGTACGATAAATATCGATGCAATCAGTGGCTTCGCTTATGAATATACTCTTGACGTGGATGGCAAACCTCTGGAAAAATTCAGTGAAAACCGTTCGAAAATCAGTCGAACATGGACATTAGCACTCGATGGAGTTGATTACCGTATTGTCTTAGAAAAAGATACATTAGATGTTTGGGTCAACGGTCAACGTATTGACGCCGAAGCGGATTTTCTTGACGATGGAGGAACACAAACAGCTTTTGATATAGCAGGTCATCCAGCCGTTTTAAAAGCTGTTTCAACCGGTTATCGTCGTTCAGGCATCAATCATGCGTTATTTGTTGATGACAATGAAATTCCTGTCGCAAAAGAATAAAAATACTCGTTTTAAGCTTATGTACATGAATGTTTTCATTTCGTGATTTATATATACATAAATGTCGCCATTAAATCTATTTTTTTAGACTAAAAAAATACAGATACTTCTTCTTATACATGGTACATTAGTTTGAATAATTTCTGTCGTAATGATTCATTCGAGAGAATAACGCATTTATAGTTTTGGGCGTATAGAGTAGGACGTCTATCAGAATATTTGCTACAACCAATCATATGACAACAGGTTTTTCGTTTCTTTGTATAAATAAAAACAGAATCTGTCAAACTGAGAGTACAAGCAATAAACGACGTAAAACGCTGATCGAAAGGTTGTTTTTGTTTTAGAATAAATTGATCATGGCTGAAAAGAATCATCTTGTTCCTTATGTAAAAGAGCAATTAACTGGTCTGTTTTAAAATACGTTGTTTTAATCGTATTCTTAAATAATTGATTATTGTAGAAGCTGTAAAAATGTTTACTCATCACGAACGACCCTTTCAAAAAACTCGACAAGAAAAAGTGACGGATTTAACTAAACTCCGGCCAGGTGATCACGTCAGTTTTTACAAAACAGACTTATATTATTCGCATCATGGCATTGTTTGTGAAGCGCGTGAAAACTACCTTCGTGTTATACATTACTTTAACACCTTAGCGCATGCGCGTAGTGCATTGATGAAGGGTTCGGTTTACATAGCCGCGATTATCGAAAGTGAATGGTCGGTGAATCTGAAAAGCAAAAGTGAAGATGTATTTCTTCATCATTATGATGGTATCAAGTGTTTCACAAATGAAGAAACATTACAACGAGCTTTTTCACAGTTAGGTCGACGTGGATATTCGTTGATCAGTAATAATTGTGAACATTGGTCTCGATGGTGTCGAACAGGTGAACATTTTTCCGAGCAAATTTATAAATTTCGCCGACTGGTTAAGGAGAAAACCGCAACGTTATTAATTATGGATCCAACTGCGTTGTTAGTTAAGGATGTGGCATTGGTTGGTGTGCAAACATTCGGACAATTCTTAAGCGCTGTTGGATCAGGCGTGGTGCTCACAGCTGTGGAAAGTATTTCAGCGTATATTGACATACGAAAGAAAAAGAATGAACGAAAAAAAGGAAGTTTAAGTGATGTTGCTTTTAAAAAATATGTCATTCGACGAATAACCTCCGCATCGACAACCGTATGTTTCAAAATTCGTTTGAACAAGTCGAATTCATCAGTTGATTTAGGTCGTTGGTGGAACAGCAGGAACTGTTGTTGGAACAATTCTAATTCCTGTACCTATTCTCGGTTCGACTGTGGGAGGTGTCATCGGTAGTGTTGGGGGCAAACTAGTTGGAGACATATCGGGTATTGCTCTGTCGAAAATAGTCGAAGTCTATGACAGAATCAAAGAAGCTAAAGTGAAAAAGATGGTAGCGATTCCACAATTGATGAATCATCTTTCACCGCAAAGCGAACTTCTTCGAGGTTTGATAAATATCTCGGTGAATCGAGAAGAAGAAGTGAAAATAACGAGTGGTATCCAAGAAGCAATGAATAGTGAACCCTCTCGACTCTATCCATCTCTAGAAGAATTCATTCGTATTAGTCCAACTGTTACACCGGAAAAATGCCGAGCGGCATCACAATTGACAACTGAACTGTTTCCTGAATCGAGTTCTTATGATTATTTCGTACTAACACCTGTTCCGGATGAGAATGCTGCCGAAGAATTCGCATCATCGACCGATTTGCTCGTCCTTCGATGGCCGATTGATTCGATAAAACCATGGGAAAGTGGTGAAGCACAAGTGTTAGACATTAATGATTTAGATTCCAATAAACAGTGACTTCGAATGTTTTGAGCGCTCAAATCAATGTCAGATTTTGCCCTCTCGATAAGTTCAATTCACTTTGAATTCCTTTTAATCTCATATACAAAAAAGTCGAACACGATTTCATGACAATTATAGATGAAATATGACTTCTCTCGATGTAGAGTAATGAGGTGGAAGAGTTTTATTCTACTGAAAGGCGAAGCAAATTGATTCGAAGTGATCATATGAGCATTTGCTCATCTAGTGTGTGTTTTCTGTACTGGTAAACAATTAAATTCTCACTCCTGATAAATAAAAAAAAAACAATTTTTCTCTATGTCATTTGCGATTATACATGTCATCTTTTTTATTTAATAAAATTCTACAAAAAAAATAAGGCGAAATTTCCGGTCATACTTTAAACAATCTCGTCGAACTGCTAATCAATTATGTACACCACTTACATATTCTGACCTTTCGCTTCATAATTGTTTGTCTAGTAATATTTAATCATCGTAGAATACAGTCCAGTAAATCTAAAGTTCATCATTTGGTGAATGTTTAGCTATGCAGATCAACGAAGTGTCTTCAGATTTCGAAGTGAAGAAGCGATGTACTTTGTAAAAGTCATCGAATGCATATTTGAACTCACCAAAATTTTTGTAAATGTTTAATTTCCTAAATGATTCTTGCACTCTTGCTTCCGTTTTATTTACAAGACAATATATTTAATGAGACGCAATGAAATTTCTCGGAAATGAATTCTCAGCCGACAATCATATAAATCAAGCGCTTCTACAAAGTATTTTTGTTATTCTCTACTTTTCACATACTCAATCATATCGTGAACGGTCAGACGATGTTTCCAAGATCAATTATAACGCTGTTATGCTTCGTTTTACTTTCAATGATCATCCAAGATACAACTGCTTATCGCTTGGATCAACGAGAAGTACATTCGGATAAGGAAAATGACAATTCTCATCTTTTCGAAGCCGACTTTCTCGACAAGCTTCAAAACCTACTCTCGGCGGCTGACAGTCTCATTGCAAAAAACAAACAATCAGCATTAAACGAACATGAACTTCAAACACGGTTAGCAATCAATCGCCGTCCTGGACTTATTCGTTTGAAAAAAGCGAGTGATAACTGAAAGAAAGACATTTTCTATTGTTTGATCGTCTCTATCTTATCCTAAAGTAAATTGTTCATTTATTTATTCGAAAACAAAATATACACATAAAGAAAATAGAACAATGAACGAAGCAGAAAAATCAAAATAAGACGAAGATTGATTCTCCTTTTTTCTCTGATAAGAACAAAAAAAATACGTCTATCTATGATAGAAAAATACACTTTTCTAAGTTTTGTGAGAAGATGAACGCGGCTTTTCGCCAAAAATCGCTGGAAAGGTCTTTCCGTCGGGGAATTGAGCTTGATGCTCTTCGAGAAGTTGATTCTTCATCAAACAGCATTCACGATACTAAACAAAATACATGAATCACTCTCGAGAAGAATAGATCATATACTTTAATAGCTTTTTGCAACATTTGTTTTGTATCCAATGGTACATTGAGCTGTTCGATACAATCATCGTAATTAAATATCGATGTCATTCGGCCTGATGAATCAACCAGTTTCATTTCTAATGGTGAATCAAAATGCTCTAAATTCTTTCGATAAATCGAAAGTTTCGAGCCATTGACATGCGTAAACTAAACAAAATCCGTTGAAAATCTTGCATAAAAATCATCTCCTCTCAACCTACATCGAATTCAACTGATGTTTCCATCAAACGACATTTTCCATCATTTGTATACATGATGATTTTGCATCGAAGTGAACGAATGATATTCACAAATCTAAATTCAGACAAGAAAATCTTCTCCTGCTATCTCATTCTTATCTTCATTTACTTCCATGCACGACGATATTTACTATGGTATTGTTCGGGCAATGTATCGAACGTATATTGCTCGTAGTTGACAGGTAATGGAAGGGGACCTTCACTCTCAATGTAAGAGTTGTACTGTTTCCGATCCGGTCGATAGTAGATGATCTGAAATGATGAATGAGCGAAGATGTAGAGAAAGTGATCGATTTACTTTCTGTCCGTCGGATGACACTCGAAATACATCGACAATTCGTTTGGAGCCTGTTTTAGCCTCGACTAGATGTTGAATTACTACTTCTCCATCATCTAATACGTCCATCTAAATCTTTGGTTTTGTGGCATAAAACGATTTCGAGTTTGTCAACTTACGATATCACTTTTCGTTATCACATGTCGACGATCGAGACGTTGGGTGTTTAATGGGATTAACTTTTCAGTGATTAGTTTACGGTGACTGATACTATTTGTGTTACTTAGATTATTACAACTTAACACCGATGCCGACGAAGCATTTCTGAAAAACGAAACAGATTCTAATGCTTGAAAATCGAGATCAACGCGCTGGATAATTTACACTTTTTGACTTCTGTTAATCATTAACGGTGGAAGTGAATTCAGTATTGTTGCTCCTCGTGAATCGTTAATTGGTTGTCGACTTGACAGTGATGTATCAAAGTATCCACTATCACTTCTTAATGACTAAGAAAAAGCGAACAGTTTTCAATTGAAAATCAGTTCTACAACATACTGTTGAACTCGTGCGTGATGAATTCATTCGATCATTCAATTGACGTTTTAACAAAAATGGATGATTACGAATTTGAATCAAAGTCAAACGCTTTTTCACGTCTTTTTGTAAGATTCGATTAATCAAATCTTTTGCTTCGTGACTTAACCCTTCCGGTAAAATATATCGAACATTCGCAACTCGTTTTAACGTAGAAAGAACATCTAAAACGAATGAAGATCTTTTACAAACTTTCGTTAAACAATGCGTTCAACTCGCCTTGATCATCAAACGGTGGTTTGCCTACTAAACATTGATAGATAAGTGCGCCGAGAGACCAGATATCCGCTTCGAAACTATGCGCTTTCCGTGTCGCGATTTCTGGTGCGAGAAAGTTCGGCGTACCGACCATGGTGAAATTTGTCTGTTCATGACTAACCATTTGCTTCGCTAAACCAAAATCGGCGATTTTCTGAATGAGAAAAGGAAATTTTGAACAGTTGCTTTTGATTCAACTTACAACGTTGTTTTCTTTTGTTAAGAGAAGATTATGCAATTTGAGATCACGGTGAAGAATTTGATGAGAATGTAAATATTCAATACCCGTCACAATTTGTTTGATATAATGTCGTGCTGTGAGAGCAAAGAAGCGGGAAGAATTCGATCGAAGCAGTTTCCAATTCGGTCTTACTTTCATCTTCAGTAAATTGTTGACGAATATTCAGATATTTCTGCATATCTGTAGCGCACAATTCGAGAATTAAGTAAATGTTTGCATCGTCCTCGAAGACTTCGAGCAACTATAAAGAAAAATTTGAAGAAAAATATATATGATCGATCGAGAAGTTCACCAACTTGGACAATCGCGGGATTACGCAATCGATAATGTATTTGAACCTCTTCATTCACTCGTGATTGAGCATTTTTCAGTTTCAGCTGTTGTTTATCCATCTGAAATCGAATTTTAGTCATAGAGATAAGAAAATTGAGAGGAAATACATACGATCTTAATCGCAACATCGGATCTATCACATAATCGAACTCCTCGATAGACTTTGGCAAAGCCACCGGTACCAATCAATTCAAATTTGTCATAATTCTATGAATTACAATGAAATTTAACAAAATAATCCAGTAAAGATTTACCTTAATTGAATCAAGATTAATACATCCATCACATGAATGTGGAGTCCATTCAGCTGCACTAACAGCCATGATATCTGTTCTAAAATATGAAAGGAACGGTTAGCACTTGCTGTCATCAATATTCGTACAATGACGCAACTCATTGTTTCCCACAATTTTTCAAAAATGGAATCATTCCCAAAAATCGTACAAAAACCGGCGAAAAAAAGGAATTTTATTCGAGAATATTATCGTATTCTTCGAAGAAATGTTCGTTTTTCCGAGTCAAATTGATGAGGAAAGTAGAGCGCCCTCTATTTTTCTTCTTTTTCTTTAGTTCGTCATTTTCTACGAACGAGCAAGTATTGTTTCCATTTGCTGACTTGTTTATTGTTTGTTTCAATCGTTGATCAGCTGGATAGAAAACGAAAATTCGTCTCTTTCGATTGTGGCTCGAAGAAAAACTCCAGAATGAATTTAAATAATGACAAAGAACTTGGTGATTTACTCGATCTCAATGCTGTAAGTGAACAAAACCATACTAGACACGCAAAATTTGCTTCAAAACACATCTTTTTCAGGTGAAAAGTCGAACTCGTTTTCCGAATAGTACAATCGAAACATCCGGACATCAAGCAGTACCTGTAGGTCCTTGTATTTTCTTCGTTATCATGCAATTCTTCGTCGTTTTATTCAGACTTTACCGGCAACAATCCCTTATTCAACTGCTGCACCGATTCCATCTTCTGAAACAATTTATAGTAGCACAAATAAAGGTTGGACTCGAAAACTTACCTTCTACCAACTGACATATCCCCATTTTAGATTATTGGACTGATCATACGTCATCTACAACGTATAACGAAGTAGTATATAATACTTTTACTTGATTAAATTCGATTATTTACTGCGTCTTTTCATAGATTTATGAAGGAAATTTCAGCAATCGCGATATTCTTCATCCATTTCTCATAAATGAATCTTTAAATAATCTTTCATCAAATCCTGTATGATAGTTTTTCGTTTGCTTGATACACTTCTACTCGTTCTTCCGTTTTAGTCTTCACGAACCACGACGAATGATCTAACTTATTCAGGTTTATAATAAATTCATCGGTTGTTTGCATTATTACGTCGTTTCTTATTTTATAGAAAAACTTGATGAGAAAACGCGTCGATCAGCTAATGTGAGTTACGACTTTTAATTGTTTGCCGTTCTTTCTGCCTCTTCCTCAGTCTATATGATTAAATTGACGTCAATGGTTAACCACTCCTGATAATTGTTAAGCGTTCATTAGATATTTATTGTTTTTCTTCGACATAGAAGTGATCTGGTTAAAATCAAACAAAATATTAATGAAGTTTAGTTAAATTGAGAAAGGATTTTGTTTAATCATATATCTCTATTTTTTCTTGTCACATCAGATGTTGACGTGTGAGTAATTGATATAATTATTTGCTGTCTCTGTTTCTGACATGACGACATCTTTGTTCTGTCAGAAGATCGATTGAGAACAACTTTGTTAATTCACTCGATGATAAATTAAGATGAATGAAGAGACAATGACAATGAATTGTCTTCATTCATCTCTCTCTCTCTCTCTCTTTCACATACGAGGCAAGCTCACGGTTGAGTAGTAACAATCGTCTCTCTCATTTTGTTGCCTTTCATATTCGTTGTATTTTCTATTGAAAAGAAAACTGCATATATGGGCACCAGCTGGTCGGGTGACATGAATATATTGTGAACGAATGAATTTCAAGAGAATAAGAGAAGGTTGCTCCGTCTATCATCTATATACAATAGGCTCGATTGTATGTGTATTGTCTGACCGAACTCGTGTGGATGTGATAAAATTAATAGTCGTGTTTATCTACATTCGATGGCACACGAACGAGCTTTCCAGCTGCGCTACGAGCTTTCCTCTTTGTAAACATTATGTACGCTTAGCGGTGAATGTAAAAGAGACAAACAATGTAATAAACGTTAGTAGTCATGTTGGTTTTCTCTCTCTCTCTCTTACTTGAAGACATCGTGAGATATGATAATAGATATTCGATTGTTACTACTGCTTGTTTCCGACAATGATAAATGAGTAAAACAAGAGAGGCGAAGAAGCGCTAATCGATTTTGTGTATATATACAAAAGAACGAAGCTTGTGTAATAATTGTTCGACGACATAAACATCGAGATAATAAAGAAAGAAGTCTAATGAGAAATGGGGCTTGAGGAAGAGATTTTCTCTTTTGTTCTTTCGTAGTGATCTTGACGAAGAACTATCATTACAAGCAAAGATCTTCGTTCGTTCGTTCGTTATAAATTGATATCTTTATATACAGTTGTTTATCTACAGATCGGGGCGCAACTCATTCGCCCGAGTACATGATGCCTGCTCGAGATACGAGCCTTTGTCTTTACATTTATTTCACCTTCTCTGTCTTCCGCTGAAAGATTGCAGCAAACAAAAAAATGCAGGAAGAAAAGCGCGAGAAGAAGAGAAGGAGATGATGATTTTTTTTATGTGTCTTGTTTCTCTCTTTCCTGTTCGTATGCCCGCCTCTAGTTAACACATCGCAAGATAAGGATATCTCGCTGTT
This sequence comes from Adineta ricciae, assembly GCA_905250025.1. Classification (NCBI taxonomy): domain Eukaryota; kingdom Metazoa; phylum Rotifera; class Eurotatoria; order Adinetida; family Adinetidae; genus Adineta; species Adineta ricciae. The sequence continues at coordinate 257,259 of CAJNOJ010000131.1, forward strand.
CCAGTGAAAGGTCTCCCGCATCGATCGACTCTCCCTTTCTCTTCCTCTTTTTCTTTCTCTTTCGATGCATATCACTTTTTCTCTCTTTCCTGTGCTATCAAACAGTGCTACACGTATAAACGACGAGTTTATTTGACACAACAATTATAAGTCAATTTTATTTCATTTCCTTTCTTTTTTCCTCACTAACTGTGATGAATTAATCACTCGGTTCTCTGCTGCAAAACAATACATAAATGTTCTACTACTCTCGACCATCGTATCAGGTATGCATCATAAACTCGAAGTAAAACCTTCAGAGATCAGTCTTCGTACTCGAGACGAAGACCTTCTTTTTTTTTTACAATTTGTATCGGATTAAGAAGAGTAATTGTCACCTTCGTTTTTTAGGTCGGAAAAGAGCGAGAGTAGGAGCAGAGGGAAAAAAAGGTTTTTTTTGCTATTTGATTGTTTGTCTTTAATTGCAATTGATCGAATGAAGACGAAGTGAAAGAAGATAATGCTAATCAATACATTCTCCTGCTCAATCGAACGATGTGAATGTCAGCATGAATTGCGCGCTTACGTCCTTTGATCTCGTGCCGAGTGAGCACAAACAAACGAATCTCTCTCTCTCTCTGATATTCCCCTGATTAGCCAACGTTGATAGCAGTGGGTGATCAAGTTAGTTTTCTTGAATGATACGTTGTTGTTGTTAGTCTTAACTTTCAGAGTAACTGTTGATCTCGGTCGGTTTCTCTTTCATGAAATTTCCTTGTCTTCTAAATGTTTGTTACTAGTAAATATGTGTACGACTATGCTTCGGTTGGAAACGAAGGAGATGAAGGCAAATAATAATAATAATAATAATAATAATAATCGAAGATCACGAGAGAAAATAATTAGAATTGATTTTTGCGATGGCAATGTTTGATGAAGAAAGCACTTGTGCAATTTATCATCTAAGGAAACGAACTAAAGCGTTTACACATGAGATCAATCAAAACAACTTAGATATTAATAGGCTAAAGACGTTCGCTATACAATCATTACATTTTCTTTGTTTTATTAGGTCTATACATCGGATGATTATAATCCCGAGAATACCGGACGATATCCAGCGGGAAAATCGGCTTATGGAAGTGATTCATCCTATTATGTTGGTAAGAGAATTATTAAAAATAGAAAAAAGTATTGAACGAGTTCACGGGCTTTCTTTTTATTTAATAGACGGACAGAATGGTGCTCCTTGGCTGCCCCCGACACATCCACCAAATTCAAGTTATTTGCCGAGTGACCTTGCGGCTGCTCATGGACCTTTTGTTGATCCAGCAACTTCAGGTTTGCCATCGATGGCAAGTTTTCGATCATCACAAGCAGGAATATACGCGAGCAACGAACAAACAGTACAAACTGGAGAAACACTCGGCAAAGCATTGCAATCGGTATGAAATAGTTCGATGGAAATGAGTTTGATATGAATCTCCATTTCTAGATTTATCCCAACGATCATCCGTATTCTTCAACGTCAGCAACTCCCATCTCTCCTCCCCCATTGAACGGTAAATGCAAAAAAAGACTTTTTGATAGTGAGGGATAGAAAATAACCTCATGGTCAATGTATATTTAGGAACTAGTCAGCCATGGGTTACTGCAGGACCGGTTGCTCAATCCTATCACAATCAGCTACATCCTCTTGTAAGTACCAGACGAATAAAGCAAGAAACCGAATGAAAACAATTGCATCTGTCTAATCTCAGACAACGCTAGTCGATTTGAATGACGAACCGTACTATCTGCTCAATCTAAACGAGGTTTGTCAATTGAATTGGGTGGCGGGGGTTTAGTTCTGATAATTTTGGAATAAGAATAAGCAAAGAAAACTAAAACTCACTGTTTTCTAGCCGCCGCGATTAGATGTTGATGATTCTTTTCGTCAACCACCAACAGATTATCATCACTACTATACTGGTTATCACCATCCACATTCCACTGGGCCATATTCAACATTTCTAGCTCATCCATCAAGTTTACATCCACCCTCAACAACGTCCGATACATCATCACGAAGTCGACATCATGATCCATACTTAACATGTAAGATTGCTCTCCACAAAATCAACTATTCTTATCGTTTTGATTCATTTAGATGCTAATCCACCATCAGCATCCTCATCAACATCATCGACGGATGCCAATACTGCTGCAAATCCAGATCTAAAACTTGAATGTCTTGATAAAGCTAAACCAGATATTGAAAATAAGCCACCTCCACCGTCATCTCTATCGAAGAGTACACATAGTGTAGCATCATCTTCATCACAGCTAACGACTGATAAACTGAGTGAATTTAATCTTCGACAACAAACATTAACCGACATTTCACAAGAAAATGCATCACCATTATCGATTGCTATTGGTGGAGCAGCAAATAATGTACATATTGGTCCATCATCATCATCTTCATCAAAATTACGAAAGTAAATATACAACGGTGAACTCTGAAATTTTCGATTTGATCGCCTTGTTCTTTCTTTCGACTAGTTCATTGACGCTTAGTCCAAACAGTCAAATGAATCTTTCATGTATGCGAGGTGGACCTGGTTCAGAAGGTAGTATTGACCCAGATGAAACTCCTGAGGAACGGGAACGACGAGAGAAAGATCGACGAGCAGCAAATAATGCTCGAGAAAGGTAAAAGATCCTCGGTTCCATATCAACATTCATATTTTCATTTAGATTACGCGTTCGAGACATCAATGATGCATTTAAAGAACTCGGCCGGATGTGTTCAATTCATATGCGTAATGATAAACCTGTTACCAAACTAGGTGTACTTCAACAAGCAGTCAATTTAATCACCACACTCGAACAACAAGTTCGAGGTATGAAATTTTGAAAGCATAAGTGAAAAGTACCACCTCTCTTGGATTACTTTTAGAGCGAAATTTAAATCCAAAAGCTGCGTGTCTACGTCGACGTGAAGAAGAAAAATCTGAAGATATGAATGGAAATATGAATATCGGTGGAGCTATGCCGCCGCCAGGTACAAGTCTTATGTCAACTGAATCATCTTCAATTGATGGTACAAATTATTTGGAACAGATGCATCAATCTATTCCTCCATCTTATTGGCAACAATGAAGACAACATAATTTGGTGTGTTTGATTTATCTCTGTACAAGTTCTGTGTGCATGCGTTATTATTACTTGCTTATCGGTGCCTTTGTGTTTTTGTTTTCTCTCTCATTTAAATCTTCTATACATAAAAAAAACTATGAGACAAAATATTGACATGATGAAAACATTGGTTTCGTTTTCTTTTAGTATTTGCCTGTATTTTTTCTTTGTTTGTATATGATCTATTGATGTGTGCAGCAATAAATGTAAGTTGAAATAGAACAAGACAGTATTTTTCTGGTCAACATCTCGTTGTGTGCAATGAATTGACAAATTGTACAAATATCAGACATTTCGTTTCTTTTTTCTTCTATTTGTACATGAAAAATAACACTTCGTTCTCGTCTCTCGTCCATCGATCTGTTAACTGTTTTGTTTTCATTTGTCTGACTTTGGTTTATTTCCTTTCAATTGTCGTGCTTGCTTTGGAATATTTCATCTCTTATCTTTGTTGCTCTACACATATTGATATGTGCACATGTTTAATAATAAAAGAAAGATTTCTTAATTTCTATTAACAGTTGCAGAACAACAAGTCAGAGCAAAGCAGAGTGCATAAAGGAGAGCAAATATCTGACACATTAGAGAATAGGAAGAGGTTTTTGACGTGGCTTGATTTTCTCCGACTGAATCCACTGAGCTTCTTCGTTCATGAAATCATCGAAATTGTTAAAAAAATACAGAATACGATCATTACGAATGAATTTATATTCCCTAAATGGAAACTTCATAGTTAGAAACGAATCGTTTCGCTAATTTCTCTTTACGAACCATTTTCGACAATAACGAAGTTTATGCAAAATTGTAAATTGTTGCCAACGTTTCCAAAAGTTCACAATTCGATCGTCTTGCAAATAATCCGAATTGCCAATATGAACAAATGTTAAATCCGATAGAATCAAACCACTAAAATGAACTTCTAACATTTCCCAACCTACTTTAGTTGATCGAATTACTTACATATACGGTATACAAGGCTGACCTGTGGATGCATTCAAAGCTTCGCGATAGTTTTTAAATGAACCGGTACTGTCGATAAGATCGGTGTGTTCACAAACAGCCTAGAATATACGTTTATTGAGAGTTCAATGAAGAATTCAAGTTACTTCAGTGATATTTTTCGACCAATGCAACCGTTTTAATGGTCCACAATCTAATGCAGAGAGAATCGCTAAGTATGAATTGAAATTATTCAATCGTCTTAAATGCTGAAAAACAAAAATATCCAAATGAATCGATAAGGTCAATGAGATTTACTTTGAGAATTTTGAGAAATTTCTCGAAATAATTTTCCCGTTGTCGCTGAGAGTTTTGCTCCAATATTCGAGATCGTACCCTGTAACAAAAACCAGTCTGACTCACATTCGATGTTAAACTTCTCTCACCAATAGGATATGTTATTAAAATGTTCAGTAAAAACAGCTAGATTCGGCGAATATTCTTCTCCTTTTTCAATCGAAATGTACAAGATTTCGGATAGTTGAATTTTGAGAAATAATTCTGAATCGATCAGTGTTAATTGTTCACTTAGATCGCTTGAATCGAAATCAAGCAAGGTCGCGCGTTTCGACGAGATGGAATTTTTTATCAGAACAATATCTTGATGAGATTGATCCGAATTTTGCTGCAATTTATTGTACCGTTCGAGTGATTTTCGTCGAAGAAGTTTACTTAGTTGAAGTTCACCTTGTCGAATCAATGTTGTGACAAAATGCGAAAGTTTTTTCATTAGGATTTCCGACAATTCATTGCTGAAATACAATGAAATCATTCAGCTTAATACTTTTTCATCAACAAGCTTAGAAAAGGATTAGTGACACTTCTTTCAAATCAGTTATAATGAAGAAAGAAAAGAACATTCATACTCGATTTCGTCGATAACACGAATAAGTAATGAAAACGCATGGCGAGCGACTTTTTTCTTCGATTGAAATTGCGAAAAGAACGTGTAACGTTGTATAAGTTTGTCAACTAAATCACTCGGTGAGATAAATGTTCGATATGTTGTTAGAAACGTTTCTTGATAAAGAAAATCTACGACAATTCGAATGAGTTCTTAGAAAATTTCTAATCGAATTGATTACCTTTCTTATCGGACGATGTCGCTCGGATAATCAAGGCATCGATTGTACCACCACGCAGTGGAGGATCTTCGTTCTATTTGTCAAAATACAAAGACAATGAATGCAAAGGAGATAGTGAACGTACGAGATTGAAGACCAACAGATGAGAGATACTTTCCAGGAAAAGATCACTTGCATATTGATGATGGAGGTCTGAATGTTCGACGAAAAGATTCTCTCTAATCTTCAAACATTCTTCACTATTGGAAAAGATTTGTGATTGAGGAAAATGCTGATGAACTTGTTCGAATAAATCTTCAAAGCGTCGTTGTGATGGAGTTACAAAGCACGTGTTACGAAGAAATAGTTCGGCTTCGTTTTGATCATATCGATCAAACAATGACATATACGCTCGAGCTAAAATTAAGAGAAGTCGTTTAAATAAATTTTCAACAACATCGAAAAGTGAAAGTCTCCGGCTTCGTTTTTACAGTACTTTATGTACAATTAAACTTCTAGTTCAATTAAATGAACGAATAAAAATTACCGATTTGTCGTTTGGGAGGTAATGGCGGTGGATTGTTGGTTAAATCTGTCTGCTGTTGTTCGGCAACATCATTAAGACTATTCTCTTCATATGGAAAACTATCGCGCAATGAATATCTTGCCGAGTGTCTTTCGAAGATCGTATCGATACTATTACGACGACATGATGATAAATAAGAATGACTTTGCTGAGATATGTAATCAGATGAGGGTGAGCGTATGGTCGTTTTGGCACGTACAGCATCGTCAAGTTCACGTGTGTATTTCTTAATGATCTGATTGATATCATCGACAATTAATTGAATACGCTCTTCGTTATTGAAGTCATAGGATGGAGGAGATAAGAATGAACTTGGACTGGCATTAATGCGAGATCGTGTGGATGTTATCGATGCTGTCGAGCTCACCGGTCGTTTTTCTCGTTTAGGAGGAAGATGTGGAATCGACTCTTCGAGTGAACTAAAATATCAACGTAGTAAATAGATCAATCATTTCATCACAATCATTACTTATTGTATGATTGAAAACTTTGTATAGACTCGGAACGCATTTGTGATGTCGAATTAATACAAGTCTGCAAAGAAGAAAGAACAACTCTTGTAACGTTTTATCCGATAGATTTCTGTTAGTTACCTTCACGGCCGTCATGAGATCTTTAGCAAGCTTACGATACCGATCGTCATCATTCACTTTGGAAAAAAGTAATCTATCCGACCATTCAATTAAATCCGCTAATAAATGATATATATCAAATAAAACATAAGTTCTACAAAACGAATTGGCTGCAGAAGAGCATGACTATTTGAACAAGCGTGTTTTTACCTATATGAATCGGATTGATATTCAAAGATGCTTTTCAAGATATTGTCAATATCAAAGATATTATCAATTAATGATGTCATAATATTCGCAAGAATTTCTAATTTGTTATGTGTTAAAACTTGATCGAGATAACTTAAAGATTTACAAACTTCCTTTTCACATTTATGCAATCGTTCATAATATGTTTGCGATGACTAGAATGAACAACAAGAAGAAGACGATATAGTAAACAATCGATTGTTTATTTAATTCTAACATACTGATAATGAATCATTACTAATCAACGAATTCCGATCATTTGTTTTGTTTGATCGAGTTGTATTCCAATGATATCCATTCGTTGAGTCAGATCTCATATGATAACGATTGACCATATCGCCAATAACACGACGAAAGGAATTTCGTGAAACAGGCATAGTTATGTTCGTCGATGGGAATTACACAAGAGTGTGTAATGGCGTCAAAATGCCAGTGGATAGCAGGAAGAAAAATCTCACTTATTCAATGAGCAATATGTCCGAGTGATGCCAACAGTGGTGCATTGAACTGTTGTCAATGCTCTCACAAGCAGGTCAATGACGTGAGTTCGTAGTTGCAAGAGCAAAGAATAACATCGCTTCTCGCCAATACCGATCAATCATCATCATTATAGTCGTCGTCGTCGTCGGCTTTTCTATCGTCGTATGGTCTAGTAATGATAGTAATGCACACGAGCACGCGCTGAACGAAGTCATAGTATGGCATCTATCATTATCTGGAGAAGTTGATAGGAAAAGAAACAGAATAGAAAAGAGAAAAGAAAGCGAGATGTGCTGTAGCACATTTTTGCATCAATAGAGAAATGTATGAGAAGCAATAAACAAAACTAGTCGTTCAACACTCGACTCATTCGATCAGATGGACGGGAAAAAATGATGTGTTGACAAGTTGTTTTTCTATTGAAGAAAAACAACGAGAGAAAGGGACGAGCGCTTGTCTGTCGATTACAAGAGCGATCATCGATATCAATGTAACTTTGCCTTTACCTATTGTAATAGAATACACAATAAAAAGAAAAATTCAATTAGATGAATAGATCTCATTGTGAATATCTGATGAGATGTCATTAATCAAAATTCAATAGAACAAATATTATGTACATCTTCAAGTCTAACTATTATGTTGACTTTACATCAATCATTGTCAAATTTTTTAATAAAATCAAACGAATATATAACCAAAAACTTTCAGTTCGATAGAAGCAGATCAATAATTGATATTCTCTGACGAAAACCTTTAGAGAATTTTATTCTTTGATCTTCTCTTATTTCTCTCGTGTCTAATAGCTATGATTAAAAAACGAAGATTCACTCGAGATATTCACAAAAACATATTTTTCAAGATATTTACAGTGACGACAAAAACGGAATAGAATATAAATACAATATTAGATAGTTGACACTACTAGGAAAATATTGAATATACAATAGCTTTTTTCGAGCGACAGAATTAGAAGATGTAGCGGAAAATGCTCTTCCGTGATCACTTTTATGATCTGAACTTCAAGTATAACATTGACTTCACCACATGTCGACATCAACACTCAATAATAATGATCAATTCATATCTCCTATCCAAAAAAGACATCGTATAAGAAAATCTGCACTTTATTTCACACACTTTTACATTTACAGACATAGATACTTTTCGCCTTTGCGAATCAACACTCGATGAATTTGTTCATCGCGCTCTTCTCTCTACTGTAGCGGTAGCCATTACAGGAGCCACTCGATTCTGTGTTTTCATCCACTTGATGATAGCCCATTTTTGCCAAATACTCGGCAATGACACCAGAACAACGTATGGCATCAGTAACGGAATAAAATAAGCGGTAAATGCAAGTACAGGAAATAAATTAATAAGAAAATTATTTAAGAAGCCTAAGTGGATTGGCATGGCTGAGATCAAACATGGTAGATAGAAGATCAAGTATAAACAACAAACAGACAGCATTTGTACGATCATTTTTCGATGTTTACGCCATTGAATGATTTGGTCAATACGCTTTTTCTGTCGAATCTGCCGTACGATTAATCCTACATTGAAGATAACAATTGTTAACATCGGGATGTAAACATTAACTATAAAATCATAATTGCCAACAATTTGTTGGTCAATATAGCATGGATAACCACACGATGGTTGACTGTAATCATAAATATTACTACATGACGGAAAGAAAATCACCCATATGTAGAAAACAATACCATAAAAAGTGACAAGTGTGAGAGGTAAATAGTGAAAAAGAAAGCATTTTCTTGTCGAGTTCATCCAGGCACTGTGATAAACAAGAATATGTCTTTCCATCGATCCAAGTGCCATTAAAATAGCAATCATATCGAAAAGGCCAACGGTGACAAATGACCATATATTACAAAACCATGGGAATGCTAACCAGACATAACCCGTACTCAGAACTACTATATAAGATGGAACGTCGATCAGAAGTACCCAAAGAATAACGAAGAGAAGTACAATGACAACATGATTATGTAGAGCTTGTCTAAGATCTCGTTTTAATAAGAGATGATACAATAGAAAAAATGAACAAAGTACAGCGGGAATGTCAAGAACAAGAAGTAACCAGAAACGAATTTTTGGAGGAATGGGCCTATAAATATTTCCAAAAGTGTCACCTGTATTATTTGAAGTATTTGCGGACATTCTCGGATAATGTAGTTCAATTTTTCAGATACAAGTGAAGTATCTACCGTGTAGACTACTGATGGAAAAGAATAATGAGAAGTTTTATTTGCGATGATTATAATACGAGAAAAATTATAGATAGCTAGTCATAGCGCGTGAACTTCATGGAAATAAACACTTTGATGTCCGATAATACTCAAATAGAACAATCCATGGGATGAAAGAAAATGCGTTATAATTTGTAATACCTTAATGGCTGACTAGTTTAATGACGTAGATAGAGTTTCCAGAGAAATGAACACGTTTGAACAACGCGGTAGAAATACTGAGCAAGCAGAAGCCAAGCTTTTCAACTATGGTAATAGAAAATAAAGGGAGGATTTTGATAAGAAAAACAGAAGTGCTATTCCTTTGATGGAATTTACACCCTCATTCCTCATATATTGTAAGATGTCGAAAGTTTTGATATGAAAATATCGATACGAGCGAAGTGTAGGATTTGCAGTTATATAGAGAACAGTGCTGGAATCCATCCATACTTCCCCCTATACTTGCAAGACAAAAAATGCGAAAATCTTTTTCTGATAATACAATGCATTTTGGGATATGTATTGAAATAGTAATACAGAATAAATGTTTAATTAATGAATATATGAAAGGATAGATTAAAAAGGATTAGTATACTGCGAAGTTCGTGATAATTTTGATCGGAAAGTATTTGTTCGAACATTCCATATCATTTTAACTTTAACATTCATATGGTCAGGAGGAAGCCAGTTTGTTGGTGACATATTTGCTTTTCCGTAAATTTTATGATTAATCTTGCACGCTTTCATAGCATTACTACAACAGAAACACGCTGGTTTCGATCCGCCAATGCCCCATGGTTTGGCTTTGCCCACTGAATTATCTTCTTTTAATATTCCTGACTTTTTCCAAAAGTGAAGGATTTGCATCTCACCATGTGGTGCTCGACAAGTTTTCGGATCAGTTGGAGGAGGATCAGGCTCTAAGAAGATCACTTTGTAACGTCCACCGAGAAGATGTTTCATACGAAGTTCAGAGCAGATTTGTTTACATTGTTCCTCAGTTACTGCGTACGTTTCTTGTCCGTTTTCTTTTCCAATTTGGTTGAATGCGATATATACAGCCTCTTTATAAATACCTACGAGTACCGTGTTGTATCGTCTCTCCTTTGGTTCCACGTCTTTATTTAGTTTTGCGTGAATAATACTCCCAATAAGATTTGCATCGTGCCTTAATTTTCGCGATTCATCCGAGACAACTTCCAGACTAATGTCATCCTGAGTAAAATTTACTCGATCTGCCACATGAACTGCACGAGTATCGGTAGGAAACTCGTCAGCGTGCGTGGCTTGCTGTTTAAATTCATCTAGTGCTCCTTGATAATTTTCACGTACTGTTTGACTAGCACGTTCACCAAACGTCGATATTTCCAGCTTCAATTTACTTTTTAATTGATTTTCTTCTGTCAAATTATCATCAAACCATCTATTTAATTCTCTTACTTTTCCCTTAATATCGCTCGCTTTGTCGGTGCCTTGTTCATCATTTGCGACAATTTCATTAATTTCACGTATACATTCTTGAATTCTACTTCGAATTTTTTCTGATAAATTTGGATTTTTTTTATAGATTTCCGTCAAAGCTGTTTTAACATTTACTACAAGTTTTTCATACAAAACATCTGGCTTGTACTTCTTTTCATCAATTGCTCCGCCATAACTTCCTTTTTCGATGCCAAATTTGTGCCATCCTTGAGCGATCGTATATTGAAGACTTTCATCGTTTTCAATATAATTTGATAAATAGTCTCGAAACACTTGACCATCTGAAAAGATGACTTGCAATTGCGGAACTTCACTTATTAGCGCTTCATAAAAACAATTGTTTTGCATTGCTTTGCCGTTTTCGACACCAGTAACGCGAAAGTGATTATCCTCAAGTGTTAAACATATTCGATGCGACGGATTCGTTGAACTTGAATATTCATGGGATGATCCGTCACTACCTTGAACGACAATACAAATTCCAGTGAACACTTCTTTACCGTCAACAGCTGGACAGACACGCATACATTGGTCGACAACATTAGTACATGCTTGAACACACGTCATATCCATCGGAATATTTGCACGTAGAATACTCGCAAATAACTTCGCATTTCTTGTTTTTCCAAGTAATTCAATGAGTGCTTTGTGATAAGCTTTAGCTTCTCTCTCGCGCTCTTCAACACTGAGTTTTTCATCTTTGACTTTGCTATCGAAGTCTTTTTTCAACCTTTCAAACTCCTGCCGATATTTTTCTTCTTTGTACGATCGATATCCCTTCTTAATCGAATCACCCACATATCCAACTAGGTAGTTGACACCATAGGATAAGACGGGTGAAATGACATGTGTAGCAATAACTTGATTAGATGTTTCGATGATTGTTTGTTTCCATTGTTGCATTGTCGTATCACAAAGATGTTGCATATTTTGTGAACCGGTTGCAGATACATTTGATGATGTGTGTTCAATAATTGCTTCGTCAATCATTTGATTAGCGTTTTCAAGAAATTTTGCAGCTGAATCTCTCATTTTTCTCATCTCATCTAAAACACCGCAAGCTTTTAGGAGAGACTGAAGATTCATCAAAAATGCCATCATTTTTGAAGTCGAAGTTGCGCCACCTGCAATATTAACTTTGCTCATACCTTCAGATATCCCACGTGTAATTGATCCAGACAAACGCGTGCAATGAGCAAGAATTGTCGTATAAAGTGGTGTCTTTTCAAAGCATTCTCTTGTCACATGATCCTTCAGTAATCTAGCCTTCTCTCCTCCCATTATATCAAACGCTTTAAGTATAGTTTGGTTAAGTTTATGAGTTCGAAACAACTCGTCAACATCTGCAGCTGAAGTCTTTTGAATCGCGTTGCATAGGCCATGTAAATAGTTCGTAACGATCTGAAGGTGTAGAAACGATTTGAATTGTATAAGTTGAAGAAATAAAATGAAACTTACATGATCAACAGCACCCTGAGCAAAGCCATAAGCTGCTCCTTCAACTACTTTACAAGCCACGCGTTTTACAGTTTCTTTTGCGACTTTGCTTATGCCAACAGATTTCAACAGTTCTGCACCAGCCATCTCGGCCACTTTTTTGCCACCTTCGGCTCGCACTGGTCCTGCTACTTTGTAACCTATTCTCGACAATTTTGTACCACGTGAATAAAGAGCACCAATTCCACATGAAACTGCCGATATCGCCATACTCCATTTTTTATGTTCCCAATAACTCGACATGGTCATGTGCCCGTGGCACAAACAACCAGAGACAAAAAACAAATCACTAATCCCTACAAGTAACGCGGCTTAGTAGCCGCTGACCCTCTACTGAAAGGATATCGTCCAATGGCATCTATTTTTTAGAAGAAACGCTAGATTGGGCAAAAAGTTTTGCAACACTTTGATATGAGGACGAGGGTGAAATGGTTGCAGAACTTTTTGCCCAAACGAATAAAATCTATTTTATTTCGATAGCGCAGTTATTCGATAATTTGCTTCAGACTTTCACTCATATTCATTTGATACCTCAAAAGTTTCTCAGACTAATGCCTAGTCGTTCGTCGGCCTCGCTCTGGTCAGCCACTCGCGACTACCCGTTAGTAAATACTAAATTTTTCTCATATTTTCCTAGAAAANTCAATGAATAAAGAAAACCTAACAGCAGATTCGGGATCTCCGACCTCGGTTACCCTTCAGTAGACCCTTACTCGACAGCGTAGAAAATTTTCATCCCTTAATTAGCTAATTAGCTAATGAGCTAATTGGAATTTCGAGAAACTAATTTCAGATTCGAGATCCTCGACCCCGATTACCCTTCGGTCAACCCTTACTTGACAACGTAGAAAATTTTCCTCTATTAATTAGCTAATGAGCTAATGAGCTAATTGGAATTTCGAGAAACTAATTTCAGATTCGTGATCCTCGACCTCAATTACCCTTCGGTCAACCCTTATAAAAAAAAATATTTTTGCAAAAAAGTGATCCCTGTCGCAAAAAACGTGACAGAAACTTTTTGTCAAAAAACTAATGCCGGATTCGTGATCCTCGACCTCGATTACCCTTCGGTCAACCCTTAAGATGGTCACGTGTGTTTCAGGTATATATATACTATATGAACGAAATAAAACGAACGGACGAACGGACGAACGAACTTTAACTCAAATTCTGTGTATACCCTCCTTTCAGTAGAGGGAAAAATACAAGAATACTCCTAGACAACCTCAACAGAAAATGATCAATACCTTCATTAATGCAAAAAGATGCGGCATAGGTACCTATACCAACAGTAGAAATTTCAATTAATGCACCGATAGTAATCTGTGCCAGTGCCATAGAGCTAATAATTAAAACGTTTCTCCAAAATTTCCATGAGTAGGGTTGCTCTTGTAAAACAATGAGATCTTCCATTCCGTTCAGTGAGAACCATGCGGCTTCAACAATGGCGGAATTCTCTTGCGCTTTCAATGTACTTTCGAGACTAGTGAAAGAGCAATCCGGTGTTTCGAATTTTTCAATACCACAACACAACCGGTCCAAGCTTTTCTTGATGAAATCGTTGCTTTGTTCTTTTATTAAGTTCACACGATCTCGAGCGAGTGTCTGTTGAAAATGAGAAAGAAGCTTTTTGAAATCTGCTGATTGAACTTTTGTATAAACTACATAAGAATCTTCTATAATCGAGTTTTCTGTTAAATCAAAGATTAGTCGTTGATAAGGATTGGAAATTAACTGAAAATAAAACTTTGAATTCGTTTCTTTCGCTTTCGAATATTCTTGTAAATGCATATATGCCAATCGATAAGCAAACTTGAAATTGAGAAGTGCTGCAATGACATCGTGATAACAAATGGGTAATGACGAACAATCAATATGATTTTTTAATTTATATTTTCCATTTGATTGTTCCGCCAAAACATTCACTTTCTCTTGACTGAGACTTTCCAAAATCATCATCGCTTCGTCATCAGCGATTTTGAGACGTGTAAGATCTTGAAAATTTAGCGAATCAAACTTTGAAAAGCTTTGCTCTTTGCAAATTTGTTCTGAGTTAATCATCGCTTTTCGATTCATCGAATAAATTCCTCTTTCTTCGAGATACTGTTTTTCGTGCGACTTCAAATCTGAATAGAATTTTATGGAACATAAAGTGTTATTTTCTTCCGTCGACAACGGGTACTGAAATATCTCCATAGACTTTAACTTTTTAAATGAATCGTCAATTTTATGAGTGTTAATCGCATTTGTGATTGTTGAATGCTCAATGAGTTGAAGTTTTTGTGTATTGACAACGATAAATTCAATTTCATCTTTAATTACCTTTGCATTTTTCAACATTGACCAAAATTCTTCCACATTCGGCAAATGAATTGCATTCTTCATTGATTCACTCGTCACAAACTTCATCGATCTGTTTGCTCAGTAATCTTTCCTGAATTTGTTGTATTTCTTGCGACATGTTAACTATAACACCAGTAACCTCGAGGATTGATCGATTTCCTCTTGTATGAATTGTTATTTCGACAGATTTCAAATAAAATCGAATCAGTTGAAGTAATTGAGTTTCGCAAAATAAATGATCCGATGTTAAATTTTCGGCCGCTTGCAGAAAAGCTCGAAGTTTTCGTGACGAATTTTTTCCTGGTGTCACTTTCTTCATCTGTGTTTTGAAATAATGAGCAGAAAACGATTGTGCTTCACAGTTGTCCTTAAACTTTTTTAACTCGTCATACGTTGACTCTGAGATAAGATTTTCTTGAAAACATACAACAAGACGCTGGAGGACTTGTAATTCAGCATTACCGCTTGTTGTTTTGTCCAAAATATTTTTCCATATGTAAACCTTCAAGTTCACAATGAAATTCGTCAAATCCAGTTCATCTACGAGACTCGAGTATAATTTCAGTTGAGTAGCATAAATTCCTGCTTCACATAAGTCTAGCAGATCAGGAATTGTAGCGATTCGATCGGAGAAATGTGTGAATTTGTTCACAAATTCTGCACTGCTACACAATTGTTGAAATTTCTTTTCCAATTCGATACGTGCGCAATCGATAAGAATTTTCACAAAGTAATTTTCAATTAACTTGACATCTGCAGCATGTGGTAATTCACCATCAGGCAATTTCGCGAAAACTAATTTCTTGGTTCTGTCCAAATCCAACTGTTGTTTACATACTGCATCGTCCACTATGTCTGCAACTTCTGTGGCGAACATAATCAATCGAAGCCCTAAAATGTGCTAAAATATGACGTATATCTGCAGTTAGTTTGGTCTATCTTAGAACATTAACGCCAACTTGTTTTCCTCTTGTGGAATAATAAGAACGAAGAAAGTGATCACGTCTGGAAAGGATCTGATCGTGTTAGTAATCAACCGCTGAAGGAGACAAACATTTCCTATAGCTCGTTAATTCAATTGTACGATCATCTCTCTAGTGTAAGTCTCTTACGTTTGTGCGCTACTAAGAATATGAACCGTCGCGCAGGCTTCTATAAAAAGGATCATTTTGTCTCAGAAAACCAAAAACTGTAATCGATTCTTGTTATAACGCGCTGGTAGAATACGAACAAAAATATCGTCGATGCTTTATAATAGTTGAGATCCTTACTCTCCAAACGTGTCAGAGATTAGTAATTACATCAGAAACAGCGTCTAGCCAAGAGAAAGAAAAAACAAATATTTGACATCGCGACGCGAAGTAAACAAATACAGCAGAAGAAAATGTTTTTGGCCAATAGGTAATGTTGACCCCAACTAAACTAATAACATATGAGTTTGAGAAAAAAATTATTCTCAAACATATTTTCGATAATCTGATACGATCTATAGACAACAGATGTACCCAGAAGTCGATTGACATCGATCCAAACAAACAAAGCGACAAAAGAGCGTATATGCCAAGAATAACTGTCATCACGCTCCGAAAAACACTAGAACGTGCATAGTATTTTAAGTTGTCACACATACTTGTCTTCGAATTATGCTGCTTGTTCGTATCGTCTTTTTTATGATAAATATAAAGTACTTGTGGTGCTATTAATAGACGTTGAGGCATGATCGGTATAATCCATTTCTTCGTTCTCTTTCTTTCGTTCTTTTTGGAATTTTCCCGCAGCAAAATCATCTCGAGTATCTTTCTCAGATAGATATCTCTTGGTATAACAGACTAACGAATGATTGACTGGTTAACTTTATCTGACATCCGCGATTATTTAACTTGACTGTAACAAATATCTATCTTCCATGATGTTGACGATAAAGATGAATCAGGCGAGCGGTGCGTTCCTTTTCGATTGGCGACAGTTCAGTTCTATCGTGATTAACCTTTTTTATTCGTTAGCAATTCATATCTGAAAGGATACTTTACATTTCAAAAAAGTAAATAAGGAGTTGGTTTTCATAACCGAATTGCTATTGTTATGTGAAACGACTATATCGCCTACTATGAACAATGACAATGCTCACATCAAACAATCCGTATTAAAGAAGAAAGTTTGTCTGTCGGCTTGCTATACATAGAGTTCCTGTAACAGCTAAAGTTGCGAAACTTTTCACGCTGCCTTCGCAAACCCAGAGGAAGGTGAATATGAAGTTGAGGAATGTAGGTGAAGGTGTGGGTGAATGTGAAGGATAAGAGGTATGAACTAATGAGAGTGAGAACGAATCTCACTGAAAGAGGCAATTTTAATAATTTCTGATGCAGAAATTATCTTCGGCAACTCTTCTGCATAAATAGATGTAATTGAAGTCGTCGTTTTGTGCGATGCATGGTGAGAAAGATAAGAAGCGCAAGCATAGAAATTCGAAATATGTTGATTTTTCCGTCTACTGCAGCTCAACACGTGAGACGTTCAACACAGATATTTTTTATTTGCCACTGCGTGTCTTCACTAGTTACTTTTATGATCTGAACTTCAAGTATAACATTGACTTCACCACATGTCGACATCAACACTCAATAATAATGATCAATTCATATCTCCTATCCACAAAAGACATTGTATAAGAAAATCTGCACTTTATTTCACACACTTTTACATTTACAGACATAGATACTTTTCGCCTTTTCAAATCAACACTCGATGAATTTGTTCATTGCGGTCTTCTCTCTACTGTAGCGGTAGCCATTACAGGAGCCACTCGATTCTGTGTTTTCATCCACTTGATGATAGCCCATTTTTGCCAAATACTCGGCAATGACGCCAGAACAACGTATGGCATCAGTAACGGAATAAAATAAGCGTTAAATGCAAGTACAGGAAATAAATTAATAAGAAAATTATTTAAGAAGCCTAAGTGGATTGGAATGGCTGAGATCAAACATGGTAGATAGAAGATCAAGTATAAACAACAAACAGACAGCATTTGTACGATCATTTTTCGATGTTTACGCCATTGAATGATTTGGTCAATACGCTTTTTCTGTCGAATCTGCCGTACGATTAATCCTACATTAAAGATAACAATTGTTAACATCGGGATGTAAACATTAACTATAAAATCATAATTGCCAACAATTTGTTGGTCAAAATAGCATGGATAACCACAATATGGTTGACTGTAATCATAAATATTACTACATGACGGAAAGAAAATCACCCATATGTAGAAAACAATACCATAAAAAGTGACAAGTGTGAGAGGTAAATAGTGAAAAAGAAAGCGATTTCTTGTCGAGTTCATCCAAGAACTGTGAAAAACAAGAATATGTCTTTCCATCGATCCAAGTGCCATTAAAATAGCAATCATATCGAAAAGGCCAAAGCTGACAAATGACCATATATTACAAAACCATGGGAATGCTAACCAGACATAACCCGTACTCAGAACTACTATATAAGATGGAACGTCGATCAAAAGTACCGAAAGAATAACGAAGAGAAGTAAAATGACAACATGATTATGTAGAGCTTGTCTAAGATCTCGTTTTAATAAGAGATGATACAATAGAAAAAATGAACAAAGTACAGCGGGAATGTCAAGAAGAAGAAGTAACCAGAAACGAATTTTTGGAGGAATGGGCCTATAAATATTTCCAAAAGTGTCACCTGTATTATTTGAAGTATTTGTGGACATTCTCGGATAATGTAGTTCAATTTTTCAGATACAAGTGAAGTATCTACCGTGTAGACTACTGATGGAAAAGAATAATGAGAAGCTTTACTAGCGATGATTATAATACGAGAAAAATCATAGATAGCTAGTCATAGCTCGTGAACTTCATGGAAATAAACACTTTGATGTCCGATAATACTCAAATAGGAGAATCCATAGGATGAAAGAAAATGCGTTATAATTTGTAATACCTTAATGGCTGACTAGTTTAATGACGTAGATAGAGTTTCCAGAGAAATGAACACCTTTGAACAACGTGGTAGAAATACTGAGCAAGCAGAAGCCAAGCTTTTCAACAGATAAAGGTGACGGAATTAGCAGATTGTTAGGAAAGCAGTTGAAAACCTTTTCAACTATGGTAATAGAAAATAAAGGGAGGATTTTGATAAGAAAAACAAAAGTGCCGCTGCTCTGATGGAATTTACACCATCGCCCTCATTCGAATATCCTCTCTCAAGTATAACGATTATGTGATCAACTAACTGATGTTATCGCTGACAAATATTTCAAAAAGTATTCGATCTCTCTCTCTCGCTGGAAAATCCTTCATCGTCATTTTACCTTCTTCTTTAGAATCAGTCTTGTTGACATAAGTCGTCGATTATTGTCTCTCCTCAACTATTCTCTAATTTGTTCCCATCTTCCAAATTTAGCCAATGACAACGAGGAAAATTTCGCTCGTAAACTCAATTTCTTTCATCAATCAATTCTTTCAAGCGTTCCATGTTCACTACCACTCGAACTTCTACTTCAACAAATTCATTTCAAATCTCGTTCATATCGTCAATGAACATCTTTCTTTGTGTCTGTGTATAATACTTAGTCCAGTTCAACTTCATTCTTTTCTCTTTCTTTTTCAAATACAAACAGCCAACTAACTAGTTAAACAAGGTCTTGTAAACTTTGTCATCTTTTTCAGATATGCAATCATCTCCATCATTGATTTTGACGTTGGTCAAACAAGCGCGTTAAACATTTGCGAATTTATTATCTACGGAAGAGCCGAAATCGAATCCAAGTGAACAAATCGAGTCAATAAAACGTTTGATGAATAAAATCACGAAATATGATGTAAATTTCAGATGGAGGCGTCAGGATAAGTATAGAATGATTTGCTCGAAATCAAACGTAAACTTTTTTCCAATGACTCTACGTCGTCTTGATCGTACAGATATCTTTTTCCGTTAATACCGTCGCCGCAAATGGCCCATTGAAAATTATTCTCTCGCAAATACGACATTTTCTATATCATTTTGGCTAGAACCATTTGTTTCACTCCAGTATGCCAAGTCACTGTTAACTCTCCCTGCTTTGAAATACAGTTGTATTGAAGTTCAAGATCAGGTGGATCAACAATTACCCAGGTCGATCATTCTGACGACTGGATCCGTTGAAATCTGAGTCAGATCCAATACAGCTCTTCTCAATTCCGGCACAGTTTTCGCCGATTCCAGTAGGTTCCTGGCCGGCCGGAACCGACCGTGCTATAATAACCTAGGTATTCGCATTTCTACATGAACAAAAAAATAAATGAAAACAAATACTTGTTCAGGTTCGAAGGTCATGTTTTTCTTTTATCGACTGCGAGACAAAAACTTTTCTTCATTCGCAATCCACAATTAAACTATGATGCTTCTTTCTTCTCATTCACTTACCATTTACAATTTCTTCTTCTTCGTCATCGGACGATTCATACGTTGCCGGTTTGATGACAGTTGTACGGTTCATTAACTTATGGTACAGCTCAATCCATTCGGCTAAAAGATTATTAGGATTAACAAGGAGGAGCATGGCGTTTCTCTCATTGACTCGCGTGCTATTCGTGCTACTGCCAACAACCATCCATAAGTTTTTGAGATCTTCTATGCGCACCTTCTTATCTAACAAAGTTGATAGATATTCGTTTAAAGTATCTCCAAAATGCGATAATAAAAGCTGTAAAACTTGGAACATTGGAATGCCACTTTCTCTTTTAAAATGGATTCAGTCATGGTTGTTGAACAGATCATTCTCAATCTCATTTGGTAACGTACACTCAAGAAATATTCCAATGCATGTTGGTGCTCCTCAAGGTTCTGTATTAGCTGCCGCGTTGTTTCGATTGCACGTTCACTTTCTTCCATCATTCTTCTTCGGTTTATCTGTTCATATGTTCGCAGATGACCTCGCGATTGTCTTAACGGGGTCTCTTGAAAAACGCCTCTCTCTTAACATAAGTGATCTCGAAATGCGTGCAAAAGACGTCATGAAACAACTTGAACTTTTCTCAACCAATTCGCTTCTACCGGTAAATACAAACAAAACAAAAGCACTCTTAGTACACAGCGCAGTATCACCTAGCTATCCAAAAATCAATTACAAACAACAAAGCATCGAATACTTCAATTGTTTGAAATATCTTGGCGTCTACACATAACCACCAAACTAGGATGGAGTTTATTTATTAATCATAGAATACGAACGATAAGAAAAATCTACAAAGCAATGCGAATAATATTATGCACAATACCGATCAATCTCACTTCAACGCGTCGAAAAAATATTTCTTGCGTTCGTATTGCCTCATTTTGGTTGGCTTTTCTGCGCTTGGTTTTACTTTACTGAAAACCAAAAAAGAATGATAGAACACGTCTTTTGCTCTGGTTTACGAATCCTCTACGCGTTGAATCGATGGGATGATTTATCAACATTAATAATATCTAGAGAAAAGAGTCTTCGTGATGATATATATTCGTATTGGTATCAATTCGCTCTACACATAGAAAAAACACTCGATGGTCTCGATTTTCAACTGTCATGGCAAGCTTTTCAAACAATCAAATCGAACAGTAAAGACTGGTATAAAACCATGGGGTTTCGAGAAAACAGCTTTTTTTCACGACGATTAATAGAACGCGCCCAACACTCGCTTCACGATTGGAACCAGTTAAAAAATGCGCACAAAGATCAATTTCTATTTTATAAAGAAAACACACTGTACCTGAATTGCTTCATTTACGAATATTTTCTTGAACCGGGATAATCATGATTTCTTGCACCGACAAACAAGCGAATTCCAGTGGTGTCGAAGATGCAGGTGACGTAGCTCAGTGAATTATCGTCGTTGTAATCATCGTACGACGGTAATCGAATTCTTCATGTGTTGATGGAACAGATAATCGATGTGGTGATCAGTGAAAATACATAGGTATAGCGAATAAAAATCGATTTTACTAATGAACGAATACTGAATGCATCACTACTCTAAACGAAATTTCTTTAAATTCGTACCTTTCACACTGAACACCGAATTGGTCGGGCCCTGAATCAAATCGAATCTATTGGAAGAAGAAGAAAAAACAAGTACATATATCAGATTATACATAAACGTTCCTCTTTCATTTACTAATAGATGTGTATAGTGTACATATCTACTCTATTACATGTTCATTCTTTTTCCTCTCTTATATCATAGATAATATATGTATATTATACCACATACGCATTCTTCATTCTTCCTCGCTTCTCTCGATAGGAATCACGTGTGAGAATAATATGACTTTTTTTCACCGTCAGAAAACCAAATTCGTTGGGCAAAAGGAACCGCGTACTCCTATCAGGCAGTTTTACGAACACGTCAAACATTCAACTTTAGCTGAAATTATTTGAGCCGTTTTCCTCCAGAAAACAGAAAACTATCATTGAAATTCGTTGGTGTTCGGATAAAATCTTCATTTTTGTTCAATTATTGGAAAGATAGGAAAGTTCATTCAAATATAGGAAGTATAGAGGAAGTTTTTAAATGTAGCAAATACACAAAATATACGACGATTACGAAAGCAGTTTCTTCGGAAGAACTATCATAAATATGAACTCAACAATTATTTCCATTGCCATACAAACAGTAGTTTTGAGAGACAACTTATATTGCATTCTGTATTTCTTTCCTAAACACAGAGAGCACCAAATTTCACTCAACTATATTGAGAATCTTAATGTGAACAATATTCGGTCATATTTCACCCACACCCTCAGGATGCCGCAATCAACAAACTTCTTCTTTTCAACTGTCCGCAGTCTATAATTTGTTTTTTCTTTAGAATACAAAAAAATTCACTTTCTATATAAATAAATAGATTTTCTATATACATTTGAAGAATACTATCACAAAGATATTGTTGGGCCGGTATATTGCAATGATTCCGTATAATACTCATCATCAAATATTCGTTTTAAAACATAATTTCCTTCACGATCATCAGTGACGTCCGTTGTTGTTGTTGTCGATGATGGTATTGCAAGAAAACATGTGC
>CAJNOJ010000132.1:0-10982 GCA_905250025.1 Adineta ricciae
TCTTTTACGAGGAGCGGGGGGGGGGGGGGGGGGGGGGGGGGCGGCCCCCCCCCCCCCCCTACAACCTACCCTCAAATTTTGTCAGTTTGTAGGGTTGACCCCTAAGGGTCTAGGGTTAAAATATTTCGCGGGTCCGATGCTCTTTGGCCGAGTTATGAAAATTTCAAAATTTGAAAAAACCGGTTTTTAATGCATTTTCGGCTCAGCGCCAAAAGTAATTCTTGCCAAGTCCCGTATTTGAACAAATCGTTTTAAAAACCAACTTTTTTTAGGAATATGTTTGCTATGTTCATCTCCACCAGATAACATATTTTCTCCCCGAAAAAAAATCTCTTCGCAAAAATTCCCTACGTGAAACCGAATTTGGGTGGTGTGAAAACATAAAAATTTCGAGAAAACCAGTACAGATTCGTTTCTTCGTTTCCAACTACCATTCCAACACTTGTTCCACAAACAGCTCAAGCAGCTCTACCGAGTCCAATGAGAAAAGAAGTTTCACCCAATCTTACCCAACCTCACCCACACCCTCACCCTCACACCCTCAATCTAGAACTCGAAGCTACGAGTTTTAAACTATTCAACTTTTAAATCTTATAAATTTAAAATTCGAAGTTTCGAGTTTTCCGTTTAGCAACTCGCAAGTAATTGATTATAAATCCTGGAGTGACTCATTATTACCTATTAGGTAACTGTTGATTAAATACTAACCCACCGATTACTTATTATCAATCAACGGGCTATCAAGCAATCGGCATCTCACTATTAAATACTGCTTAATCATTCATTCACTATCTGACCATGAATTATCAGCCAACTAATCGTAACAAATCCCGTTCACATTGACCCTGACCATGCCGTTACCAGCTACACCCTCCCCAACACCCTCACCCACAATAATTGATAATCAGTTAGTCATTTAATAATTAGCGTTTAGTTAGTGTGTATTTAATAGCCAATTACTTAAGAGTTTAATACTCGAATAGTGTCTCCGACTTTTATATGTATGTATCATATAGAATAAACTAGGCCTGTTGAAAAGTCTTTTAATCGAAACAAAACATGCGTTATAGTAGCTAAGTTCACATACACATACTCTCATTCTCAGAATGACAGGAAGATTGGAACTAAATATAATACAAAAATTTTCTCTGCGAAACTATGACACATACGGGAACATACAACATATGCTCTTTTAAATTTCGTAGAAGACTCGAATTTCATAATTACAGCCTTTAAAAAGTCTGCTATTTTCACTGCATTTTTCTCATAAGCTAAACTCATGTTTAAGTTATTAATCTGTATTATTGTCACGACTTGTTTGCCGTGGAATTGTGCTGGTGAGCAAAAAAGTTTGTTTTTCTGTTAATGTAATAAACCTCCCTTTTAATATAGGTAGAAATGGTATGACTTGGAAAAAGTATACACATTTCGAACTGTTTGGTGTCGATATGGTCGGTTGCTTTGGAGCATCTGGAACTGCACCAGAAGCACCTGACATGATATGTAATCCATATTCAGGAGATAGAAATTGTGATACGTCACTTCCAGTCTTGTGTACCAAATATGATAACAGCCCACGACCAACACTTCCTGTTATATGGGACTTTTATTCTGGTTGGAATAAAGGACAAATACGTTTAACAAGTCCAATCCGAGGCTCAGTATTTCGAGATTTGTCAGAAGTAGATCAGTTTTGTGAAGTTATATTTGGTAATGGATGGCGTACAGCTACGTTTCATGATGGAGGAGGTGGATGGAATTATTATTCTTATGGAAATATAGCTTCTGATAAACGATTCTGGGTACACATCGGTGATCAAAATGCAAACTGTTGGGACCACTGAAAATAATACACAATAAGCACAGTTCGTTTCAACTTTTGAACTTTTTTTCTGTAATGACGAAAAGTTTTTGGAAAATAAACAACATATAATCTGTGCTAATAACATTCATCGAAGTTAATGATCATTAAGTAATTTCACTACTCATGAGAACAAAATAGAGATAACTGCTGAGAAAATCATTTTATTTCATACAGAAATGAAAGAAAGTATTCAATTTTTCGTACTACGCATCCGGTGTACATCATCAGGAAATGTATTGACATTGAAAAGATATTCGAGAGGACAATGATACATATCAATGAATTTTGTATAGCGAATTATTATGTTGACAGGAGTGATTGCGATGATATCATCGTTTCTACAATTCTTGCCGACTAACATCTATCAATAATTAGTCTTTTGTGTATGAAACTACCGCTAGGTAAACCATAAATTTGAGAAGATAACCAGCATGGAGATGGTTCAATGGTGAGTGTCAATGAGAGAAAGTCAATAAGCCCATTTAAAGACAACATATTAATAAAACAACAATGATAACATAAAATAGTGATATGGTAAGCATCGGCGGGCCAGAGGGGGGGAGGGCAATTGCCCCCCTGAAAAATTTTTGAAAGGGCAATAAATTTTTTCGCCTCAGAAAAAACGAATATCTGTGGTAATAACCACTGAAAAATTTTTATTGCCCCCTGAAATTTTTTTGCCGGCCCGCCGATGATGGTAAGTAGTTTGTCGCAAAATCATACATAGAATATGAATAAAATGACATAAAATATCACATTAAATCACGTCAGTTAGTATGTATCGATTGATAGATTAATGAACAAATAGATCAGTGATTATGATAGAAGATAACAACAGACGTGAAAATACATGAGATGCCTAATTCGACTTATATTATAAGTCGACCCCCGACAGGTTAGTATCAATTCGAATATAAATAGATACCTATATCACACTTATAACAAATGAGTAGATAGGAATAGAAATAGATTTAGTTTTACTTATACATATATACACCCACACCCTCACTTGAGGGTGGGTGTACACGCGGATATATCTCGATTGAGGGTGCTGTGGTGGGTGTGGGTGTAGTTGAGGGTGAGGGTATGTACGTATAAGCAAAACTAAATCTATTTCTATTCCTTTGGGTGCTAGGAATTGGTCACTTATATTATAAGTCGAATTAGGCAGCTACTCTTCTTTACCCTATAGTCCTTGCCAGCAAAAACAAAATAATCCGATTTTTATTACAATTACGGTGATATGTATATTTACGCATGAATTATAAAATAAAGATATAAAAGTATGAAAATAAATATGTTAAGTGTTTCCTCCAACCTGCACAAAGTTTAAGTTTTCAATGGGCAAGAGTAATGATGAAGGTAAATAACAGTCATTCACATTCTTGCATAAAAGAATGACTTTTTCATTTTCGTAATCAATATCGAAATACGGAAGATGTCGCAAAGAGTGAATACGACGCTTTTCTTAATTCTAGTTGGTTATAAAATAAAAGGTATATTACTATGCGATAAATATATATATACCTACTGATAAGATTTCTCAAACAGAAGACATGTCCAAGCAATTCGAACATCTTGCCAATGAGATATTAATCACTATTTTCGATTATGTTAGCGTTCAAGATTTATATAGAAGTTTCTGGGGATTGAATCAACGATTGAATGATCTTCTTCAATCGCTGAATAAGTTATCCGTGAAAATCGAAAACAATGATTTATCGTTGATCGAAACACTTGCCGATCGAATTATTCGATTAGAAGTTGACATCCCTGATGGTGTTAACTGGAGTCTATTTCCAAATCTACGATCATTAACACTAAAGCGAATAACTTTTCCGCAATCAAATGAACTTGCATTAGCCCACTTACCTTATTTAACCTATTTTTCACTTCTATCATGTGGATTCGATGCGTCGAGTTATCTTGCATATCAAATTTTCACCAATTGGTTTCCTTCTCTTCGTTACGTTAATCTAAGTGGAGTTGGTATGCCTTACGGACGCACATGGTCTCCGTTACCTAATCTTCGTTCGGTGTACGCAGTCTGTAGTGATCCAATTCTGCTCTCGCTTATTCCCACTGCGTGTCCCAATCTTCATCGATTGGAAGTCAAACTCGTTTCAAATAATTGCGCGATTGGTCTTCCTTCGTCTTCCAATCGACATGTTCAAGCACATCCACTCAAACACTTCATTCTTACTGACAGTCCAGGTTATCTACGTCTTGACAAGATTGATTTTCTCTTTACTTTCTTATCCAATATTGAAAACCTTAATTTGTTTACACACGATCTGCCATTTTATGAACTCGTCTTAGTACTCATCAATAGACTGCCTCATCTTCGTCGATTCGATTGTAATATTGGCCAATCGAATGCACAACAAAGCCAGAATGTGGATATTGATACCATTCGAGCTATTCGTCCATGTTTCGGTAGGATACAATGTATAGAGAGAAGAAATGGTCGGCGACTTTATACAACAACTGAGGAATGAATGTTTCGAGAATACCGTCGTTTTACAAAAATACTATCCTTTTTTTTGTTAAAAATATAGAACAAGACCAATGAGTTCGTTAGAGAGTAATTTAACACACAAGCCATGCTAGAGTGGTATTCACTCGATCAAACACATCCAGAGAGAAAAAACGCTACACGTGACAATGTTGATGTGCAGAAAGGAAAGAACCAACTTACTCTTTATATATTGGAAGGTTGGTGAAAGATTAATTCTTAACTCAACGAGATTGCACAAACAACAGACAAAATGGCTGCTAATACCGACGATTCACATGTTCCAAGTGCAAAACAAGTCGACAAACTTCTTCAGTACCTCGACATACTCTATCCTGGAGGTAAACCGATTCAACCCGTGATTGATCCAAGTCCAGGAACTTGTATCTACAAGGATGAAGTAAATACATTTTGTCAAACGATCTCCGATGATTGGTTCTGGCGCGGTTTTACTGCAAAAGCTGCTGCAGAATATTGTAACAATCCTGACAAGTTACAGACTGCGACTTGGAAAGACATCAAATGTGTACTGACGTTCTTTATCTTTAAAGAACGATTTTGCAATGGCTATCAAGGCGCAGCCATCGAAGACGGTTTTATACGCACACTATTACTCCGAGTGAAGGAGCTGGCAAAGAAATAACCACAAATAGTTTGATCTCTGTTAACATGAAAAACTACACTGTTTTTATTGAATGTTTCTCATTGTCATACAGTGATTGTACGATCGGTCGAAACTGTGTTTGAACAGCTTGTCGACGTGTTTTCAGAGTTATAGTTAGCAATCCATTTTGTACTGAAAATGGTTCTGGATGGAGATGAATGTTGCTGACAGTTTCGAAATATTTCAGTTTGTTGTCTTTCGCCAAACGAATTAAATCAGATAAAATCGCTTGCTTTAATTGTTCATCTTTGCACACGTCTGCAAACGGCATTGATTCTGTCAGTTTGAAATGTCTTCGTACATATTCTTCATCAGGTACAACAATGGCTACGACCGTTGCTTCTGTGGAAATGCCATCGATAAAGATCTGTGCCACCCATTGAGAACGAAGATAAATATCTTCGAGACGTTCAGGTGCTATATACGTACCTTGATTAAGTTTGAATATGTGCTTTGTACGATCGATAATACGCAATGCTCCATTACTAGCCCATTCTCCGACGTCACCAGTATGTAACCAACCTTTTTCATCAATAGTCTCGCGTGTTTTCACTTCGTCATCATAGTAGCCTACAGCAAAGACGATTGTAGGAAATTCTATGAGCAGTAGAATTTACCTTTGCAAATGACGGGACCTCGAATACAAATCTCTCCTTGATTCATGTGACTTTGATAGTTCGTGTTTGGTACATCAATAAGTTTGATTTCCACCGTCGCAACTGGCGAGCCAATAGTGTCAAATGCCGTGTCACCAGCATGTGTGGTTGTAGCACAAGCTGTCGATTCTGTTTGTCCATATCCAGTCAGAATAGGTATATCGAGCGCAATGCGATAAAAATGTAAAACATCGCGTGTAATAGGTGCTGCGCCAACAAACATTGCTTTCAATTCACCACCGAACAGATCCTTTACTTTACGAAAAATCAAACGCGAGAACCAATTCGACTCTTCAGAGCGCAGTGCTTGCTGAACAAGGTATTGTTTGAGCTTACTCTGACCAACTTCAAGCATGATTCCATCATAGATCTTGTTGAGAATACGAGGTACGACAGTGACCTGTGTTGGTTTTACCATGGCAAAGTATTCGAGTAGTTTTTCGGGCTGTGGACAAAATACAACTTGATTTCCGCGTAATAAGACGCCAAGAAGAATAAATCGCTCGAATATGTGAGCCAACGGCAAGACTGAGCAGTGCCGAACGGTAACAGATCCTTTGAGATTGGCACGTTCTGTACGAAGAATATTACCTTTGGATGCCGCCAGAAGATTTTCATGCGATAACATAGATATTTTCGGATCACCTATAGAGGATGACGAATAAGCTTTAGAGGTAAATTGAGGGATGATTTGATCTACCTGTTGTGCCACTCGTCATAATCAATGTAGCAATGCTATNTCGATTAGAAGTTGACATCCCTGATGGTGTTAACTGGAGTCTATTTCCAAATCTACGATCATTAACACTAAAGCGAATAACTTTTCCGCAATCAAATGAACTTGCATTAGCCCACTTACCTCATTTAACCTATTTTTCACTTCTATCATGTGGATTCGATGCGTCGAGCTATCTTGCATATCAAATTTTCTCCAATTGGTTTCCTTCTCTTCGTTACGTTAATCTAAGTGGAGTTGGTATGCCTTACGGACGCACATGGTCTCCGTCACCTAATCTTCGTTCAGTGTACGCAGTCTGTAGTGATCCGATTCTGCTCTCGCTTATTCCCACTGCGTGTCCCAATCTTCATCGATTGGAAGTCAAACTCGTTTCAAATAATTGCGCGATTGATCTTCCTTCGTCTTACAATCGACATGTTCAAGCACATCCACTCAAACACTTCATTCTTACTGACAGTCCAGGTTATCTATGTCTTGACAAGATTGATTTTCTCTTTACTTTCTTATCCAATATTGAAAACCTTAATTTGCTTACACACGATCTGCCATTTTATGAACTCGTCTTAGTACTCATTAATAGACTGCCTCATCTTCGTCGATTCGATTGTAATATTGGCCAATCGAATGCACAACAAAGCCAGAATGTGGATATTGATACCATTCGAGCTATTCGTCCATGTTTCGGTAGGATTCAATGTACAGAGAGAAGAAATGGTCGGCGACTTTATACAACAACTGAGGAATGAATTTTTCGAGAATACCTTCGTTTTACAAAAAATATTATCCTTTTTTTTGTTAAAAATATAGAACAAGACCAATGAGTGTGTTAGAGAGTAATTTAACACACAAGCCATGCTAGAGTGGTATTCACTCGATCAAACACATCCAGAACAAAAAAAAAACGCTACACGTGATAATGTTGATGTGCAGAAAGGAAAAAACCAACTTACTCTTTATATATTGGAAGGTTGGTGAAAGATTATTCTTCAGTACCTCGACATACTCTATCCTGGAGGTCAACCGATTCAACCCGTGATTGATCCAAATCCAGAAACTTGCATGTACAAGGATGAAACAAATACATTTTATCGAACGATCTCCGATGATTGGTTCTGGCGCGGTTTTACTGTAAAAGCTGCTGCAGAATATTGTAACAATCCTGACAAGTTACAGACTGCGACTTGGAGAGACATCAAATGTGTACTGACGTTCCTTATCTTTAAAGAACGATTTTGTAATGGCTATCAAGGTGTAGCCATCGAAAACGGTTTTATACGCACACTATTACTACGAGTGAAGGAGCTGGCAAAGAAATAACCAGAAACAGATTGATCTTTGTTAACATGAAAAACTAAACAGATTTTGTTCAATGGTTCTCTTTGTCATACAGTGATTGTACGAGCGGTCGAAACTGTGTTTGAACATTTTGTCGACGCGTTTTCAGAGTTATAGTTAGCAACCCATTTTGCACTGAAAATGGTTCTGGATGAAGATGAATATTGCTGACAGTTTCAAAATATTTCAGTTTGTTATCTTTCGCTAGACGAATTAAATCAGATAAAATTGTTCGTTTTAATTGTTCATCTTTGCACACGGCTGCAAATGGTATTGATTCTGTCGGTTTGAAATGTTTTTGTACATATTCTTCATCAGGTACAACAATGGCTACGACCGTTGCTTCTGTGGAAATACCATCGATAAAAATCTGTGCCACCCATTGAGAACGAAGATAAATATCTTCGAGACGTTCAGGTGCTATATACGTACCTTGATTAAGTTTGAATATATGCTTTGTACGATCGATAATACGCAATGCTCCATTACTAGCCCATTCTCCGACGTCACCAGTATGTAACCAACCTTTTTCATCAATAGTCTCGCCTGTTTTCACTTCGTCATCATAGTACCCTACGCAAAGACGATTGCAGGAAACTCTTTGAGCAGTAGAATTTACCTTCGAAAATGACGGGACCTCGAATACAAATCTCTCCTTGATTCATGTGACTTTGATAGTTCGTGTTTGGTACATCAATAAGTTTGATTTCCACCGTCGCCACTGGCGAACCAATGACGTCAAATGCTGTGTCACCAGCGTGTGTGCTCGTAGCGCAAGCTGTCGATTCTGTTTGTCCATATCCAGTCATAACAGGTATATCGAGTGCAATGCGATAAAAATGTAAAACATCGCGTGTAATAGGTGCTGCGCCAACAAACACTGCTTTCAACTCATCACCGAACAGATTTTTTACTTTACGAAAAATTAAACGCGAGAACCAATTTGATTCTGTAGAACGCAATGCTTGTTGAACAAGATATTGTTTGAGCTTACTCTGACCAACTTCGAGCATGATTCCATCATAGATCTTGTTGAGAATACGAGGTACAACGGTGACCTGTGTTGGTTTTACCATGGCAAAGTATTCAAGTAGCTTTTCGGGCTGTGGACAAAACACAACTTGATTTCCGCGTAATAGGACGCCAAGAAGAATAAACCGCTCGAATATGTGAGCTAACGGCAAGACTGAGCAGTGCCGAACGGTAACAGATCCTTTGAGATTGGCACGTTCTGTACGAAGAATATTACCTTTGGATGCCGCCAGAAGATTTTCATGCGATAACATAGATATTTTCGGATCACCTATAGAGGATGACGAATAAGCTTTAGAGGTAAATTGAGGGATGATTTGATCTACCTGTTGTGCCACTCGTCATAATCAATGTAGCTATACTATNAACGGCAAGACTGAGCAGTGCCGAACGGTAACAGATCCTTTGAGATTGGCACGTTCTGTACGAAGAATATTACCTTTGGATGCCGCCAGAAGATTTTCATGCGATAACATAGATATTTTCGGATCACCTATAGAGGATGACGAATAAGCTTTAGAGGTAAATTGAGGGATGATTTGATCTACCTGTTGTGCCACTCGTCATAATCAATGTAGCTATACTATCTGGATCAATAGTCGGTCGTTTGCGAATATCGTCTGCCTTAATTGCTTTCAAAATCGATGATAAACTTTGAATTTTACTATTTTCCTCTTGACGTAAACCGTTCATAACAATAATCTTTTTGATTCGATCATTTTTCAATAGTTGATTTTGATAAGATCGAATACGTTCAATGTCATCAATCACAAGAACATCAGCTGTAGTTCGTTCAAGTAAATTCATAACGGTTGCAGGCTCATAACTAGTGTAGAGATTGACAAGAACGAAGCCATACATGTAACAAGCTTGTTCAATAAACAGATACTCAGGCCGATTCAGTGACATAATGGCTACCTTTGACTCGTTTGGTGTCAGATTTGTCGTCGTCCATAGATATGAGCCAATGAGACGACTTCGTTCGATGACTTTCGAATAGGATAACCAATCGATCGTATTCGATTTTTGTAAAGTACCAACACATGGCCCGTCATTTGAAGCCGTACGACCTTCATACAGAGTATCACCAAGTGTGCGTACGTTTGGGCAGATTGTTTTATACAATGTCCAAATATCAGCATCTTTGTAGAATGTACATCGGTAAATATGTTCGACATGATCTATCTCAACTGATTGCCGATTGTAATCAATTCCATCGTGGTGTAACCGTTGAATACGAGTCTTAGCAATGTGAGCGTTTCTAGTGATCACTGGAAACCGTCGAAAAACCGATTTGATATTCGTTGTAGTTGGTTTTAAAAATAAACGCAACATGTTCACCTTTCTTTTATCGTGTTAATCCGAGAAATGAAGTTTATTGTATCTCTGAAAGTCGCATGGCCGTTAGAAGAAGAATGTAAAACATATGCGCTACGTGTTTCAAACAAAAAAGTACGAACGAAAAGTTTGATGGTATTTTATTCCTTCTTTTGTTCGTAAATGAGATAAAAGTGCTTTTATTCAAACTAAGGTTCGCATTTCATAAGGCATAGACTTTTTTTCGGTGAGTGTCGACAGCCGAAACTATAGCCAGGCGCTCGCGGTTTGTAGTATTCTAATTTTGTTATATAATATGCGCCTGGACCTGGTACTCTGTCGTAACTCCCGAGATGATTTCCCGTACGTGAGCTCAATGAATAACTAGGTGACGATGGATAGACCGCTTTTATTGCTGGTCGTATATCGTACACAGGTCCTAAATAAAAACTGATAATTTCATTCACTAATATCCATAATTCTTTACCGGGACTACGATGTTTTTCTTCATCATCCTGTTGAAAGGCGGAATCGAGTGATTTGATTTGATCGTTATGAACTAACGACGAGCAAGTGAGATCATTTTCAAGAAGGAATCAAAAATGAAAATAACAATACCAGATGTCGAGTTGCTCGTCATTCCTATTTCTTTTTTTTCTAGAATAAATGAATGAAAACTACGTGGAAAGAATAATACTAACAAGAGAAAGAAAAAAATCTTTGTAGTTCCTCTTTATGTTATTTCATTTATGAAAGATTAGATCGCTGCTGCGCAAAATTTTTCGAATTCAGCGGCATTTTCACTCATTCGTTGAGCAAACTGTTTAAAATAAACCTTCAATTCTTCACGAGTAGGACAT
>CAJNOJ010000132.1:11003-121835 GCA_905250025.1 Adineta ricciae
GAATAAATGAATGAAAACTACGTGGAAAGAATAATACTAACAAGAGAAAGAAAAAAATCTTTGTAGTTCCTCTTTATGTTATTTCATTTATGAAAGATTAGATCGCTGCTGCGCAAAATTTTTCGAATTCAGCGGCATTTTCACTCATTCGTTGAGCAAACTGTTTAAAATAAACCTTCAATTCTTCACGAGTAGGACATTTATAAGGTTTTCTTTTCTGCTGAGTAGGATATTGGCGTTTCGACACTGGATTTTTACGATTAGTAGCGGATTCCGGTGACAGGCACGGTAAATCTGATTGTTTCTGTGCGTTATCTCCCGCACTGGATGTCGGCTCCCTATAGTCTGTTTGATGTATTCGAATTCCATAACTAAAGTCTTCGTCAACAGGATATTGATTTAATACAGTGCGCCATGAAAATCGTTCGACAGGTCGTTTGGTGATAGTAGATTCAAATATATTTCGAACTTTAATGGAAGAAGACTGTACTGATACTAATGCTCGATCGGTGACACCAAGTCCTTGGAGAATATACTCTGGCATTGGAAATACAGCGTCGTTGATATCGCCGCTGGGCGAAAATGGTGGTAGATTTTGCTTAGTAGTATGTGTCGATCTTTCCAACCAACGTCGAATCCATGGCAGTTCAATCAATTTGTAGTCTTTATCCTTAGAATCCACTTCTTTTGAGTCAGGACTATTGACGGTTGAATGTAATTGCTGCATCAATTTCGCCATATCCTCGTCATCAATACGGCCGATTCGCATCAGCGTTTGAATTCTTTCATTATACTTCGCTCGTCGTTGTTCTACAGTCATCATGCGTGAAATCCTCTCTGTATTCAACTGTGGGAAAGATGATCTATTCGATCTGATGGATTGTAACTAGACGAAAAAAAGAACATTTTTAGGTATATGCAGCATCGGATGGCGATCGTACTTACAATCTGCAATAATAAGTAATCAACTTGCGTATTAAAATCGTGTTCCGAACCAAATAGTTGAACAAACAGTTTGCCTTCAAAAACTTCTCGTTGCCAACCAAACAATGGATCATTTCGAACTTTTAATAAGAAAATTGGTTTTCCTGTTCCAAGAATATATCTTGCTTCTTTTTCACATGCTTGACTCTCATAGTAATTCTCGCTGATACAAAGTAGAATGCAGTCTGCTTTGTTTATTTGAGAAGATATGTCACGTTCTTGATCATCTTTCATCGATTTTGCCCATATAACCAATCCTTCTTCGCGAAGTCGTTTGATTAAACATTGACATTGTTTTGCGTCTTGTTGACAATAGCTGATCAAAACGTTGCATGTCTNAGAGAAAGAAAAAAATCTTTGTAGTTCCTCTTTATGTTATTTCATTTATGAAAGATTAGATCGCTGCTGCGCAAAATTTTTCGAATTCAGCGGCATTTTCACTCATTCGTTGAGCAAACTGCTTAAAATAAACCTTCAATTCTTCACGAGTAGGACATTTATAAGGTTTTCTTTTCTGCTGAGTAGGATATTGGCGTTTCGACACTGGATTTTTACGATTCGTAGCGGATTCCGGCGACAGGCACGGTAAATCTGATTGTTTCTGTGCGTTATCTCCCGCACTGGATGTCGGCTCCCTATAGTCTGTTTGATGTATTCGAATTCCGTAACTAAAGTCTTCGTCAACAGGATACTGATTTAATACAGTGCGCCATGAAAATCGTTCGACAGGCCGTTTGGTGATAGTGGATTCAAATATATTTCGAACTTTAATGGAAGAAGACTGTACTGATACTAATGCTCGATCGGTGACACCAAGTCCTTGGAGAATGTACTCTGGCATCGGAAATACAGCGTCGTTGATATCGCCGCTGGGCGAAAATGGTGGTAGATTTTGCTTAGTAGTATGTGTCGATCTTTCCAACCAACGTCGAATCCATGGTAGTTCAAGCAATTTGTAGTCTTTATCGTTAGAATCCGCTTCTTTTGAGTCAGGACTATTGACGGTTGAATGTAATTGCTGCATCAATTTCGCCATGTCCTCGTCATCAATACGGCCAATTCGCATCAGCGTTTGAATTCTTTCATTATACTTCGCCCGTCGTTGTTCTACAGTCATCATGCGTGAAATTCTCTCTGTATTCAACTGTAGGAAAGATGATCTATTCGATCTGATTGATTGTAACTAGACAAAAAAGAAAATTTTTAGGCATGCAACATCGGATGGCGATCTTACTTACAATCTGTAATAATAAGTAATCAACTTGCGTATTAAAATCATGTTCCGAACCAAATAGTTGAACAAACAGTTTGCCTTCAAAAACTTCTCGTTGCCAACCAAACAATGGATCATTCCGAATTTTTAATAAGAAAATTGGTTTCCCTGTTCCAAGAACATATCTTGCTTCTTTTTCACATGCTTGACTCTCATAGTAATTCTCGCTGATACAAAGTAGAATGCAGTCTGCTTTGTTTATTTGAGAAGATATGTCACGTTCTTGATCATCTTTCATCGATTTTGCCCATATAGCCAATCCTTCTTCGCGAAGTCGTTTAATCAAATATTGACATTGTTTCGCATCTCGTTGACAATAGCTGATCAAAATGTTGCATGTCTNATATCTTGCTTCTTTTTCACATGCTTGACTCTCATAGTAATTCTCGCTGATACAAAGTAGAATGCAGTCTGCTTTGTTTATTTGAGAAGATATGTCACGTTCTTGATCATCTTTCATCGATTTTGCCCATATAACCAATCCTTCTTCGCGAAGTCGTTTGATTAAACATTGACATTGTTTTGCGTCTTGTTGACAATAGCTGATCAAAACGTTGCATGTCTTGTCTCGTCCCGATTGCGGACGGTCTGCAGCTAATGGGCGTGAGAGTTTTTCAGTGACTAGACGAGATTGAAGATGCCACTTCATCTCGGCATCACGGACGTGATTCGTAAAACCCGTTAGTTCAAGCTCTCTTTCAGTTCGATCGAGTCCAACGATAACGCATATGCTTCTACAGTATTGATAGAACGAGTTAATCCTATGCTGATCCCATTGATGAAAGATACCATTGGAATTCTCCAATTTTACTAAAGTGAAGCAACGCTGTAAGTACAGATTTATTTGGTTTTGACATTTGGTCAGTCTGTCATGATCAGCTGCGAATAATGTTATCTTGATTACTATAATAACAACGATCTTGTATGATTCATACGTTCAGTTGAGTTCACCTTACCTGATAATGGCCACTCCATCTGTGCGTACGCACCCTCGGTATCTCCCAGCAGAGTTAAAAATTGATTGTATAGCGATTGTTGTTCAGGAAGTAGGATAAAGATGATTTTGAGCTGCAAGTTTTTCGCTCGCAATTGCTTTTTAACCGACGAAATCATTTCTTTTGCAAGAAGTCGTTCATTTGGACATAAACTTGTCACCGAAAATGCAACCGACCTCGTACCTTGTCCTTCAGTTGCATATTCGATAGATTTGATTATAAAGATTTGTGTCGATCGTCGTAAGTCTTGATCGTCATTTGTTTCTGTTGGTGGCTTCCAATTCGAGAAAAGGATTCGTTTGCACTTCAGTTTCCCTCCGTCGGTTTCGGTAAAAGTCAAGCCCATTGCGTCAGAGTAAGTACGTTCAGTATTGAAAGTACCTGCTCGTTCCACCACACCTTCTTTCAAACCATTCGTTGTCATTGGAATCACAATCATATCGACCTTCTGTAAAGCGATATCTCCTAGACGGACTTCAATCGATCCGTTTTCACTATCGATTCTCTTAAAAACATCCGGCAAAGAAAATAAACCATCATCTAGTGTTGACTGTGATTCATCCAACATTGGCGCCCTTGGTATTTGATACGATTGACATCGTGTTTTAACCTCAATCTTAATACAACAATTATTCCGATGAGTAATGGATCTCAAATGCTTCTCTGCTAGTTCTGCAATCTCTTTATGCAAAGGAACGCTTTTAAATGTGAGTGTTTGCGATTGGGATAGCAGTTGACTGATACGCGATTCAATTGCACCTTTCAAATGCGGTGGGGCCGTAAACTCGTGCAATCTCCAGCGTAACTTTACGCCAGCATCTTTATACTTTTCTTGAAGCTTATACATTTCTGAGGAATGGGTCTTCAGAACATATTCAATCTGGAAATAAACATGAAAAGAGCAAAATATATCGAACAAAAGTTCACATACCTCAGACGTATCGAGTGAAGTGATCGGAAAAGTAGTTAAATTCGATTTTTCATCAATTTTCAAGAATTCACTTTTTACTCGGTTCACCGCTTCATAATCACCAAAAATAACAATCTTTTTTTGCATTGCCGTCATATCTGAAGCGTCCAGACTCACAGAAACAGCAACCTTTTCGCGCCTTGTGACATCGCTTACCAGTCTCTGAGATTCTTCTGCGATTGATCTGGAATTTTCAGAATAAAACGGTAGAAATAAGATTTCCAATAAGATTTTGTTTTCAATTAATTTCACCATTGATTTGTTGCTAGGAGTATCTACCAATTGCTTGGATAAATAATAAATTTTCAATGAATATTTCGGCTCTTCGATACAAACAGTGAAGATATCTTCGAGCTTTTCATCCACAATGCCCTCNACCAGTCTCTGAGATTCTTCTGCGATTGATCTGGAATTTTCAGAATAAAACGGTAGAAATAAGATTTCCAATAAGATTTTGTTTTCAATTAATTTCACCATTGATTTGTTGCTAGGAGTATCTACCAATTGCTTGGATAAATAATAAATTTTCAATGAATATTTCGGCTCTTCGATACAAACAGTGAAGATATCTTCGAGCTTTTCATCCACAATGCCCTCAATGCATTGAAGATGTTTTTCTTTGTTGAAAGGATCTTCTAACCATTTCTTAACTTCAATATCAACATCATATTTAGGATACAAACCGAGCGTTGTCGCTTACTTTTCTCATTCGTGAACGTTTGTGATGGAATTGTCTGGAAAAGATTTTGCACAGCGTTGGATAATTTCTGTTGGATTTCTTCTTTATTCTCCTGTGCTTTCGGAACATAGATTCTGTAACTGCTTGAAGCTTTCGCCGATCGTTCGGAAAATATTGTAATTGATACTGAGAGTAATTGTTCCAAATGTTTTTTTACACACTTACGAAAATGATAGTTTTGGAAGAATTTTATTTGAATAGGATTATCAATGGTGTAACTGATTGCGTTTGATTTAGTCGATTCTTTTGGCATCGTAGATGATGTTAACGATCTCTGTTTTCAAAGTGTTTTGCAAACATACGAAAGAGAAAAAAAGAAAAACGTGGCAACAACTCTTCGTTTCTCTGCTTCCTAGGATGTAAAACAGTCAAAAAGGAAAAAAAAGTAATATTTGTGCAGCAGTTACTTTTTTCGGTGAAAAACTTGGACTTTTTCCATGTAAACTTGTGGCCTGACAAACAAATCAAACATTCGATACCTAATCTTGCCAATTTGTATTTCTAGATAAAAAAGATCGTCGCATGGCCACGTTGCCCTTAGAAACTGATTCAGGTATAACAAAACTCCATGTCTTTTCGGCAGAGAAGTATGGAAATCGTATAAAGATTTTTCATAATGATACTTTTCGAATTCAACTGCAACGATATTTATCGACAACGCACAACACTAAGAGTTCCATTGATCTAACAGACGTACAAAATGTTAATGTAGAACTGATTGGAGCCAAACAGAACGTCAAAGAAGCACGCGAAATATTGAAAAATCTTTTCGAGTCCATGCAAGAACAAATTTTCAATCGAGATAAAACTGATCAACGAGGTAAAGTTTGATTAAAATCTTCTCGCCCTTCGGTGAGTGTGATTATGACTATTTCAGTTATATATTGGGCTCAGAACATTGTTTCTGATTCAATTACCTCAGTCATACAAGAAATAATGTCCAAAGAAGGACTTTTTACTCTTTGCGATAAAACCGCGATGTTCCATGGCTACTTGCGAACAATCTATTTTACTCGAGCACCTTTTGCGACTACCGTTGAGAAGATTAGTGAATTACTAGCACGTGAGATTGCTTATATTGCAGATGTTGGCATGCCAAAAGAGCAAACGAAAAATTTCATTAAAGCTATCGATGAATTTATTGCAATGAAACAACATTCCGAGTTCACATTTATCCAATGTCGGTATCCATTGAAAGCTGATATTAAATTAGGTTTATTCGGACGAAAAAATTTATTGAAAAAGATCAGAAAACAACTGCAATTGCTTTTCAGTAAATACAGGATTCAGACGCATCGATTGAAGATCAATTCAATTCAAGTGAAGCTCTTTTTTCCTCAGTAAAAGACGACGTCTATATTCCTTTTTAGCAAGAATATTTATTGGACCATTGCCGAGAACAAATTCAAGATATTGAAAATGAATACACTGATGATAACGTGAAAATTCGAATAAGATCGAAAGAATTCAATGCACCACAGTACTTAATCGATACGATCAAACAGAAGTTGAGTAATTTCATCAGCTATTCAGCCATTTGTCAATTTCGGAAGTTGGGCAAGACATTTTCATTGACTGCTAATGAACGTACACAAATTGATCAAATTGCTCGCAGAAATTATTGTCAAATCGAAGCAATCGATGTTCGAACCGACTGGATTGTTTGTACTATTCCGAAAGCATCACCTACGAAATCAATAAACACGTCAAATATGACTATTCAACGCTCCAATGAACTGTCATCAATGTTAACCATGAAAAAGGTTTCAGTATCAGAGAACTCGATTGAAATTTATTTAATTGAACACACTGCTTCTGTGCCGGTAAGATACATTTGCTGGAATACTAATTATCAAACGTTTAAATCATAGAGAGATGTGACGATTATTTCATCGCATGCTGCTGCCACTGAAGAAGGAGTTCAATTCAAGGATGATCATGAATATTTCGAGATAAGGTCAGGTAGGAAGCTTCTTTTTCACCTTTGGTCTCCAGTTTCCCCAATCGACAATGACGACGAAACTAATAAGAAGTTAAAGAAATCTATCCGAAGATTTATTTCCTCAACTTTACAAGCTGTTGTGAACTGNACCAGTCTCTGAGATTCTTCTGCGATTGATCTGGAATTTTCAGAATAAAACGGTAGAAATAAGATTTCCAATAAGATTTTGTTTTCAATTAATTTCACCATTGATTTGTTGCTAGGAGTATGTACCAATTGCTTGGATAAATAATAAATTTTCAATGAATATTTCGGCTCTTCGATACAAACAGTGAAGACATCTTCGAGCTTTTCGTCCACAATGCCCTCAATGCATTGAAGGTGTTTTTCTTTGTTCGAAGGATCTTCTAGCCATCTCTTAACTTCAATATAAACATCATATTTAGGATACAATCCGAGTATCGTCGTCTACCTTTTTCATTCGTGAATGTTTGTGATGGAATTGTCTGGAAAAGATTTTGCACAGCGTTGGATAATTTCTGTTGGATTTCTGCTTTATTCTCCTGTGCTTTCGGAACATAGATTCTGTAACTGCTTGAAAGTTTCGCCGATCGTTCGGAAAAGATTGTAATCGACACTGAGAGTAGTTGTTCCAAATGTTTTTCTACACACTTACGAAAGTGATAGTTTTGGAAGAATTTTATTTGAATAGGATTATCAATGGTGTAACTGATTGCGTTTGATTTAGTCGATTCTTTTGGCATCGTAGACGATGTTAACAGTCTCTGTTTTCAAAGTGTTCTGCAAACATACGAAAGAAAAAAAAGAAAAACGTGGCAACAATTCTTCGTTTCTCTGCTTCCTAGGATGTAAAACAGTCAAAAAGAAAAAAATTGCAATATTTGTGCAACATTTACTTTTTTCGGTAAAAAACTTGAACTTTTTCCATATAAACTTGTGGCCTGTCAAACAAATCAAACATTCGATACGTAATCTTGCCAGTTTGTATTTCTAGATAAAAAAAACTCGTTGCATGGCCACGTTGCCCTTAGGAACTGATTCAGGTATAACAAAACTCCATGTCTTTTCGGCAGAGAAGTATGGAAATCGTATAAAGATTTTTCATAATGATACTTTTCGAATTCAACTGCAACGATATTTATCGACAACGTACAACACTAAGAGTTCCATTGATCTAACAGATGTACAAAATGTTAATGTAGAACTGATTGGAACCAAACAAAACGTCAAAGAAGCACGCGAAATATTGAAAAATCTTTTGGAGTCCATGCAAGAACAAATTTTCAATCGAGATAAAACTGATCAACGAGGTAAAGTTTGATTAAAATCTTCTTCCTTCGGTGAGTGTGATTATGACTATTTCAGTGATATATTGGGCTCAGAACATTGTTTCTGATTCAATTAGCTCAGTCATACAAGAAATAATGTCCAAAGAAGAACTTTTTACTCTTTGCGATAAAACCGCGATGTTCCATGGCTACTTGAGAACAATCTATTTTACTCGAGCACCTTTTGCGACTACCGTTGAGAAGATCAGTGAATTACTAGCACGTGAGATTGCTTATATTGCAGATGTGGGCATGCCAAAAGAACAAACGAAAAATTTCATTAAAGCTATCGATGAATTTATTGCAATGAAACAACATTCCGAGTTCACATTTATCCAATGTCGCTATCCATTGAAAGCTGAGATTAAATTAGGTTTATTCGGACAAAAAAATTTATTGAAAAACATCAGAAAACAATTGCAATTGCTTTTCAGTAAATACAGGATTCAGACGCATCGACTGAAGATCAATCCGCTTCAAGTGAAGATCTCTTTTTCCTAAATAAAAGACGACGTCTATATTCCTTTTTAGCAAGAATATTTATTGGATCATTGCCGAGAACAAATTCAAGATATTGAGAATGAATACTCTGATGATAACGTGAAAATTCGAATAAGATCGAAAGAATTCAATGCACCCCAGTACTTAATCGATACGATCAAACAGAAGTTGAATAATTTCATCACCTATTCAGCCATTTGTCAATTTCGGAAGTTGGGCAAGACATTTTCATTGACTAGTAATGAACGTACACAAATTGATCAAATCGCTCGCAGAAATTATTGTCAAATCGAAGCAATCGATGTTCAAACCGACTGGATTGTTTGTACTATTCCGAAAGCATCACCTACGAAATCAACAAATACGTCAAATATGATTATTCAACGCTCCAATGAACTGTCATCAATGTTAACCATGAAAAAGGTTTCAGTATCAGAGAACTCGATTGAAATTTATTTAACTGAACACACTGCTTCTGTGCCGGTAAGATACATTTGCTGGAATACTAATCATCGAACGTTTAAATCGTAGAGAGATGTGACGATTATTTCATCGCATGCTGCTGCCACTGAAGAAGGAGTTCAATTCAAGGATGATCATGAATATTTCGAGATAAGGTCAGGTAGGAAGCTTCTTTTTCACCTTTGGTCTCCAGTTTCCCCAATCGATAATGACGACGAAACTAATAAGAAGTTAAAGAAATCTATCCGAAGATTTATTTCCTCAACTTTACAAGCTGTTGTGAACTGNTAGAGAGATGTGACGATTATTTCATCGCATGCTGCTGCCACTGAAGAAGGAGTTCAATTCAAGGATGATCATGAATATTTCGAGATAAGGTCAGGTAGGAAGCTTCTTTTTCACCTTTGGTCTCCAGTTTCCCCAATCGATAATGACGACGAAACTAATAAGAAGTTAAAGAAATCTATCCGAAGATTTATTTCCTCAACTTTACAAGCTGTTGTGAACTGGTGTTCAGACGCTGAAACACTTGTCTTTACCACGAATGAGTGGGAGAAAATCGAAACCGGACAACAAAATCATTTTGTTGAGATGTTCATCGATCAACTCGTACGAGAACTTCAAGCACAAAACAGAAAATGGAGAATTCTATTGCTATTCAATCAAAACGATCTTTACAGCATATTCCATCGAGTCCTGCACAAACTACAAACTGATCAGGATGGCGATGCTCAACTCTCTTGCCCGGTTTCGTGTAAGTTCATGTTTACAACAGTTCATAATGTTCTTATCTCCCTGTTTCACT
Organism: Adineta ricciae; assembly: GCA_905250025.1. Classification (NCBI taxonomy): domain Eukaryota; kingdom Metazoa; phylum Rotifera; class Eurotatoria; order Adinetida; family Adinetidae; genus Adineta; species Adineta ricciae. Next base: position 21,024 of record CAJNOJ010000132.1, read on the forward strand.
TGATAGTCATTCAGATTAAGCTGAATACAACATCTGATCGTGATCTACTTAAGTGTGAACATGAAATCAACGATTATGTTTGGAAGAACATTGTCACTAATAGAACTGTTACCGTATCTCAATGGAATCAACCAATGTTCAATGCTTTTTGTAGCTATTGTTTAACAAAATCGGTATTACCAGAAATAAGCGATGATTTACAGTTAAATCTGACCGGTTCAATATTGGACGTAGAAAAGGCGATTACTAAATATCAGTTGATGAATGATATTTCCAAAGAGTTACCATTGACTATGCATAATGACACATCGTCTGTTGGCTACAATATTTACTTCAGTTATTCTCGATCGGATCAATCGTTTTGTAAACAGTTAGTTGCATTTTTATCCAACGAAGGGTATTCAATTAGTAGAAAGTCCTCGAAAAAACCGTTGTCTGCATCAGAGATCGAGAAATCCGATGTTTTTCTAATCGGTTTCACTGAAGAATACTCCAAAAACTCACAATGCATGGATGAGTTCAATCATGCGAAAGCTCTGGGAAAAACTTTGGTTCCATTTGTGATCAGACAGAGTATCTCCGATAGTGATTGGCTTTGTTCAATTGCAACTGCAACTTTATTCTACGACCTATTCGATCGGGAAATAGATTTGGAGTTTACCGATGATTTTGATCTAGAATACGATAAACTATTAATCAACCTGGTAAGTCGATCGCTTGATGTATGCAGCGAAAACGATCTTACTTGTATTCTAGTTACGTTACACGAAACCAGGTAGTGTCCGTCGGCCTTACGTTCTTCCTAGCATTGCCAAAAAGGAAGAAGATCAAGAGAAAGAGTGCCAGGAAGTGATCTTTGGTAATAAATCCAGCGCATTGCAGAAGTTGACACCAAATGAAATCCAACACTTGCAAGCAAATTATCAAAAGGAGTTAAAGGAAAAGATTGCGATGAACAGAATTCCTGCTGATGAAATTGATCCATTAGTTGCCAGTTTAATGGAAATTGTTGACGATCTTCAATCAGTGCTAAGAGGTGACGATCCATATATCAACGAAGTTCAAGATCATCAACGTACATATTCGTCACCACATCGATCTTGGGAGTTCGGTAAATTTCTCAGCATATCCTTCGTTTCATCCATGCATTTTATGTTTTAGATAAAAATTGCCAAGGTGTCATCTATGAATTTATGTGTTGTGCCAAACGTTGGTTAGCACGAGCGCCGAACGTGTCGAAAAAACAATTCGCACCATTTACACCTACGAGAGATTTGAACGATGCAGTATTTTGTGTTTATCAGTCGCCGGACAGTGAAAAGTATCAACGAACGTATGAAACATTGGATCATTCACCGTCAGAGAAGAAATCAATCGGGATATCAATTGCTGATCCCGGTTCCTCGTTCAATGATGAACAGATGCACGATTATTTTGCGAAACTAGTGAAAAAGTATCGACCCGGTGGCGATGTTGAAACGGAAATAAAGGAGAATGAGATTGCGTGGCGATGGAAGAAACCAACCGAAACAGACGACAAGCTTTATATTGGTAATGAATTGAAAACACCGGAGGAAATACGGCAAATCGAAGAACGAGACAATCCACGCCGTGTTTGGAAAAAGACTCGAGGTGCAAAAGAATTCATTCAACAAAAAATACGAAATATTCTCGAACTTCAAAAACTATGCGAACAATCGAAATAGTTTGTTTTTACTTTTTATTTTCTAGATAAACACATCTCCTTCTTTCCATGGACGTTATCTTACAGCAACATTCCAGCTTGGTCCGTCGTCTTCGTCAAGGCGATCCAAATGTTACCGTTCATGAGATAGAAGCATATCTTGATCGAATTCTCGACTTTCTAAAAACAGTTCCATACAGACCGACTCAGACAGATGGATTGAGCTTATTAACCGTCGTGTGTGATGATCTGGCCAGTCAGAAGACGCTACATTTGTTTAATCATCCGATCATAATTAATCATTCGATATTTGTTTACATTGGTCGAACATTGGAAATGTTACTAACAAAATGTAATCATTTACAATCATTATCGTTGAAAAAACACGATGAGGATGCGTTGTATTCGATCAGTTATTTGATTGCACAATTATGTTTACACCGAAATGAACATATTCCATTATTTTACGGACGATTTTTGGACCGAATCTTTCCTGTAACTGAAAAACCAAATGGCAGAGACGATACGTTTCAANTTTACATTGGTCGAACATTGGAAATGTTACTAACAAAATGTAATCATTTACAATCATTATCGTTGAAAAAACACGATGAGGATGCGTTGTATTCGATCAGTTATTTGATTGCACAATTATGTTTACACCGAAATGAACATATTCCATTATTTTACGGACGATTTTTGGACCGAATCTTTCCTGTAACTGAAAAACCAAATGGCAGAGACGATACGTTTCAATTTTCGCCACGTGAAGGCGAAACGTTCTTAACCGACAAACCAAACTTGAAAACTGCGAGATTGCATCCCAGTGCACCAAAAGCACGGCCAGTCACACCGATTATGATCAATTTCGAAATCATGCCAGAACCAAAACAGCGTCAGCCATCTAAACCGGTCACACTTCGAAAAGACCCATTGGTTAAACCTCAGCCGAAAACATCAGAACTTGAAAGAGATCTACCGGTGAAGACGTATCAAAGCATCTTCTTGACGAAGTCGTTCTTCGAGAAACTTCGATGCGGAATTGAAGATCTTTCACAAAATGAATATTCGCCATATCATATCAAATATAAAGTCATCGATCGCCTAGTTCGTCTATGTTCAAAAATGAACCTTGTTGATTTCATCTACGAATCGATTATTAAATGTCTATGTTCAAAGTTCTATTCGCAAACGTTCACGACAATCGAATCAACACAGATGTGTCTGACTCCCAAACAATTATTTTTCGTCTACAGTTGTTCTCGATTCATCATCCGCCACGAACTCAACCAACCCGATCGATTACCGAAATTGCTCTGCCCATCAATGATCGCAGCAACCAAACTAATCATCGATCATGCTCTTCCAGGTAACACCTTGCAAACTCGTATCTTGTTTGTCTGAATCTATCGTCTATTAGATCACGATGACAGAGGTCTCGCTCGGCAAACGTTGAGTTTTCATCTTGAATTACTCAATCACTTGTCCTCAACGACTGTAGGCCGACGACATTTTCTGCAAAGTTCGATTTCCAATCAAATGATTCGCATTTTAAACACAGAACAATTGCTGACTCTTGCATGCACAACTGAAGTGTTCTTTGATGCAAATGTGCGTGTTATCGCACACACTTTGCTACTATTATGCAATTTGGCTTATGAAAAAACTATATTCACCCTTCTAAAAGGTATGAATTTGAAGTATACGAAAGTATTAGATGAAGCGAAAGATTCCGCCATTCAATTTGCATATAATGCGTTAGCATCGATTCTAAGTGAAGATACTATTGATGAAGCGAATGAACCTCAGAAGTTAAAACAGGATTACTTGAAATCCCTGATAGACAATCTTCCAGAAGCCAAACGTATAACAATTATAGATTATGGACGAACATATGAAGGTAATTGAGGGCGATTTGTGAAGCAAATGATTCGACTCTTTTTTTCTCATTCCGTTTTAGGGGAGGGTTTACAGGTACAATACAGTTTCCTTACCGAAGAAATTTTGAGTAAGTTAATTGAAGATATTGATACTATCTCGAACTGGAGGAGGTACCGTTTCGATGAGAACGATTATAAACGTGTATCAAAAAGCTTAAGAATATGCACGAAACAGAATACACAAGAAGTTGAGTCGCTCATAAAACCTGTGATCGAATGTTTAAATTCATCAGCTTATATGGAAGTTTTCGAAAAAATTGAATTCTCCCGAAGCAAAGTAGCATCGGGTTTAGTGCGTACGAATCGTTCTCTCGCCGCCAAACATTTGTTCTTTATGCGTGAATGTCCTGAGTTTCTCATTCAACATCATTATTCCGAAGATGAAAGTGAAATGAAATCATTGATGGACAAAATGATGTCTAACACTCGACAAATCTTTCAAGATCATTTGCATGTCGTGACTGTGACAGCAACCGAACGAGTTCTTGGTCATACGATGAATACTGATGATGATGATGATGAAGAAGCAAGAATAGAAGCATTGGGTTATCATATCAAATTATTAAATCATTTTGCTATGCAAAGATCTCTTCGGAAAGAATGTTCCGATCAACCGATTATTCAGAACATAATCACGGTTTTACAAGATGATGGTTTACTTAATCAGCTGGAACGTCTTAGCAAGAAAAGAATTGAATTCATCGGACAATCATTGACATTATTGAATAACTTGATACTTGAGGAACAGGCATTGAAGTTAATGAAAAGTCAATCTTTCGCCAAAACATGTTCTCAGTTTCGTTCGATTAATGATAAAACAGTTCAATTTACTTCCCATATACTGTTGATCTCATTAAACAAAACATCATTCAACGATCTGAGAGAAATCGATTTTTTATCGAAAACATATACCGAATATCTTTGTAAGTCGGTTAAAGTACCAAAATTATGTTACCATTGTGTTAAATTAAGTTGTTTAGTAAGGAATCTCAAAAGTATGTAGAAAACTAAATATAGAATTCGGATTAAAAACCAATATTCGCTTATATTGTTTAGTTATCGTCGAAGGAAATGATGTATTCCGTGATTCTCTTGTCGAACAGAAAAATGGTATTTCAGCCATCGCTAACTGTGTCTCTGCCTATCAAGATAGTAGTATTGAATCGAAACCGGTCAAGGCTTCCTCGATCGTTCAAAGGATGAAACCGGACGCAGAAGTTTTGGAAAAAATTCAACAGTTAGCAATACTTATTATTTGGCGGTTTACATATTACGGACCAACAGTTATCAAAACATTGAAATCAAACGATGCTTTTATCGATCAAATTCTGAAAGTCAGCAAACAACCGTTGCGAGGACCAGCCAAAGGTAATAAAAAATCATTAGCAGATTCAGCGAAAGAAACTGCTGAACAAANTCAGAACTTAAAACAGGATTACTTGAAATCCCTGATAGACAATCTTCCAGAAGCCAAACGTATAACAATTATAGATTATGGACGAACATATGAAGGTAATTGAGGGCGGTTTGTGAAGCAAATGATTCGACTCTTTCTTTTTCATTCCGTTTTAGGGGAGGGCTTACAGGTACAATACAGTTTCCTTACCAAAGAAATTTTGAGTAAGTTAATTGGAGATATTGATACTATCTCATGGAGAGGGTACCGTTTCGATGAGAACGATTATAAACGTGTATCAAAAAGCTTAAGAATATGCACGAAACAGAACACACAAGAAGTCGAATCGCTTATAAAGCCTGTGATCAAATGTTTAAATTCATCAAATTATATGGAAGTTTTTGAGAACGTTGAATTGTCAGGAGGAAAATTAGCATCGGGTTCAATACATACGAATCGTTCTCTTGCTGCTAGACATTTGTTCTTTATGCGAGAATGTCCCGAATTTCTCATTCAACATCATTATCCCGAAGAAAGTGAAAGTGAAATGAAATCATTAATGGACAATATGATGTCAAACACTCGACGAATCTTCCAAGATCATTTGCATGTCGTGACTGTGAAAGCAACCGAACGAGTTGCCGGCCATGCAATGGACACTGATGCCAATGAAGAAGCTAGAATAGAAGCATTGAGTTATCATATCAAGTTGTTAAATCATTTTGCTATGCAAAGATATCTTCGAAAAGAATTTTCCGATCAACCGATTATTCAAAATGTAATCACGGTTTTACAAGATGATGGTTTACTTGATCAGCTAGAGCGTCTTAACAAGAAACGGATTGAGTTCATTGGACAATCATTGACATTATTGAATAACTTGATACTTGAGGAAAAGGTGTTGAAATTAATGAAAAGTCAATCTTTTGCCGACACATGTTCACAATTTCGTTCGGTTAATGACAAAACAATTCAATTTACGTCGCACATACTTTTGGTCTCATTAAACAAAACATCATTCACCGATGTGAGAGAAATCGATTTGTTATCAAAAACATACACCGAGTATCTTTATAAGTCGGTTAAAGTACCAAAATTATGTTACCATTGTGTTAAATTAAGTTGTTTAGTAAGAAATCTCAAAAGTATGTAGAAAACTAAATACAGAATTCAGATTAAAAAACAGTATTCGCTTATATTGTTTAGTTATCGTCGAAGGAAATGATGCATTCCGTGACTCTCTTGTCGAACAAAAAAATGGTATTTCAGCCATCGCTAATTGTGTCTCTGCCTATCAAGATAGTAGTATTGAATCGAAATCGGTCAAGGTTTCCACGATCGTTCAAAGAATGAAACCGGACGCAGAAGTTTTGGAAAAAATTCAACAGTTAGCAATACTTATTATTTGGCGGTTTACATATTACGGACCAACAGTTATCAAAACATTGAAATCAAACGATGCTTTTATCGATCAAATTCTGAAAGTCAGCAAACAACCGTTGCGAGGACCAGCGAAAGGCAACAAAAAGTCATTAGCAGATTCAGCAAAAGAAACTGCTGAACAAATGTTATGGCGATTTGGTAGTGAAAAGTTGATTCTTCATGAAAAGAAGAAAAAACAAGAAGAAATAACGTCCGATCGACCGGATGAACCGTCAACTGCAGATCAATGGCGTGAATCTGTTCCTTTCGATCTGCTGATGAGTTATAGTACGAATGTCAATGATAAGATTATGAGTTTGAAAATTGCAGATCGTTTAACAAAGAGAAACTATCGAGTTTATACGGAAAAACAAGGTAAACATCGATTAGAATTAATGGAAATTGCAGCAGCAAAAAAGGTGCCAATTCTTGCTTGTTTATCATCGAAATTTCGAGATTCGAAATTCTGTATGGCTGAAATCGATAATGCGAGTAAAGTCAAGTGTCCTGTGATTCCAATTATTGTGGAAGAAAACTATACAGTCAAAGGCTGGTTGAATCATGTATTGAACAATCGAAAACCGATTGAGTTTAATAACACAGATTTTACTCAATCGTTTATGTTTCTAATCGGAGAAATTGATGAAATATTACATAGACAAGAGAGAGAATAAGCAAATCTTCTTTTCTTTTTTTTTTTGTAGATAGAAATTTTCATATGGCTACCTCAAAGTCATCAACAACAAGCGATTTTTACTATGCGTGCCGAAATGGATTAATCGATGTTGTTCGACAACAACTACCAAATATGAGTTTAGAGGAGATTGATAGGGTTCAAGCCAATGGCTCTACGGCTCTTCATGCAGCGTCTTACTTCGGTCATACAGAAATTGTGAAGCTATTGTTAGAAAAAGGCGCAAGTCGGTCGGTATCAAATCTCCATAAATGTTTGCCTTATGATGAAGCATCACTGGATGAAATCAAAACATTATTTAAACGACCATCCAATCGTTTTTCTGACGATGAATCGGGTCATATTGATTGGATGAAATGTGATGCAGCCGCTGAACAACTAGCCAGAGACTATCGATATCGCCATACTGGCTTAGGATGGACAGCAAAGAATATTGAACATCGTTTGAAACACATCAAAGACGAAATGTCACATACAGAAGTTGATCGTATTCGAGTTTTTCTCAATGAAGCTCAACGTGATCCAAAATGTCTTCTTCGTGCCTATACAGTCGAATCCGCTTTCTATGCGAAGTTGAATAAAGATCTCGCGTCGAGACACTTCGATCAAGGAACGAATTTTGGATTAACGTACTTCGTGGATTTTTTCTACAATCATCCCGAATTTCAATCTCTGTCATATACAGGCCCTACCTATCGAGGTATGACCGTAACTCAAGATGACATGAAAGAGTACACTACCGGAAACAAAATAATGAACAAGGCATTTCTATCGACGACGAAAAATCGCGCAATAGCAGAACAGTTCGCAAGAAATGAAGCGCACAATCGGAAGAATAAAAGTGGTGATCTGGTTAAATTAGCGGTTTTGTGCTCATTTGAAATTGTTAATCATCGGACAGGATTGAGTGTCGAAAGCATTTCAGAATTTGCGTATGAACAAGAAGTTCTGGTTGGCCCGTACACCGCATTTTTAATTGTTGATGTACGTCAAGTTTCTGATAACTATGCCGAAATCGATCTACGAGAATGTGACATAGTGGAACACGATGAAAATGGTGGTGATGATGAAGATTTTGACTAAGTATCAAGTTGTTGAAGCATCATTTGTATCATTATCTTAAGCATACAATAAAAAAACACTGATACTCTCGTTTTGAACTTTGTTCTATGTTACCTTGAAGAACTATTCGAAAAGAGATGGGACATTTTCTGAGAGTATGACTACAAGTGTGAGTGATTAATTACTTCAACCATCATTCCGAGTTATGATGACACAAGTAATGTGGTACAATAGTCGCTGACTCTCTATCGAAAGGATATTGTCAGATTCCTATTATTCTCTAAAAGAAATAAATAAGAATTATTTCATTTGAATAATACAATCTTTTACCCATACTCATTTGACTACCAAAAGAAACTATTATAGATATCACCTTTTATTCTAGGATTTGCAGTGAAAAGAGCACCCATCATATGTTCAGAATATCATTTGTATAGTCGACATCTCCGTAGTTAATCAGATGCAATTGCGCTGGCGGACATGTGCCTTTTACAGCATATTCCCGCTAAAGTCCTATTGGAAAACCTGACGTATCGCAACATACAAGGCAATACTCATATTAAGCTCATATCACTTCTTCTGATTTCTTGAACAACAACTATCATAACATAAGGTATACTAAATCTTTTTGTGTAGCCTCGTGAAAGTATCATCGTCGCACACATCAGTCTTATGGTATCATTTCTGCAAGACGGTTTAACATCAAACCCTTCGAGCAATCTGAGTAAAATCCTCCATTCGATATTACTCAACAGGAAACATGCGTCTGTACTTGTTACCTGATTATAAATACTAAACAATTCCAAAAGAATACCTTTTGAAGGGATTATAGACATTTTTCTTTATGTGAAAAAATATCATAGGAGTTTGGAAAAACTGCTAAAAACTTGGGGCTTTTCATAGAAGGAATCTAAATTTTTTTCTATCGATAGTGTTTTCTCGAGCATATTGGTGTTTGGAAGTGAAGGAAACTCCATAGATTGACCCATCTATATTTTTTTAAACTATCTTTGTATTTGCAAGCCTCATACTTTGATATATTATTGAAAAGCAAAAACCGTCGACAGAAAAGAGAAGAAAAATTTTGGTTGTAGAATCAGTTTTGATACTGTCTCGAACTAACGTTTATTGAAGTACATGATGTCTTTCGTTTGTAACTATTCTTGGATCTTCAATACGACGTCGACAAATTTTATGTTTAAATAAACGTAGAAATTCTTGTCGAAATATTGAAGCTGACCAGATATAAATGAAAAATGTAAGTGCTAATTCCAATTGAAGAAAAACATAACTTGTATGAAAAACACTCAGTTCAACCAAAAGACGAAGTGGTGATTTTTGTGTATTCATTGTAAATGCTTGATAAAGAAAATAACATGGATTCAATGTACTGAGAATGACGAAAATGATAGCTTCATTGAAGGCAATCTTAAAGAGCTGAAGATCTTTTTTTGCCATAATAGTTGTCGGAATATGTTGTCCACCATTCGCTCCATTCATTGGATTAGTACGGTTTTTTATATGCCGAATATTTCTGAGTGTAAGTAAACTGAAAATAATTATGAACAACGGAGGAAGTATACCACTGTCGAATGCTATGTAGATACTGAAAAATATATTATAAGCTCCCTTTCGAGGTAAACATTCACCATGCTGTATTTCATAGAAGATAAGTACATGAACATATATTAATAACCAGAAAATTATATTGATAAATATTACACGATGAGCAATTTTTTTTGAACTCCATTGACGACGAAGTGCATCATGAGAACTAGCGAAATAACGATCAATCGACGCTAAGATTATGAAATAGCGAGGAATAGCGACAAAAACATACAAAAGATAATAACGAATTTTACAAAACCAAGGCACATAATTGACTGTATTAACATTGTAACCATATTGAAGCATACGTGTCATAAGACCAAAGTTAAAATCTATAATTTGAGTAGCACTAGAAGCAAGATAATAGAGAGCGCACGAATTCTTGCGTAATGCTGGTTGATACAATGTAACAAAGCTTAGTACTGCTCCAATATCTCCTATAAATATAACAGCACCCATAGCGTATTGAGAAATGTTGACCATCATATTACTAACAAATGCCGTCCAATAAATTAGGTTACTATCAAATGTTGTATTCATTCTACACAAAACGCAATAGATTAACAAACTAATATTTAACGGAATGAATATATGTACGGGACTGGCTATGTTGTGGTATTAAAGATTTCAACTTAAAAACGACTACTGACAAGAAATGGGGCAGACTAATCTATCATGTCTCAATTTCTGAAAGCTATTTTTGAATTTTTCTCCTCGATCTATATATATGCTTGAAAACAGAGAGCTGTGTTGCCTTCGAACTTCTGATTTTATCTATATAAATAAGAAAAGACTACATACTGTCTAGTAGATTTCTATACGTCTCATGTAGTACATTCTATGTCAGGTCACTACAGTCTGATCGCAACACTACAGCAATCGAGAAAAAGCTCGTATACATTATTTATAATAATTCATGAGTGATATATCAGGAATAAAAATATTTTTCAAAAGCAAAATGAAAAATGTCATCGCGTTACGCTAAACTATTATAATAAACAGGTTTTTAGATATACAAATATATTGATGAGACAGCTCATGAAAAATTAACATTAGATGTGTATTCTAAGCGAAAAAATATTGAGTTTTCTTTTACATTCGCCTAATATAATAACACTGATTAAACTTTGATTGTTTTGTGAAAACATGTGTCTACTATTTATATATGTAGTGTAACAAAAAACATTCCTGATTGTTGAAAAGAAGTTGAGATAAAGACAAATGATTGATTAATGATGAGGAGAACTATACGCAATGATAGTAAAAGTAAGAAATGAATACGGGAAGTTATCTATTATATCCAACTTACATGTAAATAAAAGAGTTAACATATTCTAGGATCCAGACTCTTTAAAAGACTTTGTTTAAGAATAAACTTCTATTTCGTTCTATCTATCAACTTAAGATTTATGATGAACTATGACGTCTAGAAGCAACTGCGCGTTCTCTAGAATATCTCAAAAGCATACTCAAGGAGTGAACAGGCGAGAAAGTACGCGACAAAAAAGGAAGAGAGCGGAAGAAACAAGAACTACGATAATAAGAGATTACGTATTGTCGACATAGATTAAAAGGAACGTTGTAAAAAAAAGAACGTCTCATTTCTCGATACATCATGCTGTTCTAATAAATAAATTGAGTCTTCCGGTGGACTAAGCCACGATTTTTCATCACAAATTAATGAGTTCATCATTATTTTTTAATTATTTGATACAATTTGCAATAGAGTTTAAGAAAACGAAATATTTTCATACACTTTCAACTATATTCTATAGAATAAGCCAAATGGCTGTTAACTTCGAAACTATACCTTTCTAGTGCGGACACGTTTCTTGTGTAAGACAAATAAAAATTCACTCTAGTTTCATTCCCAGAGTAGATATAAACTGATCTTTAGATAGTTTGAAAAGTTTTAGATGCAAACTTGTTTTTGCAAATATTTTTCTTTTTTGACTTTGCTATAAAATAGTCACCATTAATATATCTCCCTGTCATATCTTGAGGATGTTATGCTTTAAGTAATGACATTCGTATAGAGCAAAGTTTCAATTATTTAAAGAAGAGAAAGAAAAACATTTGTCACGAGTATGCGATAAAATAATGTATTTACTCACATTTTCTTTGGTATTATGGATGAGTCATGCTCGTCGAGGGTGAACGGAGTGAGTGTGATTACGCTAAGAGCTTGTGGAGTTGGTAGGAATTCAGTTTCAGATTACATTAACATCGTGGTCAGAGAAGATGCCTGAATCGAAGAAACTGATTCCACAATGTGAAATGTTGAGGAATAGGATGTACTCGTAAAAATCGCCTCACTTTCCCGTCAAAAACCAAAACAAAACACGATAATTTTGGAAAATACCAGATAGATTCGTTTCTGTACTGCTTAGCACGATTCCAATGCCAGTTTCAAATAGTGATCGACGATTTATGTCAATTCTAATCGTAAAATTTTCGCTTCCACCCATAATCTTACTCTAAACAATGATAATGAGTCTAAAAAAGACATGTATCAATTAGATTGCTTTCTTTGAAAAAAGAATGCATAATAAATTAAGTATTGTCCTCAAAAACAATTTATTTCAATCATTTTTTAATTGCCATATTGAATGAACGAGTGCATGTAGCATTTTTTAGAATTTTCACCGAATTTTGTCAATGACTTTTCTACCATTTTTCGCAGGAAAATTTCGAATTTCGAGAAGGTTTATTTATAAGCATATTCAAGATTTTCAGCTATTTCATATCTGAGATCTTTTCCTTTTTTGCATTGCTAGAAAGGTGAATCTGCTTCTCACCAAAATGAATAGTTACTCAAATTTGTTTTCTATACTTCTCTTAAATTTATCATATCTCAAGAAAACAGATAAGATTTCAATCCTGCCGTCTATTCGTTCTCTCGTCATCATCGTATCGTTGACTATTGTTTGCCATTCATATAAAAAGGCGACAGCAGACAACATTTGCTTACGTGTCGCTAGCATTATATCATATAAATTGTAATGGTGCACATGAATCTGGGTATGGAAAAGAACGAAATTCACATTTCATTCGAACTTATGCGAAGAAAATGTATTTACGTAGTTAACTGTCTACACTTTTATTCGCATTCAAGCCCTCACAGACATTTGCAACTTACTATTCAAACGACGTAGTATCCAAAAATAGGCAATGTTTTTTTAATTAGTTGGAAAAATCAGAAGATCAGTTGATAATAGATGAACAACACAGCGTTCGCTAGATAGATATTATATTGCTGAGATGGCCATACTTCGGGATAACGAGTTATATGAATTGTTTACTTCTATTATAGGTAAGAAAATAAATACAAAAAAGAAAAATTCACGTGGAATTCTTAAGTGGCGACGAATTCTTGCGACAGCAGCAGAGTAAATACAAGTGTTGGGTTTTTTTCTTCTGTAATAATAGTAAACGAGACACACTCATACTTTGTCTTCACCAGTAAGGGAATGAGCATTTATTGTTTTGGAAATTGATGTTAAAAAAAACAGATTAAATTATTCCGATTAGAAACTTATTTTTATACCACGATGGGTTGTAAATTTGTGTGAAAAGAGGCAACACAGCGATAATTCAATCATGTACAAGGAACTATTGGTCATAAGATCGAAATAAGTATTTATATTTCTCATATAACTTTCATTTTTTACAGATATTTATGATAGTTTGTCTTTTTTCTTCGAGCAGCGTGTACTTTTTATTTTTTAAGCAAAATTACCCACTGGAAATTTTGCTTAAAACTTCATTAATACTTAGCCTTTTGCTTCACTAAAAAGAACCTTACAGTCGTACTGTTTACATTTACTTACAATCAAATCATAATCCTAAAACCTTTCCAACACAAAATCTATGAGTTACACATTTTAATCCGAAAAAAGATGCACGAATAATATTTCTTAGAATAACTCTCGACGAAAATAATACTGGTGATCAAAATCATATATACAAATGTTATGTTTATTTTTATGTGTGCTTTTTGTTTTTCTTCAAAGTTCTTCACATATGTATTTTAGATATTTTGAATAAGATTAACATTTGAAGTCGTAGTATTTACGCGCCTGGTTAATACAATAAATATGTTGGCGAGTTTCTATTTGTACAGCCTCGGCACTTCTGATGAACGTTTGTCAAGTTATGTGGCAGAGACTAAACATCTCCTTTTTAATGACAAAACTGGACAGGAATCCTTTGATTTGACTTACAGATGGTTCACAGACTACGATAAATATATTTCACTTAATGGGAAAAAAACATTTTCTGCGGATGTCAAGTTTATAATCCAAAATGCTGCAGAAAGACTGAAAGCGTCTCAAAGTTCGTGTCATGTCTGTCAAAATGTCATTACTTACTTCTACTTACTTCGTCGAATTATTGAATATATGGAACAGCTACATGGACCATTTGATCAAGTAAACAAGTTTCGAAAGCTTCTACTGGACCATTTGGGGCGCGAATTCAAAGATTCTAACGGAGAAAATCCGAGTTTTTCTTTAAAGAACAAAGACATAATACAGCAATTAAATGTAATGGAACACATTGCATTCATCAGTATTGACGGCCAAGAAGCTTTACCGAAATTGTTTGCAATGTGTAAGTTAACCTTTCAATCATTTGAATCTGCCGATAAACCAAATTACTTAAATTGGAAAAAACTACTGACGATGATAATGGAATGGAAATTATCATTGAAAGATTTTGTGTCGAAATATATTACATATCAAAGTGTATTTGCAGCATATCCTCTCGATGCGTCAGCGTTTGTATATCTTATGCAGATGCTTCCATCGAAGGATCTGATGTCGTTTGAAAAATCTCGCGACATGCTCAATAAATTAGTTATAGATTATGGCGTATTCTTCGAAGAATATCATTTTCTTTTCGAAGAAAATGTGAAATCAAGATTTTATAATAATGCCTATATTACGTCTTTGTTACCGGTCCTCCGTCAACTCGATATTACTTTGTTGAAATATTTACGAACTTATATGTCAAATACAAGTTTTCCTATGATATGGAGTATGGTTTTGTTTTTTAGTAAAAATCATGGTCTAGACGATACACTGGAAAATGCTCTAAAGATAAATTTACAAATACAGATTAGAAAAATATTTATCACGGTCACGGAATTTAAAAACTTGTTTAAAGACACGAAAGAATCTGCTCAACTGATAAAGACTCAAAATCGAATGCGACTTTCCCGAATATTACAAGGAATATCTCATGCGTATTTGTACAAATATTTGTACCTTGAACACCAATCTCATCTACTTTTCGAATGGGATGCAAAGGAATTTCTAAGCGTTTTAACTCAATTGTCGTGGACACTTGATTCTAAAAACGAATCCTGCTTATTCGTTTTGAAACATTTGCTATTTCGTGTAAATGATGTTACGAACAACAAACATGAAAAACTGAAACGTCTCTTCCAAAGAATCAATAATCTAAATGAAAGGCTATGTGCAACTGCCAGACCCGAAAAAATTATTAAAGACGATTGGCTCATCGATTATACTTATGATAATCCGTATGATTGGCTACAGTTAACTCAACATGATTATCAAAGTCTCTGTGAAAGTCATCAAAATAATAAATGGTTGCTTTATATTTGGTCAAAACTCGTATCTTTATCCATGTCTAATTTAACAGCTAATGATTGTGAATATTGCATTCTTGAACAATTGAACAAATGGATGGTGACAATTCAACATGAAAAATATCAAGATACTGATCCATTAACAGTTACATTCGTTTATGGCGTGTTCGAATCTCTTATTTACAAGCAAATTAAATCATTAACATCACTTCCAAATATCCAAACAATAATTTCGTATATTATGGATGCTCGAAATGCTAATTCACGTTGGATAACTTCCAAAAGTATGGTGGAAGAGTTTGTCGAAACGGTCGAACAATTAATTCGAAATGTTCTACTCCTCGCAGGTGAATAAATGTTTTTTTTTCTCCTCAGATTCTTAGAAATAACTGATACCGATAAGCAATTTTGTAGGTTCACTCTTGAAAACACTTCGAATGATGAACATTATAATTAAAATTTTCGATTGAGAGTCACCCAGGTCGAACAATCCCATACTCGGATCCCATCGGATCCAATATAGGATTTTATCAGATCCTACAGGAATTCCACGGATCCGATCGGATTCCATGTCGGATCCGAAACATGGATTTTCTAAGGGTCATCGTAGAACATAGCTAAAAAGATCGCTCATAAAATTTGCAACAACCGACGGGATTTTTCTAGTCGGATTCCAATGCAATTCCGTTTCCAGGAATCCGATCGGATCTGTTGACCTGGGCAGATTATTTTTAAGAAAGTCTTCATAAAAACCTCGCTTAAGATTCGAATAAATTTATATGAATTTTAGGTGCTAATACAACATATCGTCAACTATCAAAACCATCTATTATATATTGTTTTATTCAATACGTCGATTTTAAGACTATATTAAGTAGAGCTGAGCCTTTAAATTATAAGTTTCCATTAACAGCGCCACATATTAACATGATTATGGATATACAGAATCCAAGTGATATTAGCATATCCACGATTGAATCTGAAGAAGACTTTGTTCGTTTTATAAAGCAAACAAATGTGTGGCTCGATTGGTTTGAAAAATTCGTTGATATTTTTTTATACATTGTAGAATGGATGAAAAGCTATAAAATGGAAAAAGCTGATGAATTATATCGTGAAATGTACTCTATGAGAAGTGACTCAACATTAACTCTATTTAGAACCAGTTCACTTATTCGAGAACTTTTGAAAATTTTCGAATCTTTAACTTATCTACCACGTTTATGTGTTTTATTTAATTGTACTCAATCGTTTGAAATGATTATAACAGGAATCCTAAGTGCTCCAAATCAAAGTGAATCATTTATGGATGAAATAAAACGATTTCGTTCAGATTTTAAGATACAAGCCAACACTGCAGATGAAAAACTTCTTTATATCGACGAGCGACGTCATGTTCATTGGTCTGTTGCATGTGAGCAAACTCTTCACAATGTCACTGTAGAATTTCAATTAGATGGTTCTATCAACGAAATCTTTCAATTTTATTCAGCGCCAGTTCTTTCTCCGTATGAAGGCATCTTGCGAGGAGAATTTAAGACACAACGAAATGGACAATTGAGAATAAAAGCCACTAATAGCAACCAAAAGGTCCAACATACGTTACGATATCAAATCAAAAGTAGTCCTCTGACAACGTGTCATCTATTTCATGGTATATTTGATAATCATTTTCGAAAATATTTCCAATCATCAGCTACAACAATTAGAAAAAAAGATTTAATCCAATTAATCGACGAAGTATTTTCATTCATCGATCGTTTATTAGACGGCACTATAAGTTTAGCTGAAATGAATGAACTTCGAACAGTTTTTCATGATAAAAACATTAACGTTCGATCAGAAGTACAAAAATTAAGTGAAAATCTATTAGCCGCCACTCAGTCATTGAATTCAAACACTACCACTACTTCAAAAACATTGAGTAATGAAAAAACTGAACTAGTTTGTGAATGGGTTCAAACTTATCAATATTACACTCATCTCAATATAATCACCGACTGTGTAGAAAAATTTCATATAATTTCTACTGAAAATAACGATGAATCGATGCATCATCTGCAAAATTTAACTATGGATAATAGTCGTTTGTTAAGAGAAATATCTAATACATATAGAGATATTTATGGTTCGTTTAAAAAATTATCGAATGAACATTTACAATTGATTAAAACTGTAGTAGCATGTCCAAATGTTGTGACAATGGTGAAAAAATCAAATTTTTATTCCGCTGATGGATTACGTCGATTTCAGGAATTAAGAGATAATTTAACCACACAATTTCAATTTCAAGAGAGAAATAATATGATTCTTAACAGTTGGATTTTCACTGTTACTTTATGTGAACCTTTTGTTCAGAACGCACGTAATTTAGAAGAATTTATTGATAATTTAGCTCGTTTGAAATCAATCGATGAGAACTCATATGAACATATCAAAGGTAAGAGAAATATAATGCTAACGTGTAGTTTGTCATTTTTTTATTGTATCATTTTTCTTCTAGTTGTCAATCAGAATATTGAAACTATCAATTTATGGTTATCAGCAGACGATTTAACAATGTTAGACAACGCTTTAATCAAGATGGAACACTTATACACAACAGGCATCATTAATATTCACCTTCAACGTTTGGTTAATAAAGAATCTCATTATGATATTGATTATTTTATTGATAAGACATCTGAACAAACATCCAAAACGAATGAGAATGACGAAAATCATCAACTGAAACAACAAGAATCAGTTAAACTTACTTTATCTATGGCAGATATTCATGATCACAGACGTCAATTAACATTTGGTATATCTGATTTAGCAGACAATATGGTTTATCAAACAATTCTATTAGAAGAACAATTGAAGTTATTACAAATGGTGGAAAGAGTTTTTTCAATACATCTTAAACTGGAGATCTCAGGTCATCCAGATTTTCAATGTTTAGAACGACATTACGAAATCTATGATTTATACGGTATGATATAATATAACACCACGAAAAATATTCACACTAAAATCTTGTTTTAGGTCATATCAAACAAATCTTAAGCAGTAAGAAAGATCAATCGGATTTACAATTTCAAGAACAACTTACGGATCTAATTGTCAAGCGAACGAAACATTTTGAAACGGTTTATAAACGATTAGTTGGTGATTATGAAAGTTGGACGGAAGATTTAGAAAAATATCGATATGAGAATAAATTATTAACATTATTTTCAAATCGGCAAATAATGATTATGATTATTCTTTTGACTCGATCAATAACGAANGCGGTTTTGTGCTCATTTGAAATTGTTAATCATCGGACAGGATTGAGTGTCGAAAGCATTTCAGAATTTGCGTATGAACAAGAAGTTCTGGTTGGCCCGTACACCGCATTTTTAATTGTTGCTGTACGTCGAGTTTCTGCTAACTATGCCGAAATCGATCTACGAGAATGTGACATAGTGGAACACGATCAAAATGGTGGTGGTGATGATGAAGATTTTGACTAAGATCAGGTTGTTGAAGCATCATTTGTATCATTATCTTAAGCATACAATAAAAAAAACACTGATACTCTCATTTTGAACTTTGCTCTATGTTATCTTGAAGAACTATTCGAAAAGAGATGGGACATTATCTGAGAGTATGACTACAACTGTGAGTGATTAATTACTTCAACAATCACTCCAAGTTATAATGACACAAGTAATGTGGTATAGTAGCCGCTGATTCTCGGTCAAAAGGATATTGTCAGATTTCTATTATTCTCTAAAAAGAAATAAATAGGAATTATTTCATTTGAATGATACAATCTCTTACTCATACTCATTTGACTACCAAAAGAAACTATTGTAGATATCAGCTTCGATTCTAGGATTTGCCGTGAAAAGAGCACCCATCACATGTTCAGAATATTATTTGTATAGTCGACATCTCCGTAGTCAATCAGATGCAATTGCGCTGGCGGACATGTTTTTTTTTACAGCATATTCCCGCTAAAGTCCTATTGGAAAACCTGACGTGTCGCAACATACAAGGCAATACTCATATTAAGCTCATATCACTTCTTCTGATTTCTTGAACAACAACTATGATAACATAAGGTATACTAAATCTTTTTGCATACATCAGTCTTATGTTATCATTTCTGCAAGACGGTTTAACATCAAACCCTTCGGGTAATTTGAGTAAAATCCTCCATTCGACATTACTCAACAGAAAATATGCTTCTGTACTTGTTACCTAATTATAAATACCAAACAATTCCGAAAGAATAGCTTTTGAAGGGATCGTAGGCATTGAATAAATATCTCAGGAGTTTGAAAAACTGTTAAAAACTTGGGGCTTTCCATAGAAGGAATCTAAATTTTTTCTATCAGTAGTGTTTTCTAGAGCATGCTGGTATTCTGAAGTGATATGAAGCTATATTTTTAAAACTATCTTTGTATTTGCAAGCCTCATACTTTGATATATTATTGAAAAGCAAACACTGTCGAAAGAAAAGAAAAACTTTGGTTGTAGAATGGATTTTCATACTATTTCGAAATAATGTTTATTGAGGTAAATGATTTCGTTCGTTTGCAACTGTTCTCGGATTTTCACTGCGACATCGACAAAATTTACGTTTAATTAAACGTAGAAATTCTTGTCGAAATATTGAAGCTGACCAGATATAAATGAAAAATGTAAGTGCTAATTCCAATTGAAGAAAAACATAACTTGTATGAAAAACACTCAGTTCAACCAAAAGACGAAGTGGTGATTTTTGTGTATTCGTTGTAAATGCTTGATAAAGAAAATAACATGGATTCAATGTGCTGAGAAGGACGAACATGATAGCTTCATTGAAGGCAATCTTTAAGAGCTGTAGATCTTTTTTCGCCATAATAGTAGTTTGAATATGTTGTCCGCCATTCGCTCTATTCATTGGATTAGTACGATTTTTTATATGTCGAATATTTCTGAGCGTAAGTAAACTGAAAATCATTATGAACAATGGAGGAAGTATACCACTATCAAATGCTATGTAGATACCGAAAAATATATTATAAGCTCCCTTTCGAGGTAAACATTCATCATTCTGTATTTCATAGAAGATAAGTACATGAGTGTATATTAATAACCAGAAAATTATATTGATAAATATTACTCGATGAGCAATTTTTTGTGAACTCCATTGACGACGAAGTGCATCATGAGAACTAGCGAAATAACGATCAATCGACGCGAAGATTATGAAATAGCGAGGAATAGCGACAAAAACATACAGAAGATAATAACGGATTTTACAAAACCAAGACACATAATTGACTGTATTAACATTGTAACCATATTGAAGCATACGTGTCATAAGACCAAAGTTAAAATCTATAATTTGAGTAGTACTAGAAGCAAGATAATAGAGAGCGCATGGATTCTTGCGTAACGCTGGTTGATACAATGTAACAAAGCTTAGTACTGCTCCAATATCTCCGATAAGTATAACAGCACCCATAGCGTATTGAGAAATTTTGACCATGATATCACTAACAAATGCCGTCCAATAAATTTGATTACTATCAAATGTTGTATTCATTCTACACAAGACGCAATAGATTAACAAACTAATATTTAACGGAATGAATATATGTACGACTGGCTCTGTTGTGATATTAAAGATTTCAACTCGAACTATATGCTTGAAAATAGAGAACTTTGTTGTCCTCGAAATTCTGATTTTATTTATACAAATAAGAAAAGACTACGTGCTGTCTAGTAGAGTCCTATACATCTGACGTAGTATTCTATATCAGGTCACTAAAGTCTGACGGCAACACGACAGTAATCGAGGAAAATTTCTTATACATTATTTACAATAATTCATGAGTGATATATCAGGAATAAAAATATTTTTCAAAAGAAAAATGAAAAATATCATCGTGCTACGCTAAACGATTATAATAAACAGGTTTTTAGATATACAAATATATTGATGGGACAGCTCATGAAAAATTAACGTTAGATGTATCTTTTGAGAGAAAACATATTGAGTCGTCTTTTACACTATCGCCTAATATAACAACAGTGATTAAACTTTGATTGTTTTGTGAAAACATGTGTCTACTATTTATATATGTAGTGTAACAAAAAACATTCCTGATTGTTTAAAAGAAGTTGAGATAAAGACAAATGATTTATTAATGATGAGGAGAACTATACGCAATGGTAGTAAAAGTAAGAAATGAATACGGGAAGTTATCCATTAGATCCAACTTGCCTGTAAATAAAAGAATTAACATATTCTAGATCCAGACTCTTTAAAAGACTTTGTTTAAGAATAAACTTCTATTTCGTTCTATCTATCAACTTAAGATTTATGATGAACTATGACGTCTATAAGCAACTGCGTGTTCTCTAGAATATCTCAAAAGCATGCTCAAGGAGTGAACAGGCGAGAAAGTACACGACAAAAAAGGAAGAAAGTGAAAGAAACAAGAACTACGATAATAAGAGATTACGTATTGTCGACATAGATTAAAAGGAACGTTGTAAAAGGAAAAAAATGCCTCATTTCTCGATACATCATGCTGTTCTAATAAATTATAATTGAGTCTTCCGGTGGACTAAGCCACGATTTTTCATCACAAATTAATGAGTTCATCATTATTTTTTAATTATTTGATACAATTTGCAGTAGAGTTTAAGAAAACGAAATATTTTCATACACTTTCAACTATATTCTATAGAATAAGTCAAATGACTGCTAACTTCGAAGCTATATCTTTCTAGTGAGGTCGCGTTTCTTGTGTAAGACAAATAAAAATTCACTCTAGTTTCATTCCTAGAGTAGATATAAACTGATCTTTAGATAGTTTGAAAAGTTTTAGAAGCAAACTTGTTTTTGCAAATATTTTTCTTTTTTGACTCTGCTATATGAAATAGTCACCATTTATGTATCTCCCTGTTATATCTTGAGGATGTTATGCTTTAAGTAATGGCATTTGTATAGAACAAAGTTTCAATTATTTAAAGAAGAGAAAGAAAAACATTTGTCACGGGTATGCGATAAAATAATGTATTTACTCACATTTTCTCTGGTATTATGGATGAGTTACGCTCGTCGAGGGTGAACGGAGTGAGTATGATTACGCTAAGAGCTCGTGGAGTTGGTAGGAATTCAGTTTCAGATTATATTAACATCGTGGTCAGAGAAGATGCCTGAACCGAAGGAACTGATTCCGCAATGTGAAATGTTGAGGAATAGGATGTACTCGCAAAAATCGCCTCACTTTCCCGTCAAAAACCAAAAAAAAAAACACGATAATTTTGGAAAATACCAGACAGGTTCGTTTCTGTACTGCTTAGCACGATTCCAATGCCAGTTTCAAGTAGTGATCGACGATTTATGTTAATTCTAATCGTAAAAGGTTTTGCTTCCACCCATAATCTTACTCTAAACAATGATAATGAGTTTAAAAAAGTCATGTATCAATTAGATTGCTTTCTTTGAAAAAGAGAATGCATAATAAATTAAGTATTGTCCTCGAAAACAATTTATTTCAACCATTTTTTAATTGACATATTGAATGAACGAGTGCATGTAGCATTTTAAAAAAATTTCAACGATTTTGTCAATGATTTTTCCACTATTTTTCGCAGGAAAATTTCGAATTTTGATAAGAATTGTGTGTAAGCATATTCAACATTTTCAACTATTTCATGTCTGAGATCTTTTCCTTTTTTGCATTGCTAGAAAGGTGAATCTGCTTCTCACCAAAATGAATAGTTACTCAAATTTGTTTTCTATATTTCTCTTAAATTTATCATATCTCAAGAAAATCGATAAGATTTCAATCCTGCCGTCTGTTCGTTCTCTCGTCATTATCTTATCATTGACTATTGTTTGTCATTCATAGAAAAAGGCGACAGCAGAAAACATTTGCTTACGTGTCGTTTACATTATATCATATAAATTGTAATGGCTCACATGAATCTGGGTATGGAAAAGAACGAAATTCACATTTTATTGGAACTTATGCGAAGTAAATGTATTTACGTAGTTGACTGTCTACACTTTTATCGGCATTCAAGCCCTCACAGACATTTGCAACTTACTATTCAAACGACGTAGTATCCACAAATTGTCAATGTTTTTTTAATTAGTTGGAAAAATCAGAAGATCAGTTGACAATAGATGAACAGCACGCAGCGTTCGCTAGATAGATATTATATTGCTGAGATGGCCACACTTCGGGATAACGAGTTATATGAATTGTTTACTTCTATTATAGGTAAGAAAATAAATACAAAAAAGAAAAATTCACGTGGAATTCTTGAGTAGCGACGAATTCTTGCCTCAACAGCAGAGTAAATACAAGTGTTGGGTTTTTTCTTCTGTAATAAAAGTAAACGAGACACACTCATACTTTGTCTTCACCAGTAAGGGAATGAGCATTTATTGTTTTGGAACTTGATGTTAAAAAAAACAGATTAACTTATTCCGATTAGAAACTTATTTTTATACCACAATGGGTAGTAAATTGTGTGAAAAGAGGCAACACAGCAATAATTCAATCATGTACAAAGAACTATTGGTCACAAGATCGAAATAAGTATTTATATATCTCATATAACTTTCATTTTTTTACAGATATTTATGATAGTTTGTCTTTTTTCTGAGAAGCGTGTACTTTTTTTTAAGCAAAATTACCCACTATAAATTTTACTTAAAACTTCAGTAATACTTAGCCTTTTGCTTCACTAAAAAGAACCTTATAGTCGTACTGTTTACATTTACTTACAATCAAATCATAATCCTAAAACCTTTACAACACAAAATCTATGAGTTGCACATTTTAATCCGAAAAAAGATGCACGAATAATATTTCTTAGAATAACTCTCGACGAAAATAACAACTGGTGATTAAAATCATATATACAAATGTTATGTTTATTTTTATGTGTGCTTTTTGTTTTTCTTCAAAGTTCTTCACATATGTATTTTAGATATTTTGAATAAGATTAACATTTGAAGTCGTACTATTTACGCGTCTGGTTAATACAAATAATATGATGGCGAGTTTCTATTTGTACAACCGCAGTAGTTCTGATGAACGTTTGTCAAGTTATGTGGCAGAGACTAAAAATCTCATTTTTAATGACAAAACTGGACAGGAATCCTTTGATTTGACTTACAGATGGTTCACAGACTACGATAAATATATTTCATATAATGGGAAAAAAACATTTTCTGCGGATGTCAAGTTTATAATCCAAAATGCTGTAGAAAGACTGAAAGCGTCTCAAAGTTCGTATCATGTCTGTCAAAATGTCATTACTTACTTCTACATACTTCGTCGAACTAGTGAATATATGGAACAGCTACATGGACCATTTGAGCAAATAGACAAGTTTCGACAACTTCTATTAAAACATTTGGGGCGCGAATTCAAAGATTCTAACGGAGGAAATCCTAGTTTTGATTTGAAGGACAGAGACATAATACAGCAATTAAATATAATGGAGCACATTGCATTCATCAGTATTGACGGCCAAGAAGCTTTAGCGAAATTGTTTGCAATGTGTAAGTTAACCTTTCAATCATTTGAATCTGCCGATAAACCAAATTACTTAAATTGGAAAAAACTACTGACGATGATAATGGAATGGAAATTATCATTGAAGGATTTTGTGTCGAAATATATTACATATCAAAGTGTATTTGCAGCATATCCCCTCGATGCGTCAGCGTTTGTATATCTTATGCAGATGCTTCCATCGAAAGATAATCAACCGATGCCATTTGAAACATCTCGCGACATGCTCAATAAATTAGTTATAGATTATGGCGTATTCTTCGAAGAATATCATTTTCTTTTCGAAGAAAATGTGAAGTCAAGATTTTATAATAATGCCTATATTACGTCTTTGCTACCAGTCCTTCGTCAATTCGATATTACTTTGTTGAAATATCTACGAACTTATATGTCAAATACAAGTTTTCCTACGATATGGAGTATGGTTTTGTATTTTAGTCAGAATCATGCTCTAGAGGGTACACTGGAAAATGCTCTAACGATGAATTTACAATTACAGATTAGAAAAATATCTATTACGATCACGGAATTTAAAAACTTGTTTAAAGACACGAAAGAATCTGCTCAACTGATAAAGGGTCGAAATCGAATGCGACTTTCCCGAATATTACAAAGAATATCTCATGTGTATTTGTACAAATATTTGTACCTTGAACACCAATCTCATCTACTTTTCGAATGGGATGCAAAGGAATTTCTAAGCGTTTTAACTCAATTGTCGTGGGCACTTGACTATAAAGACGAATCCTGCTTATTCGTTTTGAAACATTTGCTATTTCGCGTAAATGATTTTACGAATAACAAACATGAAAAACTGAAACATCTCTTCCAAAGAATCAGTAATCTAAATGAAGGGCTATGTGCAACTGCCAGACCCGAAAAAATTATCAAAGACGATTGGCTCATCGATTATACTTATGATACTCTGTGTGATTGGCTACAGCTAACTCAACGTGATTATCAAAGTCTCTGTGAAAGTCATCAAAATAATAAATGGTTGCTTTATATTTGGTCAAAACTCGTATCTTTATCCATGTCTAATTTAATAGCTAATGATTGTGAATATTTCATTCTTGAGCAATTGAACAAATGGATGGTGACAATTCAACATGAAAAATATCAAGATACTGACCCATTAACAGTTACATTCGTTTATAGCGTGTTCGAATCTCTTATTTACAAGCAAATTAAATCATTAATATTACTTCCAAATATCCAAACGATAATTTCGTATATTATGGATGCTGGAAACGCTAATTCACGTTGGATAACTTCCAAAAATATGGTGGAAGAGTTTGTCGAAACGGTCAAACAATTAATTCGAAATGTTCTACTCCTCGAAGGTGAATAAATGTTTTTTTTCCTCAGATTCTTAGAAATAATTGATGCCGATAAGCAATTTTGTAGGTTCACTCTTGAAAACACTTCGAATGATGAACATTATAACTAAAATTTTCGATTGAGAGTCAGATTATTTTTAAGAAAGTCTTCATAAAAACCTCGTTTAAGATTCGAATAAATTTATATGAATTTTAGGTGCTAATACAACATATCGCCAACTATCGAAACCATCTATTATATATTGTTTTATTCAATACGTCGATTTTAAAACTATATTAAGTAGAGCTGAGCCTTTAAACTATAAGTTTCCATTAACAGCGCCGCATATTAACATGATTATGGATAAACACAACCCAAGTGATATTGACGTATCTACAATTGAATCTGAAGAAGACTTTGTTCGTTTTATAAAGCAAACAAATGTGTGGCTCGATTGGTTTGAAAAATTCGTTGATATTTTTTTATACATTGTAGAATGGATGAAAAGCTATAAAATGGAAAAAGCTGATGAATTATATCGTGAAATGTACTCTATGAGAAGTGGCTCAGCATTAACTCTATTTAGAACCAGTTCACTTATTCGAGAACTTTTGAAAATTTTCGAACCTTTAACTTGTCTACCACGTTTATGTGATTTATTTAATTGTACTCAATCGTTTGAAATAATTATAACAGGAATCCTAAGTACTCCAAATCAAAGCGAATCATTCATGGATGAAATAAAACGATTTCGTTCAGATTTTAAGATACAAGCCAACACTGCAGATGAAAAACTTCTTTATATCGACGAGCGACGTCATGTTCATTGGTCTGTTGCATGTGAGCAAACTCTTCACAATGTCACTGTAGAATTTCAGTTAGATGGTTATATCAACGAAATCTTTCAATTTTATTCAGCGCCAGTTCTTTCTCCGTATGAAGGCATCTTGCGAGGAGAATTTAAGACACAACGAAATGGACAATTGAGAATAAAAGCCACTAATAAAAACCAAAAGACCCAACATACGTTACGATATCAAATCAAAAGTAGTCCTCTGTCAACGTGTCATCTATTTCATGGTATATTTGATAATCATTTTCGAAAATATTTCAAATCATTAACTACAACGATTAGAAAAAATGATTTAATCCAATTAATCGGCGAAGTATTTTCATTCATCGATCGTTTATTAGACGGCACTATAAGTTTAGCTGAAATGAATGAACTTCGAACAGTTTTTCATGATAAAAACATTAACGTTCGATCAGAAATACAAAAATTAAGTGAAAATCTATTAGCCGCCACTCAGTCATTGAACTCAAACACTACCACTACTTCGAAAACATTGAGTAATGAAAAAACTGAACTAGTTTGTGAATGGGTTCAAACTTATCAATATTACACTCATCTCAACATAATCACCGACTGTGTAGAAAAATTTCATATAATTTCTACTGAAAATAATGATCAATCAATGCATCATCTGCAAAATTTAACTATGGATAATAGTCGTTTGTTAAGAGAAATATCTAATACATATAGAGATATTTATGGTTGCTTTAAAAAATTATCGAATGAACATTTACAATTGATTAAAACTGTAGTAGCATGTCCAAATGTTGTGACAATGATAAAAAAATCAAATTTTTATTCCGCTGATGGATTACGTCGATTTCAGGAATTAAGAGATAATTTAACCACACAATTTCAATTTCAAGAGAGAAATAATATGATTCTTAACAGTTGGATTTTTACTGTTACTCTATGTGAACCTTTTGTTCAGAATGCACGTAATTTAGAAGAATTTATTGATAATTTAGCTCGTTTGAAATCAATCGATGAGAACTCATATGAACATATAAAAAGTGAGAGAAATATAATGCTAACATGTAATTTGTCATTTTTGATCGTATCATTTTTCTTCTAGTTGTCAATCAGAATATTGAAACTATCAATTTATGGTTATCAGCAGAAGATTTAACAATGTTAGACAATGCTTTAATCAAGATGGAACACTTATACACAACAGGCATCATTAATATTCGCCTTCAACGTTTGGTTAATAAAGAATCTCATTATGACATTGATTATTTTATTGATAAGACATCTGAACAAACATCCAAAACGAATGAAAATCATCAATTGAAACAACAAGAATCAGTTAAACTTACTTTATCTATGACAGATATTCATGATCACCGACGTCAATTAACATTTGGTATATCTGATTTAGCAGACAATATGGTTTATCAAACAATTCTATTAGAAGAACAATTGAAGCTATTACAAATGGTGGAAAGAGTTTATTCAATACATCTTAAACTGGAGATCTCAGGCCATCCAGATTTTCAATGTTTAGAACGACAATACGAAATCTATGATTTATACGGTATGACATCATAATATAACACCATGAAAAACCTTCATACTAAAATCTTGTTTTAGGTCATATCAAACAAATTTTAAGTAGTAAGAAAGATCAATCGGATTTACAATTTCAAGAACAACTTACGGATCTAATTGTCAAGCGAACGAAACATTTTGAAACGGTTTATAAACGATTAGTTGGTGATTATGAAAGTTGGACGGAAGATTTAGAAAAATATCGATATGAGAATAAATTATTAACATTATTTTCAAATCGGCAAATAATGATTATGATTATTCTTTTGACTCGATCAATAACGAATCATTCAGTTCAAAAAACATTTCTTGAAAAAGTAATTCTTTCTAAAAATCGTCAAATCAATCAGGAGATTCAATCAAAACTAGTAATTCGATGTTTGGCACATTATTTACAATCATTACGAATGAAAAATTGTAATTTAACTGAACAAAGAATAATTGATGAATATCAACATTATAGTATAGATCCAGGCGCCAAAACTGATATAAGTTTAAAGACATTATCGGCATTTCTAAATAAACTATGCAATAATGGAAATGAATTGCTTGCTGATAATTTTAATCATACAGAGAATCAACAATATATTGTTACATTGAATTCGGCTACACAACAACAAAATAGCAATGAATTTGATCAAGATACATATTGTATTTTACTCAATATTTTTCATGATTGTTTACCGGCTTCTTACCAAATTCTTTGGTGTTCATCGGCTTCTGAATATGACATTCGATTATTCTTTTTACGAGTCCAATTATTTCATACTCTCACATTTGTTGTAATGGATACTGACAAAATGCATCATCGTCTACGTACAATTCTTTGGCAAGAACAAGATTTATTGATCAGTCAAGATAAACCGCATGCACCTATTTATTATTTTACACGAGAATTGATTATCAACAGAAAAGGTCTAAGACCCTTTTATATAACACCACGACATCGGGATTCATCGGAAACACATTTACAATTGATTAGATTAACGGAGACCAACAAACAAGTTATACCAAATATCGATATTATATGTGGTACCGCTGGCATTGGTAAGATATTATTAAGATAATTCTGATTTTCGTAAATGACTCTGAAACTACCATTTCTATATCTAGTAAATTTATATCATATGTGTTCTTATCTTCTAGGTAAAACTCATTACATTCGAAGTACATACCATGACAATGATCTGTCATTCATCAGTATTAATGAAAAACTTAACTTGACACCGTTGATTGGTTCGTTTCTTTCATTAGAATCTAATAATTTCAATAGCACGCCGTTAATTTACTTAAATATTTCTATTCATGCACCATTCGATCAATTGAATCGCGTTCTTTTCCTTTTACTCATCTGCGGATCATTGAATGATATTTCCACGGGTTTAACATTTTCATTATCTATGCAACATCCATGGAAATTTATTATCGAAGTTCCGTTTACGAATACATGCCAAATGACACCTCGTAAACATTTTCAACAAATATTACCTGTACTTTCCGTTGTATCACCGAAGAACTTTACTGAAGTGACGAACGAAAGTCATCCGTTATATGTTGGACAAGAAGAAGAATTAGTTGCACGGTTTCTTAAAGCTTACGATAATCAAACAATTGATCGTTTATCAGAACCAATCTCCGATGATGAGGATGCGAAACCTGAAGATGATCCAGCTGTTGATTTTGATCCATTAACAGATGATGATGAATCACGTCAATATATTCAAGGTTGTCTAGAGCGATATATGTATGATCTTCCACGCAATAAAATTTTCGAATTGTCATTTATAAAGTTTTTATATCGGCGTGTTCGATTCTTCACTGGTCCTTATTATCGTTATAATTCATCAGTACCCGGTCTTGGTTCCATCGCAATGTCACAAATGATCGAAGAAGCGAAATATTTAACGCAAGTTGACTTTTCTTCTGATGATTATCATCGAACTTATCTTGCTTATGATCCTGGTTTTGCCCTACATCTGCTACATAACGATTGGAATACTGTTCCATATTCGTTAAAGCGTCTTTTTCACAACATCGATCCAAATATTGCGATAATCAAGCAAGGAAAGAATCACTATATAGAATGTTTAGCATGGTTAATTGGTGTGCAGTACGATATTTTTAAATCAATTATGCATGAAATGAAATTTATCATGACAGAAAATTTTGCATACAAATTATTTCATATTCACGAAAGAAAATTAACCAGATTACCGATGATTATCGAAGGTGAAACAGGTGTTGGTAAAACTTTTCTTCTCAACTTTTATTCTCTTTTATTAAATGCGCGTTTTTCTCATGGCGAACTTCATAACGATATAACACCAAGAATTCGAGAACGAACCAGTCTTTGGTTACGGAAAGACATCATCATAGAGATTTTAGAACAGAATACAAATTTCTTAAATGCTGTTTTTCCTGTCCTTGCGTCGAAATTAAATCTCTCGGATGCAAGTCAAAATGAGCTTCTAATACATATCGAAGATGACGAACCAGACCGAGATGCTGTTCTAGCGGAAATCAAAGAAGAATTGCAAATTTTTGAGTATGATTATAGTCAACTAAAGATTATTTGGAAGACTCTAGTAATCACTGCTGATAATATCGATAAAGATCTGAGTAAACAGTTGGTTATGGCTTTGTATGAATTTGTAACATCACAATTGACGAATTTACCATTGATCGAAGCAAGTTATCCATTGAGAAATTTATTAAAGACAAACAAAGTACCGACAGTAGACAAATCAATTGAAATCTTTGATGAATTCGTAGTGCATACACAAATCAAACCAGTTTTCTATCGGCTCCTTTTACATCCAGGCATCCGCGAAGAGACATTAATGGAATATTTGTCTCCAATTCGTGAGCTGGCTGTTCGTGTGCCAAACATCGAATTAGTCGTGTTTTTCGATGAAGTGAATACATCATCATGCCTTAGCTTATTCAAAGAGATGTTTATGGATGGCACATTACACGGGAAAATCCTACCGAAGAACATCTTTTTCACTGCAGCCATTAATCCATCCATAATATCAGACGATATAGAATCTTTTCATTTGCATCGCTCTGATTACCTTGTTTATCGATTACCTGAATCATTGGAAAATCTCAAAGTTATCTACGGCATTCTCAATCGGAATACACTAGAAGATTATGTCAAACAGAAAATAAGCACGTTCACTATAAGTTCAGTAGATAATCTACATCAGCTATCATCTCTTGAAAAATATGCACAAGATATGTTGCTGCGATCGATTCTTAATGCGCAAGATTTTTGTGAAAAACGTCTTGGTACGTACGACTTATTTTCTGTTCAGATGAAAAATGTGTATATTTTAGGACACAATTCGGTATCTCAAAGAGAAATTCAACGATGTTTTAATTTAATTGATTTCTTCTGGACTTTGAAGTACGACAAGAATAATGGTGAACCGAATGCTTTACGAGCAATAGCCTTGTCATTAGCATTGATTTATTATTTTCGTCTTCCGACTAAAGAAGACAATGTACATAGAAACGACACTAAAACACCCTCACGTGAAGAGCTTGGAGAACTGCTCGATAGAACCTTACCTGACTTTTGTCGGATAGTTCAGAATGAACTCGAAAAATTTGTTAATACCGAAAATTTCTCCATTCCAGCAGGTGTCGCCGTCAATCAAGCTGTAAGTTAATGATCACTATTTTACTATTTAACATGTCCTATCTATTTTAGATTCGTGAACACATTTTTGCTATTGTTGTAAGTGTTGTCACACGAACACCTTTGTGCATCATTGGTGCTCCTGGTAAGTATCATAATGATTCAAAACAGGCATATGAAAGATGAATCTATAGGTCAATCGAAAACTCTTTCATTTCAAATTGTTTTACAAAACTTACAAGGTCCTCAATTATCAGCAACATCGTTCTGTCAACGTTTACCAGCATTAGATCCATTCTTTTCTCTCGGATCAAAATATACTCGGTCAGAAGACATTGCATATGTCTTCGATCGGGNTTACACGAGAATTGATTATCAACAGAAAAGGTCTAAGACCCTTTTATATAACACCACGACATCGGGATTCATCGGAAACACATTTACAATTGATTAGATTAACGGAGACCAACAAACAAGTCATACCACATATCGATATTATATGTGGTACCGCTGGCATTGGTAAGATATTATTAAGATAATTCTGATTTTCATAAATGACTCTGAAACTACCATTTCTATATCCAATAAATTTACATCATATTTGTTCTTATCTTCTAGGTAAAACTCATTACATTCGAAGTACATACCATGAAAATGATCTGTCATTCATCAGTATTAATGAAAAACTTAACTTGACACCGTTGATTGGTTCGTTTCTTTCATTAGAATCTAATAATCTCAATAGTACGCCGTTAATTTACTTAAATATTTCTATTCATGCACCATTCGATCAATTGAATCGCGTTCTTTTCCTTTTACTCATCTGCGGATCATTGAATGATATTTCCACGGGTTTGACATTTTCATTATCTATGCAACATCCATGGAAATTTATTATCGAAGTTCCGTTTACGAATACATGCCGAATGACACCTCGTAAACATTTTCAACAAATATTACCAGTACTTTCCATTGTATCACCGAAGAACTTTACTGAAGTGACGAATGAAAGTCATCCGTTATATGTTGGACAAGAAGAAGAATTAGTTGCACGATTTCTTAAAGCTTACGACGATCAAACAATTGATCGTTTATCAGAACCAATCTCCGATAATGAGGATGAGGATGCTAAACCTGAAGATGATCCAGCTGTTGATTTTGATCCATTAACAGATGGTGATGAATCACGTCAATATATTCATGATTGTCTAGAGCAACATATATATGATCTTCCACGCAATAAAATTTTTGAATTGTCGTTTATAAAGTTTTTATATCGGCGTGTTCGATTCTTCACTGGTCCTTATTACCGTTATAATTCATCAGTACCCGGTCTTG
Organism: Adineta ricciae; assembly: GCA_905250025.1. Classification (NCBI taxonomy): domain Eukaryota; kingdom Metazoa; phylum Rotifera; class Eurotatoria; order Adinetida; family Adinetidae; genus Adineta; species Adineta ricciae. The sequence continues at coordinate 54,712 of CAJNOJ010000132.1, forward strand.
GTTCCATCGCAATGTCACAGATGATTGAAGAAGCGAAATATTTAACACAAGTTGATTTTTCTTCTGATGATTATCATCGAACTTATCTTGCCTATGATCCTGGTTTTGCCCTACATTTGCTACATAACGATTGGAACACTGTTCCATATTCGTTAAGACGTCTTTTTCGCAACATCGATCCAAATATTGAGATAGTCAAGCAAGGAAAGAATCATTATATAGAATGTTTAGCATGGTTAATTGGTGTGCAGTACGATGTTTTTAAATCAATTATGCATGAAATGAAATTTATCATGACAGAAAATTTTGCATATAAATTATTTCATATTCACGAAAGAAAATTAACCAGACTGCCGATGATTATTGAAGGTGAAACAGGTGTTGGTAAAACTTTTCTTCTCAAGTTTTATTCTCTTTTATTAAATGCGCGTTTTTCTCATGGTGAACTTCATAACGATACAACGCCAAGAATTCGAGAACGAACCAGTCTTTGGTTACGGAAAGATATCATCATAGAGATTCTAGAACAGAATACAAATTTCTTAACTGCTGTTTCCTCTGTCCTTGCGTCGAAATTAGGTATCTCGGATGCAAGTCAAAATGAGCTTCTAATACATATCGAAGATGATGAACCAGATCGAGATGCTGTTCTGGCGGAAATCAAAGAAGAATTGCAAATTTTTGAGTATGATTATAGCCAATTAAAGATTATTTGGAAGACTCTAGTAACCACTGCTGATAATATCGATAGAAATCTGAGTAAACAGTTGGTTATGGCTTTGTATGAATTTGTAACATCACAATTGACAAATTTACCATTGATCGAAGCAAGTTATCCATTAAGAAATTTATTAAAGACAGACAAAGTACCGACAGTAAACAAATCAATTGAAATCTTTGATGAATTCATAGTTCATACACAAATCAAACCAGTTTTCTATCGGCTCCTTTTACATCCAGGCATAAGCGAAGAGACATTAATCGAGTTTTTGTCTCCAATTCGTGAACTGGCTGTTCGTGTGCCAAGCATTGAATTAGTTGTGTTTTTCGATGAAGTGAATACATCATCATGCCTTAGCTTATTCAAAGAGATGTTTATGGATGGCACATTACACGGGAAAATCCTACCGAAGAACATCTTTTTCACTGCGGCCATTAATCCATCCATAATATCAGACGATGTGGAATCTTTTCGTGTGCATCGCTCTGATTACCTTGTTTATCGATTACCTGAATCATTGGAAAATCTTAAAGTTATCTACGGCATTCTCAATCGGAATACATTAGAAGATTATGTCAAACAGAAAATAGGCACGTTCACTATAGGTTCAGTAGATAATCTGCATCAGCTATCATATCTTGAAAAATATGCACAAGATATGTTGCTGCGATCGATTCTTAATGCGCAAGATTTTTGTGAAAAGCGTCTTGGTACGTACGACTTATTCTCTGTTCAGATGAAAAATGTTTGTATTTTAGGACACAATTCGGTATCTCAAAGAGAAATTCAACGATGTTTTAACTTAATTGATTTCTTCTGGACTTTGAAGTATGACAAGAATAATGGTGAACCTGATGCTTTACGAGCAATAACCTTATCATTAGCATTGATTTATTATTTTCGTCTTCCGACTAAAGAAGACAATGTACATAGAAACGACACCAAAACACCCTCACGTGAAGAGCTTGGAGAACTTCTCGATAGAACCTTACCTGACTTTTGTCGCATAGTTCAGAATGAACTTGAAAAATTCGTCAATACTGAAAATTTCTCCATTCCAGCGGGTGTCGCTGTCAATCAAGCTGTAAGTTAATGATCACTATTTTACTATTTAACACGTCCTATCTATTTTAGATTCGTGAACACATTTTTGCTATTGTTGTAAGTGTTGTCACACGAACACCTTTGTGCATCATTGGTGCTCCTGGTAAGTATCATAATGATTCAAAACATGAGACATATGAACGATGAATATATAGGTCAATCGAAAACTCTTTCATTTCAAATTGTTTTACAAAACTTGCAAGGCCCTCAATTATCAGCAACATCGTTCTGTCAACGTTTGCCCGCATTAGATCCATTCTTTTCTCTCGGATCAAAATATACTCGGTCAGAAGACATTGCATATGTCTTCGATCGGGCTATTGAACGTGAAGAACAATATCGAAAGTTTCGAATTGATAGACGTTGTGTAAAAGATGTTTACTCCTGTCCTTTTTTTCACTGTAAATCTTTTTTTTTAATCTAGATGGTTTTTCTCGACGAAGCTTCATTGCCTGATGAAAAGAAAATGATATTAAAAGTATTACATTCATATTTAGATGGGTGTCAAGTGTCATTTGTTGCAATAGCAAATAAATCTTTTGATGCGGCAAATGCAAATCGTATGATATGTATTTATCGATCTTTACCATCACAAATAGAACAACAAGTCCTAGCTTATGGTTGTCTTGGCTTGCCGTTCTGTAAGAAAACATCAGAGAATCGCACTCAACTCGATAATATCATTATGGGATTATGTGATGGTTATCGACAAATCATTCTTAGAGACGAAATTCCAAAAATATTTCATGATCGAGATTTCATTTATATGTTAAGAGAATTACGATTTGAATTGCCCGCAGTCATATCATCAAATGATGACGAAATCAAATTAAATCGAATTGAACCCAATTCTTTGGTGCATGCATTAGAAGATAATTTCAATGGCATCAATGAAATGGAATTCAAATCATTAATCGAAATCTTCTTTAAAGAAATACAAAAGCAAGTATTAAGTTTTCGTTTACCAACAGATAGACACGGTAAAAAAGTTTATCGTGATGTACCAACTATTCTTCATGAATCCATGAAACTTGATTCGAAACGTCGTCGTCTCTATGGACGTTATAAATTAATTATCGACGAATCCGAAGATGAGAGTGCTATACATCTTCTATTACAAGCTCGTATTCTTGATTTAGATCCAAATCGCACAACTGTATTTCGAATGTCGGATTTTATTGATGATACTGATAATGAATTAAGTCACGTTGAACTTCTTTCGAATATTAAATTATGTATGGAAACTGGTAAGACTATTTTAATGGTGAATACGAATCGAATTCATGATTCATTGTATGATGTTTTCAATCAAAATTTCTCAATTATGGCAACAGATGATGCGAGAAAAATCTTTTCGAAAGTTTCCATCGGAGCAAAAACGATCGATGTTGTTGTTCATGAAAATTTTCAATGCATAGTTCATGTGAAACGAAGTGAATTAAAAGATATTCCTCCTCCATTTCTCAGTCGTTTTCAGAAATACTCATTAAGTGTCAAAGATTTTTATCGCATTCGACTGTATAAATTATCAAAAAATGATCAAGATGTATTGAAATATGTCGCCAATAAAACACAATCCTTTATCGATCATTTCGGACGACAATATTTTTATGGTTTAAATGATACCACGTTATATTCGTGTCTTTTGTCATTGATCGACATGAAAAATGATGCTGAATATTCATTATATCCTATATCTCATCATCAAACACAATTAACTGTGCAACTGAATTCATTCATTGAAATAAACCATTCAAATCTCGAAAAGTCGTTATTTCGTATTGTTATTATGAAGTTAATTCAACTTGTTTCACCTGAAGCAATGATTTTGAAATTACGAACATTCGAAGAAAGTTTTTCACAATGGTTATCGAATGTTTATTTTCATCAACAAGAACATTTTAATATAGAAAACTTTTTGCAACGTTTAATTTCACATTCATCTGAAACAATGCTAAACAATGATCGATATGAACGAAAAGTATCCCACATTACAAAAGTTATGATATTTACGCGAACATCATCGTATATGCTGAGTATGGATCAACGACCAAAGCAGAATTTGACGACTGGTACAAACTTTTGTAATGATCAAGATAAAATATTGCATAATTACAGCAAATTTGTAGATATTCTCAATTTAGTAAGTTCATATCTCTATATCTTTTTATTGAATCAGACAAATACAGATATAGTCAACCATATTACCTAGGTCATAGTATCGTTTCAGTTCCGTACTTGACTTGTTTCTATGTGAGTGTGTGTAATTCTAAAGATGATCACTTTCTTTTAGAGTATTATTGAAAATTCTGCTCAATTACAAAGTAAATTTGATGAATTTCGCCATGATCATCAGAAAAATGTCCTCATTATAACAATTAATACTAATTTCGATCAACAACGTTTACATATTCCGTACATTCGGCAATTAATCGATAGTACTGAATATACTTGCAATTCAAAAGCTACTCAAGAGCGCAAACATTTTCTCATGTTAATCCATTCACCAGCACACGATTTATATCATCATTCATGTTTTCCATCGATCTTTTTACATAATTGGGACTTTTACTTCTTTGACACATGTGCCACTGGTAGTGCATTTTATCTACAAAACCTATTACACTTATTGTCACCGTCGTCATCCGGATTAAATAAGGAACTAGAGAAACGACAAGACACAGCATTTTGCGATTTAAATGTTCTGTTTGAAGATTGTTTATGGGCGTTCTCTTCCCGAATTCAAATTATAACACCTATCCTACCACAAAACATGTTTTCGAATTCATGGGCTCAGGAATTTTATCAACATGAAACGCAAACCATTCAGAAGGTTAAATGTTTGAGAGCACTTCTGGGAGAATCATCAGAATTACAGAGGTTTATAGTGAACATTTATCATCAATATTTATCAAAAACGAAAAACTCTTCGGCAAAAATTCATGATTTTATTTATCAAATCTCAAAAGATATTTTATGTGGTAAGCGATTTGAAAGTCTTGTTGAATCAATTCAAATGCAAACGAAATACGCATTTATGAACTTCGTCATGAATGTTTTCAAAGTTATTGTTGATAATTATGGCTTAGAAACTATGCAACATTTGTCAACTGATAAACAAACTTATGGTTCTTTATTACATTTAATTGACTTTCATTCTTTCGCTACTGAAAATGACAATGATGATATGTTTACTTCTCAAACTGCACAAGGCCCTATTCATTTTACCGCAAATTATTCATGTATACCTCAAACTCCACTCTTTCATTTATTTCATGAACGTATTTCGTCACATGCTAATGCCATCAAATCTACGTATATTCGTCGTGATCATATGGTAAAATCCACAGGTAATAACATCTTTTGTTGCGACATACCTCGTAAGCATTTCCGCTTTAGAGCAACGGCAAGAATCAGAAGATGATGTTTGTGATAGTTCCTTCAAGGTTACTACCAATTCAAATTTTTCAGTCGAGAATAACAACACTCCTTTGACATTTGAACGTTTTCGTTCTGAACTTATAACTTCAATTAAAAATGATAAAATATTAAGTGATGCCGTCAATAGTTCTACTGTTCATTCGTACTGCCAAGATCTTGTCAGCACATCGTGTTCGATGATCGAACACAATTTTCATTACGATCGTGTTCAACAACAACAAACTGCCGAATTTATCTCAAAATGGTTATCATTTATCGATCATAATGATCGACAATCCCACGAATATGACACTCAAAAAGACATCTGGCTTCTAGGGCATATTTACACAACATTTGAATACGAAAAAAGTGATCTACTTTCAATGTACACTGCTTGTCGAACCATGCATCATTTAGAATTGACACAATCCTCANAAAAGATATTCCTCCTCCATTTCTCAGTCGTTTTCAGAAATATTCATTAAGTGTCAAAGATTTTTATCGCATTCGATTGTATAAATTATCAAAAAATGATCAAGATGTATTGAAATATATCGCCAATAAAACACAATCCTTTATTGATCATTTCGGACGACAATATTTTTATGGTTTAAATGATAACACATTATATTCGTGTCTTTTGTCATTGATTGACATGAAAAATGATGCTGAATATTCATTATATCCTATATCTCATCATCAAACACAATTAACTGTGCAACTGAATTCATTCATTGAAATAAACCATTCAAATCTCGAAAAGTCGTTATTTCGTATTGTTATTATGAAGTTAATTCAACTTGTTTCACCTGAAGCAATGATTTTGAAATTACGAACATTCGAAGAAAATTTTGCACAATGGTTATCGAATGTTTATTTTCATCAACAAGAACATTTTAATATAGAAAACTTTTTGCAACGTTTAATTTCACATTCATCTCAAACAATGGTAAATAATGATCGATATGAACGAAAAGTATCCTTCATTACAAAAGTTATGATATTTACGCGAACATCATCATATATGTTGAGTATGGATCAACGACCAAAGCAGAATTTGACGATTGGTACAAACTTTTGTAATGATCAAGATAAAATATTACATAATTATAGCAAAATTATAGATATTCTCAATTTAGTAAGTTCATATTTCTATATCTTTTTATGAAATCAGACAAATACAGATATAGTCAGTCATATTACCTGTCATAGCATCGTTTCAGTTCCGTACTTGACTTGTTTTTATGTGAGTGTGTGTAATTCTAAAGATGATCACTTTCTTTTAGAGTATTATTGAAAATTCTGCTCAATTACAAAATAAATTTGATGAATTTCGCAATAATCATCAGAAAAATGTCCTCATTATAACAATTAATACTAATTTCGATCAACAACGTCTACATATTCCGTACATTCGACAATTAATCGATAGTACTGAATATACTTGCAATTCAAAAGCTACTCAAGAGCGCAAACATTTTCTCATGTTAATTCATTCACCAGCACACGATTTATATCATCATTCATGTTTTCCATCGATCTTTTTACATAATTGGGACTTTTATTTCTTCGACACGTGTGCTACTGGTAGTGCATTTTATCTACAAAACCTATTACACTTATTGTCACCATCATCCGAATTAAATAAGGAACTCGAGAAACGACAAGACACAGCATTTTGCGATTTAAATGTTCTGTTCGAAGATTGTCTATGGGCGTTCTCTTCCCGAATTCAAATTATAACACCTATTCTACCAAAAAACATGTTTTCGAATGCCTGGGCTCACGAATTTTATCAACATGAAACGCAAACCATTCAAAAGGTTAAATGTTTGAGAGCACTTCTGGGAGAATCATCAGAATTACAGAGATTCATAGTGAACATTTATCATCAACATTTATCAAAAACGAAAAATTCTTCGACAAAAATTCATGATTTTATTTATCAAATCTCGAAAGATATTTTATGTGGTAAGCGATTTGAAAGTCTTGTTGAATCAATTCAAATGCAAACGAAATACGCATTTATGAACTTCGTCATGAATGTTTTCAAAGTTATTGTTAATGATTATGGTTTAGAAACTATGCAACATTTGTCAGCTGATAAACAAACTTATGGTTCTTTATTACATTTAATTGACTTTCATTCTTTCGCTACTGAAAATGATAATGATGATATGTTTACTTCTCAAACTACACAAGGTCCTATTCATTTTACCACAAATTATTCCTGTATACCTCAAACTCCACTCTTTCATTTATTTCATGAACGTATTTCGTCACATGCTAATGCCATCAAATCTACATATATTCGTCGTGATCATATGTTAAAATGCACAGGTAATAACATATTTTGTTGTGACATATCTCATAAGCATTTCCGCTTTAGAACAACGACAAGAATCAGAAGATGATGTTTGTGATAGTTCCTTCAAGGTTACTACCAATTCGAATTTTACAATCAAGAATAACAACACTCCTTTGACATTTGAACGTTTTCGTTCTGAACTTATAACTTCAATTAAAAATGATAAAATATTAAGTGAGGCCGTCAATAGTTCTACTGTTCATTCATACTGTCAAGATCTTGTCAGTACATCGTGTTCGATGATCGAACACAATTTTCATTACGATCGTGTTCAACAACAACAAACTGCCGAATTTATCTCAAAATGGTTATCATTTATCGATCATAGTGATCGACAATCCAACGAATATGACACCCCAAAAGATATCTGGCTTCTAGGACATATTTACACAACATTTGAATACGAAAAAAGTGATCTACTTTCAATGTACACTGCTTGTCGAATCATGCATCATTTAGAATTGACACAATCCTCATTTACTAATGTATTTGCTGAACGATCTGGCGACCGTTCTGTTCTTCGAGAAGCTTTTTTTCGTTCTATTTTCGATCAATTATGGTCAAGTCTTTGTCAATCATCTTCCAATACAGAGAATCATTATCACAAATGGATTTTTACATATACATTTATATCCAAATATTATCCATCAGAAAAAGTTCTAGAAGGTATACCACTAATCGACATCAAATGTCAGATTCAATTGATGAATTTGGCTTATTTGATATTTTTAAATGAAAAAATTCCTAAACCACAAAAGTTAGTAACAAATTTATTGGATAAATTACAAATCAATACAAGATCGGATTGTTTAGTTTTATTACCGAAAATTCTTGAAATAATCCACGAAGAAAATCTTGATAATTCAACATGGATGATCGATGTACAACAATGGATTCTAGTCATTTGTAAATCATCAACAGAATCGAAAGAAGAAATACTTCGAACTTTACTTTCTTATTTGAATCAATCGACAACTTCTCTTTCATTATCAACAAAACAATTTCTATTCGATCAATTAATTGAATTATTCCTCAAGATAAACAAAGACAGTGAATCGAACACGGATTTATGGGATCGTTTTAGTTTACTATCAATTCTTATCGAATGTGTTTCAAACGTTGATCATTATCAAATTTTTTTCCATCCATCAATGAAAATCAATGATCAAAAAATGATTCTATTTGATCTCTACTTTTTTCATCTTCGTGCTCTATTAAAACATCAAAATCTTACATTTGCATTTTTAAACAAAGGTATGCTTCTTGGATTATCAAATATCCAAACAAAAGAGAAGAAAAATCTAGCTGAAAATTTATTTAAACAATTGAAAAATTATTTTCTTTCAATTATCATGGCACTTTTACTCATCGATATCGAATCCAATCAAAATGATGAAAACGACATTCTAAAAGCATTTTCATCTTTGACAGATGATCTGTTTTCTATTAATCCTACAATGGAATATCTTCCCGATTATCTTAAACTCTTTCTTTCCACCATTATATCAAAGAAATCTTGGGATTATTTATTCAATTTATTAAGATCGGAAAAACTACGAATGATTAACAAAGATTGGACAACAGTTCTTTATCGATTACTTCATTTAAATGAAACGAATGATCAAAGTTTAAATTTACATTTATCACATCAAATTCAGTTTACTTTTTCAACAAATTCAAATAAATCGTCGAGTTTTCCTGATCTCCATCAACCATATGAAACATTACGAACACTGATGAAAACATCAATAGAAAATAATACCGGCGAAGATGTATGGCAAGAAGTCATTCATTGGATGCAAAATCAAGTAGATTGTGAATCACTAGAGATGAGTGTTAATCAATTAAAATCCATGTTATTCTTAAGTATTTACTATGATTATTATTGTACTAATCAATTAGAATTAGTTCAGCCATTAGTTGATGTACTTCAAGAGTTATCATTCTTTTCTGAGGAAGAATTCAGTGTATTTCGTGCTTTAGTAAATCCTGAACAATACATCATAGGTTACAATTCGCCTGATAATACTAACTCAATAAATAAACTTTTTCAAATCAATTGTCAAACAAGTTTTGAATTGTCTTTACGTCATTTATTAGTAAATTTAATGGCAATGATCCTATTAGGCGGTGATGAATCATTTCTTTGGACATTTGTATTTGATCCATTGTCTTTAGAACATACGTACGGTCAGTTTTATTTCATATGATAAATCTTGAAAATTTAGTTCTATTGTTGATATGAAAAGGTTTTGGGTCGACATACCAATCACCAATCGAACAACATGGTGTGCATTACGATTGTGGATGTGTTATCACTGAAGATGGTGTTCTTGAACGATCATTCGATTCAACTGATAACAGTGGATTAAGCGTTCCAGCTGTATATGTGGCTTATTTTTCTACATTTGGTGCATTGGTATGTTGAATTTTCTACATATTTTTAATCATGTTCTTTTTCTTCAAAGGCTTGGCATCTATTAACATGTGACAGAGGAGCTGACAATTTGTATGGTCCAATTTTGTCACCAAGGGCAATCGAAACAACTGCTCATGATCATAGAGAAAATGATCGAGAAACGCTCACTAAAGTCTGTGATTTTGTCTATGCTAGATTATCGTCGACGTTTGATTTTCTATCCGTTCGATTAAATCATGACGGTGCTTGTCTTTTATTAACTCGTTGTTTCGAACAGATGGCTTCTTTAACTGATACAGAACAGGAATGGATTCAGCCCGTTTATACAACATTCAATGAAAAGCAAAATGCTGAACAAGAATTTGAGCGACATGTTTTCTATTATGTATTCGATAGATTAATTAACTATAAAGCTGATATCAATCATAGAATTCTTCAATCACAAATTCAAATCAATCTTCAAGAATATTGCGATCAAATGCCATTCACCATTGAATTTCAACATTTTCAAACACTACTTAATCATTCCAAAACAGAAGCTTCATCAAATTTTCAACTTCTTCGATTGATTTTGGATTCATTCAATATTTTAAAAGTAACAAAACTAATCATTCCACTTACACGGTTTTACCTTCTTTTACATCACACGTACACACAATTAATTAAACAAGATGAATTATTTACAATTTCTCTGAACGAATTATTCGAGCGTGCTGAAAGATGCTCTTATCAATACGATAGTTCACGTAATCAAAGCGAAAAAGAAAATCATCGAGAAATCATTAAAGAAGGTATTGATGCAGTCAACAGTTATCATCAATTTTCTGATGGACTTATTCAACCAGGTGCTTGTAATCATACGGAAAAATTTTCAACAATAACCTTTGATTCACCAGTCAATGTTTTACTCACAACGAGCAATTCAGACGAAGGAAACATTATTATGCGAATACTCACGTAAGAACATTCTTAGAATGATCGACATGGTGTCAAGAAATAAAAACTGATGTTTTTTCTTCTTCATTCTAGTGTTTTAATTCGACGTCACAATCGTATTTTGAGAGTATTATCAAATGAAATGTGTACAAATAACCATTACGATCACAGTACTTTGAAATATTTAGTAAATGACATAACGTCAAAGAAGATTTCCATTCTACAACTAATTAATCATAATACTGGGATTATATCATTAGATGAACAAGATTGTCAATGGACTCAAAGATTATGTCAGTCATGCATAATTAGCAATGATGAGTATGCTTTTATTAATAACAAATCTTCATATACGTTCGATTTTGAATACATTCAATCACAAATTATTCGAATCTATTTACTTTATTGTGAAATAAATTATGATCATATCACTCAAATTTATCAATGTTATATCGAACAAATGTCAACAAAAACAGAGAACGAAGATTTAGACCTACATGAGAAATATATGTTATTATTTAATAATGAACAGATTGAGTCTGAATGGAATTATTTGAAAACTATACCTTTAGATAATCTTTATAATTCCTTTACATTATTAAAACAAATTGCCTCATCATTAAAAACATTCTCAAATGATCTTGATCAACCAAGTACTCTTTACAGTTTTCTTGGTTCAACCGATGAAGGTCGTGATATACTTGAACGAATAAAACAACATGGAATTCGTGATTTTTCTCTATGCCATTTAAATCATATGATTAAACTTTATGCACAATCAATAAACGGATTTGAGCATTTATTTGCGGATGTATCACCTTTGTTACGAATGTCCATTGAACCTCAACTAGATGCCGAATTAACTCAACAATTTGATGAGCATATTCTGCAATTAAATTATGATAATAATATAGAGAACTTTCAAGAAATGAATAAAATAATAACCGAATTCCTTAATGATTTAAAGGATTCAAAAGATTTAATGTTACAACAATCTTCACAATGTTTTAAAACAACTTGTCAAATTCTCGAGATACATAATCCGATTTTACAATGGATACCAGAGGGAATTCGTTGTGAAAACTATGTCGCAATCAATATTCATCTCATTCGAATACGATCGACTCTTCAGGAATCAAAAGTTAATGTCGAAGAAAAAACAATCAGATTATGGCAAGAACAAACCGAATGTGAAGATAAGGATTCTGAAACACATTCACACTCGGCTGACCCAGATGAATATTCGGAATCTGAAGAAGCAGATTATCATAGCATGTCATCTTCACCATCAGTAACAAGACAGAACTCAATTGGTGAAACTAATCCAACGTATTCGCGTTCGCCATCACAACAACTGGAAACACCTGAAATTGAACCTTTAATTTATGACTCATTATTCCAACTTAACTTGAGATCCGTATCATATTTATCATTAAAATTTATGCAAAGTTTACATCAATATCGAACAGAACGTATCACAGAAGCTGTAAGTGCAAGTAGTGCACTAAGATTCATAGTTACTCTTCCTGATGAAAAATCGATCGCACCATTCATGTGTAAAGCAGAGAAATCTCAAGCACGTTTAAAGAAAATCTTTGATGATAATCATTACGATCATAACGAGTTCGCTTTGATTGATAAAAATCAAATATTCGTCGACATAAATGAAGATAATTTTCTTCCATCACAAAAATCACCAATTGAATATCGTATCGTGAAACAAGAAGATCTAGTTTGTGTGAAATTCCATTTTCATTCATTAAACATCGAATATGTCACAACGATTACAAATCAACTCGAAACGATAATCAAACATTTTATTAATAATCATATTCAACCAAATGACAAATATCTTTGTTTCTATGATCAATATGGAGCTTTGATTGAGAATGTTTGTATCGAAAATGTTTTTGATAAGAGTGAAAAATGTGTGAACATCGTAGTAAAAGAAAAGACAGTTGATGATAACAGTATATGCGAAATAAATCTGACAAGTAAAGAAAGTAAGAAATCATATAGTTATTTTCTGATGATTGTAGAATATTTTAGATATACATCAATCAACGATTTACTTCGATTTGGAATCAACATGGTTCAATATTGAACAATGGTTAAAAGATTTTTGTCAAAGAAATCATCTCTCTGTTAATGATTATGCTTTTATGATGGCAAAAGAACGAATACTATGTGAAAAAACTGAATCAATTGGTTCAATTATAGATGCAACGCAATCAAATCTAGTCGATGTTATTAATCAACAAGTGATCACTTCCGTAACTGTTTCATATGAAAATAAGAGTGAAAGTTTCCATGTTCTGGCATCGATGAAAATCATCCAATTATTCAAAGATAAAAATTTCCAAGAAAATTTTAATATAATCGATCATGCACTGAAGAATTTTATGGTAAATTTAGAAAAAGAAAACGAAAGTTTGACTCTTACGGAAGAACAAATGCAACAATCTATCGAAACGTATCGTTCAGCATCGAACGATTCACTTCATCTTCGATTGTTTATACCAACAAGTATCATGATAAAATACAATGAAGAGATTCTTTCATTAGTTTTGCAGACGCGAAATATAACAATTCGAGAAATATTGAAAAAACTTGATGAATCAATGATTCTTCATCGATGTTTAGTTTTAAAAGAAACAAAAAGAGTGCTAGATGGAAATGAAGTTCTTTCAGATTTATGTGGAATTGAATTTCTTTTAGTTGAGGAAAACGAAATACGTCACGTTTGCATTCAATTGGCAGAAATCAACATTAGACAACGTTTTATCAAACATGCGACAATAGCCGATCTATGCAAAGAACAAAAAATCATCCTTGATACTCAACATGTTATCTACTCAAACGAAATTATTTTATTACCAGAAACACCGTTAACTTGCTTTCAATCAAAAACACCAATATGCTTTTCCATTACGGAAAAAAATTTACCCATTCGTGTTACAGTGAGGGACGATCAACAACAAAACTCAATCACATTTTTTTGTGATTCTTCAATGAGTATCGAATATCTTCGTTCTCTTTCTTGTCACTTCTTGTGTGTAATCAAAGATAATGCTAAATTAGCGTTAACTGATGGAACAATAACCGATGATGATCTGTCGTTAATGGACATTGTTGAAAACCTGACAGAAATAGAGTTTCAACTCAGTACTCCACTATGCTTGTCTTGTTCAATTACATGTTCAAATCATACGATAGTATTGCCTTGTCAATTAAATCAAACAATCTCATCACTGGTCAGTGATTTGTTCAATCAACTTTCGATTCCATTTGATCAAATGCAAACATATACATTATTTGCTTTGGGTACAGTGGAAAATGAAATCGATGTCGAATTATCCATTGAAGATATAAAAGATTTATTTCCTTCGTCAACTTCAACGATTAAGATCGAACTGAGAAAATGACACACTAAGAAGATTGAGCTTTCTATATTTTAATCATGATTATGGATTCTTCGTTTTTTCAATTACAAGTGAATAATAAATAAATAAATCATACCAAAAGAAATGTTACTGTGAAGCTAGCACGAACAAATAGTGTGTTAGCTAAAAACGTTTTTACTAAATAAGTTCCGTCCATGAAAACTTCACCATTCGTTGCAGAATTAAATTCAGCATCGAACAGAACGTATTCCTGAAGACGGGAATTCATTTGAACATAAGGTTTTATATGATTTTTCGTATTCTGGTGTTAGCTTCACACTGATTCCGTTTCCATTAGAGTTCAACGAACTCTATCGTCACTCTTATCCATACTCTTGCCTTTTTACATATCTGTTTGCTAACCCCATCTCACCTGTTGAAGATTGGAGTACAGCATTGGCAGTTGACAGAGTAGATGAGTCATTGTTCAAGTATATTTTAGCTTGCCATTTGCATCATAGTCAATCACAACTTGAAATTACTTAGTGTACACCATGGCAGCCAGCAACGATGATGCACAAGTGAACATCGATGATCTGATTGAACGACTTCTTCAAGGTTCGTTCATTTTCAATTTTCTCCTTTTTCGAAAAATATTCACAGTCGAATACCATTTCTCTCATTCAAGCACGTAAGGTTCCTGCGACGGATAATTTTGTTCAGATGTCGCTGGAAGAAATGAATTTCTTATGCGAGAAATCCGAAGAAATCTTTCTCAATCAACCCGTACTTCTCGACCTGCAAGCTCCGATCACTATATGTGGTATACGATAAAAGTTGAAAATCTAACTCTTGAAATTGCTACATATGCACTAGGCAGCATACACGGTCAATATACTGATTTACTTCATCATTTTGATCAAGGCGGTTTTCCACCTCAAACAAATTACCTTNAATCATCTCACCATCCAGAGAATCACTATCAAAGATGGATTTATACATATACATTTATATCCAAATATTATCCATCAGAAAAAGTTCTACGAAGTATGCAACTAATCGATATTAAATGTCAGATTCAATTAATGAATTTGGCTTATTTGATATTTTTAAATGAAAAAATTCCTAAACCACAAAAGTTAGTAACAAATTTATTGGAAAAACTACAAATCAATACAAGATCGGATTGCTTAGTTTTATTACCAAAGATTCTTGAAATAATCCACGAAGAAAATCTTGATAATTCAACATGGATGATCGATGTACAACAATGGATCATAGTCATTTGTAAATCATCAACAGAATCGATTGAAGAAATACTTCGAACTTTACTTTCTTATTTGAATCAATCGACAACTTCTCTTTCATTATCAACAAAACAATTTCTATTCGATCAATTAATTGAATTATTCCTGAAGCTAAACAAAGACAATGAACCGAACACGGATTTATGGGATCGTTTTGGTTTACTATCAATTCTTATTGAATGTGTTTCGAACGTTGACCATTATGAAATTTTATTCCATCCATCGATGAAAACCAATGATCAAAAAATTATTCTATTTGATCTTTACTTTTTTCATCTTCGTGCTCTATTAAAACATCAAAATATTATACTTGCATTTTTAAACAAAGGTATGCTTCTTAGATTATCAAATATCCAAACAAAAGAGAAGAAAAATCTAGCTGAAAGTTTATTTAAACAGTTGAAAAATTATTTTCTTTCAATTATCATGGCACTTTTACTCATCGATATCGAATCCAATGAAAATGATGAAAACGACATTCTAAAAGCATTTTCATGTTTAATAGATGATCTGTTTTCTATTAATCCTACAATGGAATGTCTTCCCGATTATCTTAAACTCTTTCTTTCAACCATTATATCAAAGAAATCTTGGGATTATTTATTCAATTTATTAAGATCGGAAAAACTACGAATGATAAACAAAGATTGGACAACAGTTCTTTATCGATTACTTCATTTAAATGAAACGAATGATCAAAGTACGAATTTACATTTATCACATCAAATTCAGTTTACTTTTTCAACAAATGCAAATAAATCTTCGAGTTTTCCTGATCTCCATCAACCATATGAAACATTACGAATACTGATGAAAACATCAATAGAAAATAATACCGGCGAAGATGTATGGCAAGAAGTCATTCATTGGATGCAAAATCAAGTAGATTGTGAATCACCAGAGATGAGTGTTAATCAATTAAAATCCATGTTATTCTTAAATATTTACTATGATTATTATTGTACTAATCAATTAGAATCAGTTCGGGCATTCGTTGATGTGCTTCAAGAGTTATCATTCTTTTCTGAGGAAGAATTCACTGTATTTCGTGCTTTAGTAAATCCTGAACAATATATCATAGGCTATCATTCGCCTGATAATGCTAACTCAATAAATAAACTTTTTCAAATCAATTGTCAAACAAGTTTTGAATTATCTTTACGTCATTTATTAGTAAATTTAATGGCAATGATCCTATTAGGCGATGAGAAGTCATTTCTTTGGACATTTGCATTCGATCCATTGTCTTTAGAACATACGTACGGTAAGTTTTATTTCACATGATAAATCTTGAAAATTTAGTTCTATTGTTGATATAAAAAGGTTTTGGGTCGACATACCAATCACCAATCGAATCAGATGGTGTGCATTACGATTGTGGATGTGTCATTACTGAAGATGGTGTTCTTGAACGATCATTCGATTCAGCTGATAACAGTGGATTAAGCGTTCCAGCTGTATATGTGGCTTATTTTTCTACATTTGGTGCATTGGTATGTTGAATTTTCTACGGATTTTTAATCATGTTCTTTTCTTCAAAGGCTTGGCATCTATTAACATGTGACAGAGGAGCTGCAACTTTGTATGGTCCAATTTTGTCACCAAGGGCAATCGAAACAACTGCTGATGATCATAGAGAAAATGATCGAGATACGCTCACTAAAGTCTGTGATTTTGTCTATGCTAGATTGTCGTCGACGTTTGATTTTCTATCCGTTCGATTAAATCATGATGATGCTTGTCTTTTATTAACTCGTTCTTTCGAACAGATGGCTTCTTTAACTGATACAAAACAAGAATGGATTCAGCCCGTTTATAGAACATTCGATGAAAAGCAAAATGCTGAACAAGAATTTGAGCGACATGTTTTCTATTATGTATTCGATAGATTAATTAACTATAAAGCTGATATCAATCATAGAATTCTTCAATCACAAATTCAAATCAATCTTCAAGATTATTGCGATCAAATGCCATTCACCATCGAATTTCAACATTTTCAAACACTACTTAACCATTCCAAAATAGAAGTTTCATCAAATTTTCAANATGCTGAACAAGAATTTGAGCGACATGTTTTCTATTATGTATTCGATAGATTAATTAACTATAAAGCTGATATCAATCATAGAATTCTTCAATCACAAATTCAAATCAATCTTCAAGATTATTGCGATCAAATGCCATTCACCATCGAATTTCAACATTTTCAAACACTACTTAACCATTCCAAAATAGAAGTTTCATCAAATTTTCAACTTCTTCGATTGATTTTGGATTCATTCAATATTTTAAAAGTAACAAAACTAATCATTCCACTTACACGGTTTTACCTTCTTTTACATCACACATACACACAATTAATTAAACAAGATGAATTATTTACAATTTCTCTGAACGAATTACTTGAGCGTGCTGAAAGATGTTCTTGTCAATACGGTAGTTCATATAATCAAAGCGAAAAAGAAAATCATCGACAAATCATTCAAGAAGGTATTGATGCGGTCAATAGTTATCATCAATTTTCTAATGGACTTATTCAACCAGGTGCTTGTAATCAAATGGAAAAATTTTCAACAATAACCTTTGATTCGCCAGTCAATGTTTTACTCACAACGAGCAATTCAGACGAAGGAAACATTATTATCAGAATACTCACGTAAGAACATTCGCAGGGTGATCGACATGGTCAAGAAATAAAAACTGATTTTTTTCTTCTTCATTCTAGTGTTTTAATTCGACGTCACGATCGTATTTTGAGAGTATTATCAAATGAAATGTGTACAAATAACCATTACGATCACAGTACTTTGAAATGTTTAGTAAATGACATAACGTCAAAGAAGATTTCCATTCTACAACTAATTAATCATAATACTGGCATTATATCATTAGATGAACAAGATTGTCAATGGACTCAAAGATTATGTCAATCATGCATAATTAGCAATGATGAGTATGCTTTTATTAATAACAAATCTTCATTTACGTTTGATTTTGAATACATTCAATCACAAATTATTCGAATCTATTTACTTTATTGTGAAATAAACTATGATCATATCACTCAAATTTATCAATGTTACATCGAACAAATGTCAACAAAAACAGAGAACGAAGATTTAGACCTGCATGAGAAATATATGCTATTATTTAATAATGAACAGATTGAGTCTGAATGGAATTATTTGAAAACTATACCTTTAGATAAACTTTATAATTCCTTTACATTATTAAAACAAATTGCCTCATCATTAAAAACGTCTTCAAACGATCTTGATCAACCAAGTACTCTTTACAGTTTTCTTGGTTCAACCGATGAAGGCCGTGATTTACTTGAACGAATAAAGCAACATGGAATTCGCGATTTTTCTTTATGCTATTTAAATCATATGATTAAACTTTATGCACAATCAATAAACGGATTTGAGCATTTATTTGCAGATGTATCACCTTTGTTACGAATGTCCATTGAACCTCAACTAGATGCCGAATTAACTCAACAATTTGATGAGCATATTCTACAATTAAATTATGATAATAGTATAGAGAAATTTCAAGAAATGAATCAAATAATAACCGAATTCCTCAATGATTTAAAGGATTCAAAAGATTTAATGTTACAACAATCTTCACAATGCTTTAAAACAACGTGTCAAATTCTTGAGATACATAATCCGATTTTACAATGGATACCAGAGGGAATTCGTTGTGAAAATTATGTGGCAATAAATATTCATCTCATTCGAATACGATCGATTCTTCAGGAATCAAAAGTTAATGTCGAAGAAAAAACAATCAGATTATGGCAAGAACAAACAGAATGTGAAGATAACGATTCTGAAACACATTCACACTTGGCTGACCCAGACGAATATTCGGAATCCGAAGAACTAGATTATCACAGCATGTCATCTTCACCATCAGTAACAAGACAGAACTCAGTTGGTGAAACTAATCCAACGTATTCGCGTTCGCCATCACAACAACTGGAAACATCTGAAATTGAACCTTTAATTTATGACTCATTATTCCAACTTAGCTTGAGATCAGTATCATATTTATCATTGAAATTTATGCAAAGTTTACATCAGTATCGAACAGAACGTATCACGGAAGCTGTAAGTGCAAGTAGTGCACCAAGATTCATAGTTACACTTCCTGGTGAAAAATTGATCGCACCATTCATGTGTAAAGCAGAGAAATCTCAAGCACGTCTAAAGAAAATCTTTGATGATAATCACTACGATCATAATGAGTTCGCTTTAATTGATATCAATCAAATATTCGTCGACATAAATGAAGATAATTTTCTTCCACTACAAAAATCACCAATTGAATATCGTATCGTTAAACGAGAAGATCTAGTTTGTGTGAAATTCCATTTTCACTCATTAAACATCGAATATGTCACAACAATTACAAATCAACTCGAAACGATAATCAAACATTTTATTAATAATCATATTCAATCAAATGACAATTATCTTTGTTTCTACGATCAATATGGAGCTTTAATTGAGAATGTTTGTATCGAAAATGTATTTGATAAGAGTGAAAAATGTGTGAACATCGTAGTAAAAGAAAAGACAGTTGATGATAACAGTATATGCGAAATAAATCTGACAAGCAAAGAAAGTAAGAAATCATATAATTATTTTCTGATTATTGTAGAATATTTTAGATGTACATCAATCAACGATTTTCTTCGATTTGGAAGCAACATGGTTCAATATTGAGCAATGGTTGAAAGTTTTTTGTCAAAGAAATCATCTCTCTGTTAATGATTATGCTTTTATGATGGCAAAAGAACGAATACTATGCGAGAAAACTGAATCCATTGGTTCAATTATAGATGCAACGCAATCGAGTCTAGTCGATGTTATTAATCAACAACTGATCACTTCCGTAACTATTTCATACGAAAATAAGAGTGAAAGTTTCCATGTTCTGGCATCGATGAAAATCATCCAATTATTCAAAGATAAAAATTTCCAAGAAAATTTTAATATAATCGATCACGCACTGACGAATTTCATGGTGAATTTAGAAAAAGAAAACGAAAGTTTGACTCTTACGGAAGAACAAATGCAACAATCTATCGAAACGTATCGCTCAGCATCGAACGATTCACTTCATTTTCGATTGTTTATACCAACAAGTATCATTATAAAATACAATGAAGAGATCATTCCATTAGTTTTGCAGACGCGAAATATAACAATTCGAGAAATATTGAAAAAACTGGATGAATCAATGATTCGTCATCGATGTTTAGTTTTAAAAGAAACACAAAGAGTGTTAGAAGGAAATGAAATTCTTTCAGATTTATGTGGAATTGAATTTCTTTTAGTTGAGGAAAACGAAATACGTCACGTTTGCATTCAATTTGCAGAAATCAATATTAAACAATGTTTTATTAAACATGCGACAATTGCCGATTTATGTAAAGAACAAAAACTTATTCTTGATACTCAACATGTTATCTATTCAAACAAAATTATTTTATTACCAGAAACACCGTTAACTTGTTTTCAATCAAAAACACCAATATGCTTTTCCATTACTGAAAACAATTTACCCATTCGTGTTACAGTGAAAGACGATCAACAACCGCAAAAGTCAATCACATTTTTTTGTGATTCTTCAATAACTATCGAAGATCTTCGTTCTCTTTCTTGTCACTTCTTGTGTGTAATCGAAGATGGTGCTAAATTAGCGTTAACTGATGGGACAATACTCGGCGATGATCTGTCTTTAATGGACATTGTTGAAAACCTGACGGAAATAGAGTTTCAACTCGGTACTCCGCTCTGCTTGTCTTGTTCAATTACATGTTCAAATCATACAATAGTATTGCCTTGTCAATTAAATCAAACAATCTCATCATTGGTCAGCGATTTATTCGATCAACTTTCGATTCTATCTGATCAAATGGAAACGTATACATTATTTGCTTTGGGTACAGTGGAAACTGGAATCGATGTCGAATTATCGATTGAAGATATAAAAGATTTATTTCCTCCGTCAACTTCAACAATTAAGATCGAACTGAGAAAATGATACACTGAGAAGACAGCGCTTTCTATATTTTAATCATGATTGGATTCTTCGTTTTTTCAATTACAAGTGAATAATAAATAAATAAATCATATCAAAAGAAATAA
This sequence comes from Adineta ricciae, assembly GCA_905250025.1. NCBI lineage: Eukaryota > Metazoa > Rotifera > Eurotatoria > Adinetida > Adinetidae > Adineta > Adineta ricciae. The sequence goes on from CAJNOJ010000132.1 coordinate 76,537, forward strand.
AGTCCCGTCCATGAAAACTTCACCATTCGTTGCAGAATTAAATTCAGCATCGAATAGAACGTATTCCTGAAGACGGGAATTCATTTGAACATAAGGTTTTATATGATTTTTCGTATTCTGCTGTTAGCTTCACACTAAGTCCGTTTCCATTAGAGTTCAACGAACTCTCTCGTCACTCTTACCCATACTCTTGCCTTTGTACATATCTGTTTGCTAACCCCATCTCACCTGTTGAAAATTGGAGTACAGCATTGGCAGTTGACAGAGTAGATGAGTCATTGATCAAGTATATTTTAGCTTGCCATTTGCATCATAGTCAATCACAACTTGAAATTACCTAGTGTACACCATGGCAGCCAGCAACGATGATGCACAAGTGAACATCGATGATCTGATTGAACGACTTCTTCAAGGTTCGTTCATTTTCAACTTTCTTCTTTTTTGCAAAAGGTTCACGATCGAATACTATCTTTCTCATTGAAGCACGTAAAGTGCCTGCGACGAACAATTTGGTTCAGATGTCGTTAGAAGAAATGAATTTCTTATGCGAGAAATCCGAAGAAATCTTTCTCAATCAACCCGTACTTCTCGACCTGCAAGCTCCGATCACTATATGTGGTATACGATAAAAGTTGAAAATCTAACTCTTGAAATTGCTACATATGCACTAGGCAGCATACACGGTCAATATACTGATTTACTTCATCATTTTGATCAAGGCGGTTTTCCACCTCAAACAAATTACCTTNGAAGAAATGAATTTCTTATGCGAGAAATCCGAAGAAATCTTTCTCAATCAACCCGTACTTCTCGACCTGCAAGCTCCGATCACTATATGTGGTATACGATAAAAGTTGAAAATCTAACTCTTGAAATTGCTACATATGCACTAGGCAGCATACACGGTCAATATACTGATTTACTTCATCATTTTGATCAAGGCGGTTTTCCACCTCAAACAAATTACCTTTTTCTTGGTAATTACGTCAATCATGGCAAACAATCCTTAGAAACAATATGCTTACTGCTCGCTTATAAGGTTTGTGCATCTGTGGAACGGATATGATTGTACATATTGCTTTTAAATCTAATAGATCAAATATCCGAATAACATATATTTGCTACGAGGAAATCATGAATGCGCTTCAATTAGTCGTATCTACGGTTTCTATGATGAATGTAAGTACCATCGCAGAAAAGAAAACATTCATCTCTATCGCAATTCTTCATAGGTAAACGGAGATATAATATCAAATTATGGAAAGCATTCATTAGAGTATATTCAACACATTTTCCAACGTTTGCTAAGAGACATTTTGTATGTTTTCAGTGTTTCAACTGTCTACCGATAGTCGCGATCATCAATGAGAAGATCTTCTGTTGTCATGGAGGTTTATCACCTCACCTTGTTAATTTAGAACAGATCCGACGTATACAACGACCGACGGATGTTCCTGATACAGGTAATCAATACTTCGAATTTTGACTCGTAAAATCCCAATTGATCAGGTTTGCTTTGTGATTTGCTATGGTCCGATCCGAGTAATGACGTAGAAAGTTGGGATGACGTTCCAGCGGGTGTCTCATTTGAATTTGGCGCTGCTATAGTAAAGAAAGTAGGCAATAGAACTGTTTTGTTTCGATGAATCAAAATAATAATTGTAGTTTTTGGAAAAACATAATCTGGATTTGATATGTCGGGCACACCAAGTCGTTGAAGATGGCTATGAGTTTTTTGCTGATCGTCAATTAGTGACGATCTTTTCCGCTCCGAATTATCAGAATGAATTTGATAATGCCGGTGCTATGATGACTGTTGATCAAAACTTGACGTGTTCATTTAAGGTATGATAGGTTCTAATAGTATTCATCGATTGGAAGTTATTTTCTCTTCTATAGATACTTCCATCGCACTCGAAAAGTGGTGTGAAGCAAGATGATAAAAATCTCGGTTTGAACCATTCAACATCCATTGAAAATACGACCTTAATCGATACTGATGGAAAACGTGTCAAATGGGCTGGAATTGATGACCCTATGCCGACGAAGGACTCAACGTAACATGTACTTCATCACAGCTTTGAACATATTGGATTACGATTATGTAGCTACCATTATCAATTGTATTGTATGAAAACTGTGACAATAACAGCTATTCTCTCCTATCCTATATTTCAGCATTTCTCTAAGATCTTTTATTATTTCATAAAGTCGATAAAAACTATGATCGCAATCAGCTAAATTGATGTGAAATTATGACAATTGATCATTCTTCAGGGGAAAATCTGAAGCATAGTCTTCATAATCAGCTCGAAGAACAGCTTGTCTGAAACAGAATCATTTTTGATTTTGCTTAAATCAAACAGTATATGTTTCTATTGACGACGCTATAGTTATTATGCCAAAGATGATCAATAATCGGATTCTACAATGTACAAGCAGTGTAGCTCAGTGGAAGAGCGCTGGATTCATAACTCAGAGGTCGATAGATCAAAACTATCCACTGCTATCGTTTTTTTTCTTCTTTCGCTATTGACTAACATTGCATCAGAACATCAGAATGTATCGACGACGTGCTTTCGCAATAACATACTGTTGATCAGTGCACCTAACTGATTGTACATGAAATATTGTCAAAAGCTCGTGTGATCAACTCTTTTTTCCAANCTTACTGCTCGCTTATAAAGTTTGTGCATCTGTGGAACGGATATGATTGTACATATTGCTTTTAAATCTAATAGATCAAATATCCGAATAACATATATTTGCTACGAGGAAATCATGAATGCGCTTCAATTACTCGTATCTACGGTTTCTATGATGAATGTAAGTACCATCGCAGAAAAGAAAACATTCATCTCTATCGCAATTGTTCATAGGTAAACGGAGATATAATATCAAATTATGGAAAGCATTCATTAGAGTATATTCAACACATTTTCCAACGTTGGCTAAGAGACATTTTGTATGTTTTCAGTGTTTCAACTGTCTACCGATAGTCGCGATCATCAACGAGAAGATCTTCTGTTGTCATGGAGGTCTATCACCTGACCTTGTTAATTTAGAGCAGATCCGACGTATACAACGACCGACGGATGTTCCTGATACAGGTAATCAATACTTCGAATTTTGACTCGTAAAATTCCAATTGATCAGGTCTGCTTTGTGATCTGCTATGGTCCAGTCCGAGTAATTACGTAGAATATTGGGATGACATTCCAAAGGGTGTCTCATTTGAATTTAGCGCTGCTGTAGTAAAGAAAGTAGACAATTGAACTGTTTTGTTTCGATGAATCAAAATAATAATTGTAGTTTTTGGAAAAACATAATCTGGATTTGATATGTCGGGCACACGAAGTCGTTGAAGATGGCTATCTGTTTTTTGCTGATCGCCAATTAGTGACGATCTTTTCCGCTCCGGATTATAAGAATGAATTTGATAATGCCGGTGCTATGATGACTGTTGATCAAAACTTGACGTGTTCATTTAAAGTATGATAGGTTCTAATAGTATGTATCGATTGGAAGTTCTTTTCTCTTCTATAGATACTTCCATCACACTCGAAGAGTGCTGAGAAAGACGCTGATAAAAATCTCGGTTTGAACCATCCAACATCAATTGACAATACGACCTTAGTCGATACTGATGGAAAACGTGTCAAATGGGCTGGAATTGATGGCCCTATGCCGATGAAGGACTCAACGTAACATGTACTTCATCACAGCTTTGAACATATTGGATTACGATTATGTAGCTACCATTATCAATTGTATTGTATGAAAACTGTGACAATAACAGTTATTCCTTCCTATTCTGTATTTCAACATTTCTCTAAGATCTTTTATTATTTCATAAAGTCGATAAAAACTATGATCGCAATCAGCTAAATCGATGTGAAATTATGACAAGTGATCGTTCTTCAGGGGAAAATCGGAAGCATAGTCTTCATAATCAGCTCGAAGAACAGCTTGTCTGAAACAGAATTATTTTTGACTTTGCTTAAATCAAACAGTATATATTTCTATTGAGGACGATATAGTAATTATGCCAAAGATGATCAATAATCGAATTCTACGATGTACAAGCAGTGTAGCTCAGTGGAAGAGCACTGGATTCATAACTCAGAGGTCGATAGATCAAAACTATCCACTGCTATCGTTTTTTTTCTTCTTTCGCTGTTGACTAACATTGCATCAGAATGTATCGACGACGTGCTTTCGCAATAACATACTGTTGATCAGTACACTTAACTAATTGTAAATAAAATATTATCAAAAGCTCGTGTGATCAACTCTTTTTTCCAACACGCAATATGTGATAAGATTACATAGTATAAAAATAGATACGCGTCATTAAGATAATGATTCATTTTCTTCGATAAGTAAAGTACGCTGTTTGATTCGATATTTATTCTGTCGACCGACAAGAGATAACTACTCATATTGTTTGCCTTTAAACATATTTCAAAACTTCTTACACACGAAAGAACAATATAATCCATATGTGTAAGTGTCTTGTTTCGCCTGTTCTTCATGGAATAATCATACTTATTATTTCTGACGTTGGCATCGTATTCACCTCCCTCAGCGTTATTGGGTATTCCAACGTGCCCTCAGAAGAAAAATATTATAGAGCCACAACATGTAAGATTGAACGTATTCTCGGTTGTTCAAAAACTGTATGCCACGAATGGACGAAAAGCATGCCGTTAAATGATTGCTTTGGTCTCCAGTTGAACGTTAGCTATGTCGTCGCGAGTGAGCATAACAAAACGATACATGCGTCTCTCATTGGGAAAGCTGTGTACAATTCATGCGACATTGTAGCGCGTGCAAGGAATCACTATCTAACAAGAGTAATATTCCAATTACTGATTCCTTGCAATTTCAGTTTGTTTATATTTCTAGGTGAACTCGTCAGATCTTTGTTACTACAATATAAACAATCATAATGAAGTGAAATGGGACAAGTTCAACGTTACTCCCTATTTAGTCATGTTTATTTCCGGTGTTCCTTTAATATTCATTGCGATATTATATTTAATTATAGTCACCAGGAAATGCCCCGTTGTAGAGTCCGGCCAAGAGCTCAGCCCTGAACGAGAGCAGATGCTTAATAGCTTTTTTATGTCCTTCTGAACTTCCTCGAACTTTTTATAGCTTTTGATAGTAGCGTGATCATATTGTCAAATTGATTGAAAAATGTAGTAGATACACCATCTATCCATATTCTGTGCAAGCAGCAACGTACTCATTATTCATATTTTCAAAATGCATCACAAAGCAATTGAGATACATAGCCATTAAAGTATACCTATCAACTATTTATTTAAAATAGAGATGATTCTAATATTTCATTCTTGATGGGTGTCTATCTGGACTTAAATCTGTACTTCTTGCCGATGACTTAATTGAAGATATACGCGGCTTTTCAAAAACCGTATGCATGCTTCGATAACGATTTAAATACGATCTATACAAATCAGCTCCCATTGTATTGTGCGTTACCTATTTTAGAAATAAATAGTAATGCGTGTAAAATCGGGCACATGAATGACAACAGCATATACATACATGACTACATAGTCGAGAACGATTGTTTGCATCCTAACAATGAATCGAAATATTCTTTAACTGGCTGTACTCGCATTGATTATTCATTCAGTAGCAGATAGAGAACGGAATCATACTTCTACATTTATAGGTGTTAAATATGATGCTCAAAGACAAAAACTGAATGTGACGATGTCCGAAACAGTTTCACTCTACTCTATTCCAATCTATTTAAATATATATATATGCGTGATGCACCCATCCAGAATGTTAATTCGATTGATCGCTGTCTCGCATTTGGAGCATCTTTTGACTTCATAGCTGATCTTCATTCAAACGGCAACACTATGGATATGGAGGATGCGATGGTCTGTGCTGTCAACACGCAGTGTTGTGAAGATATACTAGATTACCTGTTAAAATCAATCAAGAAAAATGTCAATGGTTCGTTCGCACTTCATCAACATGAATCTACGAAATGAACTATCCTTTTGCAACTGGCCAATCGGTATCCAACCGTGGACTGTTCATCTTTTTCGTCGACAGATCGCTTTGTACATCTGAATCTGAGATTACGATGGCTTGTCTTCATGCTGAAGACAATCTCTCAAATACTTCAATAAAATCTCTACAATATCAATGAGAGAGAGAGAAAGATTCTTAACGACCTTACCGTACCACACTATCTGATAAAAATGTAATAAATTATCGAGATCTAATGTGAGATACAGCAATCATCAAAATAATGGCATACGTATTCAACAAGAACCCATAAGTGCATAAATACAGATTTTTTGTCTATACTACTATTCATTTATACGCCAAGAAAATGCGATTAACGTATTCAGTCCTACTACTTTTAATTTGTATTGGAATATTATGTATATTCAGCGTAGATGGTGAAATGTGCTCCTGTTTCTGCTGTCCTGATACATCAATCGATTGTGATATAGTTGAACATCCGGTACTTTTAATGCCATTATGTACAAGTGGTATATGTTCCATTAAATGCAAGCAAACATATCCAGTCGATTGTAATAGTACTCTCTCAGAAATTGTGGCTATTTGTGTTTCGGGTGCTTCAATTGTCTGTAGTCGATATACAATGTTTACTACATTTATTCTTGCTTTTTCAACTATGATATACATTGGTTTTTAAACAAGGTTTTGTATTCGAAGTTGAATATGTAAATATGTTTGTAACTGTTCTTTTTTTACCCATCCTAACAATAGACACATATTTAGAAAACTCGTCATGTCATCAGATTTTTTGTTTGTAATTACTAAATCGATTCTACCATCTTAGTTAAAATTAGCTGCTACTAAAGCAATAGGTTGAGTACTCACTTTGTATTTCACCAATGTCTGAAACGTTCCATTCTGATCGTCATACAAAATACTAATGGTGTTTCCACCTTGATTGGAAGTCGTCAAATCCGTGTAATGATCGTTATTAGAATCTATAGAGACAATGGAATACAGATTGGCGTCACTTTTGCACATAATATGAGACTTGGAACGTCCCATTTCCAAATAGTGCACTCACATTTCTTCTGTAATATGTATATGTCAATTACGTCCTATACCGGAGAAAATGTTCTGAACTCATTCATGCTTTCGTCATAAAAGTGAATTAATATGAACATAATCGAACATAGTTCAATCCATTTTCAACGTTGCACTCGATGATTTCTAAAGTCAGCAACATAGAGAAAACTTTGTGTGAAATCAACAGCATACAGCGCGGAATGAACATTATCGATGTCAATGAACTTTGAACTACTAACACTATAGCTGATGTTTTTTGTTTTTCAGTCATCGTTACACCCTCACTCACGTCCTCAGCACATATGCAAAGACGTAAAAAAGAAGACTCAAGCAGTGTAGCTCAGTGGAAGAGCACTGGATTCATAACTCAGAGGTCGATAGATCAAAACTATCCACTGCTATCGTTTTTTTTTCTTCTTTCGTTATTGACTAACATTGCATCAGAATACTTAATAAGAAATACAAACAAACACTTTCGTAATAATGCATTAGTCGATTAATGACATGGTTGTCAAATTTGCCCGTTCTGTACTCACTTTTTTTGTATTTGCTTCAACCTTGACTAGGATAATAAAGTCGTGTGACAAAGCTCTTTATATCGATTAGGAGAAAATGGCAACATGAAGGATTATCATCAGATTGAATATGCGTACTAAAGTAGCTGATTTAATATTTTTTTTCTCGAAGAATCATGAAGTAAGTTTCAATTTTATTCTTTCCTACTTTATTAATCGTGGTAAGGGCTTTTTAAGATATTTTTACGAATTGTTTGAATGTAATTGTTGATGAAAATGTGTATTTTTCTTTTTCATTCTACAAATACACAATGACATGTTTGCATTATTTGAAATGTGTGCGATAACAACAATACCTGGTATCGTTGCAGTAAGATAAAATAGTGAAGTTTTGTAAATATGTGTTTTTCTGGTCTACCTTGCTTTGTCTTATCAATAAATATATACTTGTTTCAATAATATATTATGTAAAAACATTTCGAGAATTAAAGTGTCTATTCGATGGTGTTCTTTCACATTCTGTTCATATCAAATCTGCTACTTGTTGCTAGTAAGCAAGTAGTCATTTCCAATGTTCTTCCTCGATTGGACACAAATGGATCCTACGTCGATGCACACGATGGTTGTTTGGTTAAATTCGATAACACCTACTTTTTGTACGGCACAGTTTATGGTAAATGTCATCAGTCCACAACAATTTGCGATGCTGTGTGTGGTTATTTGAACAATACGTTCGCTTTATATACTTCAACGGATCTTGTCAATTGGACATTCATCAGCAATAACGTGGTGCCTGAAGTGACCAAAGATAATAATCACATTAATTACTGGATGCCAAACGTCGGTTATAACACTCGTACAAAGCAATACGTAATGATCTACTGGTCAAGTAGATACGGCTTTCAAAATTCCATTGTTGCTCTTGCTGTTTCTTCAACACCGTTTGGACCGTTCGTGAATGTCGCACCGTTGAAAATGCAAGGTGGAAAAGTCATTAGTAGTACTACTGGATTATTTGTCGACGATGACAATACAGCTTATGTTCGATACAATACTCGTGATTCCTCGTTGCGACATGTGATAGAAAAGCTTTCGCCAGATTGGATGACAAGCACCGGCCAGTTTTCGATTATCTTTCAAAAGCAAGATTATCCTTGGTATGAAGGTGGAGGTGTTTTCAAACGAAAAGGAGTCTATTACACGATGATCAACACCGATTGTTGTTTCTGCCAATGGGGAGCAGATGCGCGTACATTCGCTACCACTGATGTTCTCGGTAATTGGACTTATATTGGTCAATTAAATTACTGTGCTGATGGAAAAGCTCCACCCGACCATGTCGACAGTATGTCCATAAATCCGTGTTCGCTTCCCGATCCGTACGGTACGAATTTTACCATTCCAGCTCAACAGTTCAACGTAGCCACATTACCGATATCATCTCAAGAAACTCTCTACATGTACTACGGCGAAAGATTTCGTTCGAGCGCAGATGGTATCAAAGGTCACGATTTTCAAGCTTGGATACCAATCGAATTCACCAATGATGATATTCCAAAACCAATGAAGTTCTATGCTAATTTTACTATTAATATTCAAGAGGAACTTATGTAAATTTAGTCTTTTAGCATTGATTTTATTTTGATTGAATATAATAACAGACCTTCAACAATAAGTAAAAGAAAATGCACAAGAAATTTCAATTAGTTAAGAGAATTTAATCTTATAATTGAATGTATCTAAAATTAGAAAGTTAAATTAGATAGCTTTTTAATGACATATATAAGTCTACGTAAAAAAGTATTCACAATTCATATCTAAACATGTGTGATTCTACGGCTGCATTGCTGAGCACGATCGCTCCGCTAGTGACTATTTATTTGGGTTTTCCCGTGCTTTTTCTTGGTTTTGTTGGCAATCTCTTGAGTTTACTTGTATTTCTTAGTCTCGAGACCTTCCGACAAAGTTCATGTGCATTCTATTTAACAATGGCGTCTTTTATCAATACATTTCATTTATTTACTGGTTTATTAACTTTCATCGCAATCAATGGAATTGGAGACAGTTGGTTGAATGCTTCGTTAATTTATTGTAAATTTCGCCAATATTTTGCTCAAGTATGTATAATGATGTCTATGTCGTGCATGTGTTTGGCGACAATTGATCAGTTCTTGGCAACACAGTCGAATGTTCGTTGGTATCGATTCAACAATGTCAAATTGGCTCGATACATCTTCTTGAGCCTACTTTTATGTTTGGTGTTTCTATTGATTCCTTATTTAATATACTACAACCATATTATATCAGTCAGCACGGGAAAAATCGTTTGTGCTATCACAAATGCCATCTTTTCGAAATATAGTGATTATGCTCAATCACTCTTTGTCTTAATTATTATACCAATGTCCATTATGACTGTATTTGGATTGTTAGCGTATCGAAATGTTCAAAATATATCGTATAGGACAATACCATTAGTTCGACGAGAGTTAGACAAACAACTAACATCGATGGTTCTTGTTCAAGTGTTCTACAATATTCCTGTCATGACACCAATGTTAATTGCAACCTTTTATAACGGCGTTGTAGGCAGTACACTCAATGCATGTGATAGAATTAAAATGGGCATTACTATAAATTTATGCATTCTTTGGTATTATTTATTTGCAGTCGTAAATATCAGTCAACTTGAAATGTCATTTGTGAATAATAAAAGGAGATTTTCTCATTTTTTAGGGTGCATTCTATATCTATGTAAGTGTATCGAAAAGATTTCGTCAACAATTGATTTATGTTCTGTTTAATATGCTTTGGGAACAATTTCGTCGACGCTGCAAACACAATCTAGTAGAACCACAAAAACAATAAATTTTCATACAAGATCTGAGCTTTAGTATTTTAAAACAAACGCACAGATATTTAGTTTGTCTATTAAAGGATTATAATAAAGAAGACATTTCATTTCAGCTTCGTTCTCATATATAATCATTTGATGTAATCTGACAGTTCTTATTTACCCATAGAAGGTCATCATAGTTTGTTTGTTTGTTTCAAATAAAGTCATAAGGATGAACGAAAAAAAAATCTAAACACTCATCATGATTGAATTGCTTTGTGAGTTTATACAAAAATAGGATAAAATAACTTTAAAAAACGAAAATGTTAGCAATCGAAATTTTAAAATGAATGACCGCCGAAGTCATCGATCAAACCACCATCTAACAAGGTCCACAGCACATAAGGCACATTGTTAAATGTTCAGGTTTGTTGATCAGTTCAGGAAGAGTTGGTTTGGGAACGATTCGTTCTAGTTTATAACTTATGTGAGGGTTAAATCATTCACCTCACGATAGTTACAACATGTTAAACATAGTGTCTGATTTAATTTGTTTGGGGCAAGCAAAATTGATGACGGATATGAGAAGAGCAGCAGCAGCGACGCATATTGAACATAAATATAAATGCTGATCAATTATCGATCATTTCTATAGTAATGATAATACGAAAGGCATTTGTGTTTATTCAAGTTTCACACATGCTTCGTTGATATAGTCTACGGACACGATTGATAAGAGAAATTGTATACTTCCTATGTAAAAAAAAATATCACATAAAAATCAACTAATTCGTGATTATAATCGATTTATGGCAGGGAAAAACCGATTAAAATGCTGAGTTTTCGATTTTTTCGATGTAATTTTCTGATTCTAATCTATTTGTTGCTATAAATCATTGAAAATCGATTCTGTTTCATCGATTATCATCAATTGCATTCCTCAGAGTCTGATCAAATCAATTAATAACTCATTTCATTCACCAGAATCGGTTCTATTCTTAATTAGTTATCATCGAATGTACAAAAAATCTTGTAGAAATCAATAGTATAGCTTATTAACCGTAAGAACTATATACATTAGCAATGTTTGCGATTTGAAAGATAATCCTTAGACAATAGTTTAGATTGCGTAGTAACTGGCATTTTCTCACTTTTGTTATAGTTCTTTTGTTTATTCTTATGTAAAAAACATTGAAGTGAGCAATACGTATATTTTATTGTATGCATAGTATTGCTTGATATTTGGGATCTGTATTAGCATTGGCATGAGCTTCGAAGGTTTCCAATTTCAATAAACAGTGGCCAATTATTTACTAGTAAGCTTGTCTCTTTACCTAAGGATATATTCGATGTAAAAAAAAAACAGGAAACAATAATTTCATGAAATCACTATTTCTTTAAGTTTTAGGTTCACCCAAAAACAAAAATGAACGGTAAATAATTAGAAATCAATTTTCATCTTCATTCACAAACAATGTGGATGTTAAAACAATCGGTAAGAAATAGCTGTCCTTTCGTTACAGATCGATTCAACTGTTCAAATCAATGGGGAATCACAATTAATTTCATAAATTGTTCATAAATCATCACCAACAATAAATCGAGAAGTATATTGAAATCAAAATATGCTGTATACCAACCGTCGACAAAGTTCTCACTCTTTCTTCTCCCACAACGTCTATGACTAATTAAAAGAATGATTATACGATTGTCATAGAGATTACAATGGAAGAAGGAGCTGTATTGAATGCACATGGTTGCAGTAGATTTAAATTGATTTAAAACCAAAGATAATCAACCACCCGCGATTATAGTCGATTCGAAATGAAAAAAAATCGAGTAAAGGTGTATGATTCAAATCGATTCTTAATCGACTATTGAATCAATTATAATTTGATTTTTTAAGATTTTTTTTACATGGGTTATAGCGTATACAAATTTCTTCTATGTCATGTGAAAAAATGAATCGTTTATATGTTTTTCTTAAGTATGTGAATGTTTTATTATTCATCACAAATTTGTAAGATAAAAAAAAATACCCGTAGCAAGACAATGTCATCGACAAAAAAAAACTGTATGTGATTATCATTTCATACCAGCAATTTTACCGAACGCTGCGTTACAAAACAAAACGATCATCGGTATTGTTAACATCGACATCGATGCTAATATTTGTTGGCCGTGTGATGATCCACTTGTGTGGGTGCTATTGCACGATCTTTGAATGTAACTATTCTCTGCAGGACACTGGACAGGATACTTATTTATGCATAATTCTCTATTACATGAGGAACAATCTGCCACATTCACTATTGGCTGATATACAAGCGTGCAATTGAAATTCCATGGGTAAACAAGACAACAGGCGCATCGGCAGTCAAACCCATATGAAAATGATAAGTAAATCGTCAGGAATATACTTGCTATGATGATAGACCTCATTCTATCTAACTCGTCAGTAATGGTATATGAAATGGATCGACGAGAAGAGAAAGAACAAAGATAAACTTTGTAAAGCTGCTTTTATTAGCGATCGATGACTAATAGTTATTTAGTTACTCATAGTCAATTTGCCATTTTATGACTAATCTTTATCATCTGTTGAAGAACAAAAGAAAAACTGGCTGACGAATAATTGAGTGGATGTTATTTCAGCCATTCGTATATTCGTTTTACAGGACGTATTTTTGTATGAAGTGGAATTTATAATTCGATACGCGTTCTTTGTGTTTGCCCTTCTAAATCAAATTAACATCGACAAACGAAATCTTTAGAAGAAATGGTCGATTCAAAATAATGTTGGTTCCATTCATACTTTCACGTGTTTATCTTTGCTCGTCGTACGTTCTTTTCCTGGAATAAGACGAAAAATATTTTATTTTTCCATATTCAAGTGAAGCTAACTGGTTTCAACATACTTCTCTTCAAACAGCAACTAGACGTCAGCAAATAATTGATCCGTTGACAGAAAACTCGTCGAAAAAGTAAACTAGTCAGCATATTCACTGGAAACGACTTGACAAAGTTTAGATAATAAACAACAAGCGTCAGTTTGTCCAAAAACACTTCAAATGCGTGTCTTGAACTATGTCTGTGTTGATTAGATGTCCATAAATAGTAAATTAAGAATCCGCAACGAAAGCATGTCAGTAACATTCCTAACCCAACTTGTACAACCAAAATCGTTATCAAATGACGATCAACTGTACGGGATATGCGCGATTTTCTCTTACTGCATAACATCTCCATTCGATATTTCAGTGTTCGAACGCGTCTTAAAATGATCAACGTGCAACTAAACATGATTCCATATATGAGAAATGGACTGATTGATAAAGTGTATAGCGTCATAAATTTTGTATAAAAACCTTTTCGAGGCACACATTGATATATCATATGGTTCGTCTCTTTTGAATGTAATTCGTAGAAGATGAGGATGTGTGCAGTGGAAAGTAGAGCAAGTAGAAACGTTATGATTGCTACACGCCTAGCAATGTGCATTTTACTCAACTGGCGCCATTTGAACGAATTAGACGTCGATAAACATCGATCTATTGATGCGACCATTAGAAAAGAAGTTGATAAAGTCGGCAGAACGACAACTAAATAGATTCGACATTTGCAAAAAACATTCGATTCAGTCGGTAATCTGTTTGTATAGTGATCCTGCATGATACGTACTGTTCCACCGAATAAAACATACATCATATCGAACACAGTCGAACATAGAAAATAGAATGCACAGGGATTATAACGTAACTGTTTCGAAGTAAATGTCAACAAATTGCAAAGACCGCCGAGTGTTCCGGTGATAATAGTTAAGAATGAAGCATAGAACGTAATATAATTAATAATATCATAGAGAAGTTTTAGATTATTTCCAATCATGATATCTCTAAAATATATATAAATAATGTTTTTCTACACCCCTTTTTTGCCATGCACTTCATGTGTGAAATGCGTGTTTGTTAAAAAAATAAATTATAAAAAAATATTGTCTGAGTGATCCCTGAAATTACAGAACAATAACATGATGATCTTGATATGCGAAGTTGTTCTCGTCGACGATATTTAGAATGAATGCAAAAACTGTGTCAACGCTCATCGAAAGTCATGAATAATGATGTTATATTAGTACTTTTATAGAATCAAATTAGAGCTCGACCAGATTTTCTTACAAGAATGTTGGAGCGACACAAAGGAGAGAGAGAAAAAGCGGAAGAGAACACGTTCTAGCATGATTAAAGTATGTGTTTCTAAGCACGTTCAGACGGTTATGCTCTTCATACTCCTGTTGACTCAAAACATCCTTTAACCGTTGATTTATTATAATCAGTTCTGCATCCTCTCACCATACCGTCTATACTAGAAGTTGCATAGGCGAAGATGAGATTTTTGCCAAGTATCTCATATTCTATCTCTTAGCCATCGGAGACTACATCAGCTATTTAATGAGTGTTTAGTATTAATGATTTCATAGACACAATATTCTCTTTCATTCAGGCACTGTGAGTATGCACACAATGGACAAATCAACAGAGCAAGATTGGTAGTTTTTTGCTGATCTTTGTACGGTAAGTTCTAATGTTCTTAGAGATATAATTGACATTTACTGGAAACACATGAAAATAAAATTAAATGTCGAATGTAGATAGAGATTAACATTAGATTTAATCGGGTGACGAAAAGAGAAAAATATTCTTGATCGAGTCCTCATTTTTGGTAGACTACGGATTGAAAATTCAATATGCGAAAGATCTGTTTCATCATTATTGTTCTCGTACATTGCTCAGCAGAAACTCAAACACTTGATCCAGAAGCAATAGTCAATGTTCGAATTGAAGGGGACGAAAATACTATTTTCGAAGCATTCATCTTATCGAAGGTAAAGACAATCACGACATCATCCGGTGGAACTCATAGATGCGATGGAACCAACAACAATGCGAGTGCAATACCTGTTCCCACTATGACAAGTAGTTTAGACATAGCTGTGAGTCAAGAAGGTTTTACATGGGATGGGTACGGCTTACATTAGCAAATTATGCCAGTAGATCTGATCTTTGTTTTTTGTAGGACATATTCTACACTTTATGACGACTATACAATCGTACGTATTGGAAATACTTCTCGAACTAGTTCGAAATTTTGGAGCACACTTGTCGATTACGAATTTACACAAGTTGGAGGTTGTCAACAAAAAGTGAAACATGGTCAACATCTTCTTTTTGCTTTCGATGGTTTCAATAAAGCACATTTTCTCAAACTGGAAACGTTGAATAGTATCGTTCAAATTGGAGATTCTCTTACAGTGTTAGTTACCGATGGACGAACTGGAGAACCAATTCATAGTGCAACTGTGGGCGGAATGCTAACGAACGCTACGGGACACGCGCAAGTTACATTTAAAAACTTAGGAGCACAGAGACTCAAAGCTGAACGTTCGGATTCGATCCGTTCTAACACGCTTGTGATCATGGTTACTGCGCGTAAATAGATCATTTTTCAATCGAATCAGTTTTTGCGCTGTATACAAAAAGGATTAAGAAGAACTATTTAATAAAATATAATTCCTCGCTATTTCATGCATATATGACATTTGTTATGCAAAGGGTAAAACAGATGCAACTATTTACAATACGACTCTTTCGAAAGCGATAGACAAATATAAGGTAATCTGCGATGATGGATCTTTCATTTCAGAAAGACGAAATGTACAAGAGTAGTCAGTCACTTGACACACTTGTTTCGAAGGATAATTCACAATCAAAATGGTGGCGAAATTCTCAATACCGAACCATCTTCATTTTTCTCACCATAGTCTTAACATTACTCATTGTTATACTATCGCTAATGCTTAAATACATGGTTTTCGTACCGATGAAACCTGAAACTATCGTGACAACAATACCAAACGGTACACATCAGTGGAGTAAGTCTTTTAATGAGATACTTCGCATTGTTGATTTATTTGTTTAGAATGGAGTGCCACTCACAAGAATATGAACGTCGGTCGAAAATTTCATACAGCATCCGTATTGAACAACGGAAAAGTTTTAGTTACCGGTGGTTTTTATCATGATATTCTAAATAGTGTTGAATTGTACGATCCGTCAAAAGATAGTTGGTCATCTGCGGTTTCGATGACTTTTGGACGGTACATGCATACAGCATCTCTTTTGAGTGATGGAACAGTATTGGTCACTGGTGGTAATGACGGTTATACTGGTCAGAATAGCACCGAACTGTACGATCCATCCACAGAAACGTGGACGACAGTGGATAGGATGAATCACGGTCGAATACAACACACGGCATCGGTTTTGAAAAACGGGAAAGTATTGGTTACCGGTGGAAAACATGGAGATGATTATCATAGAAGTGCTGAATTGTATGATTCATCAACAAAAGGTTGGGCAAATGCTGGTTATATGAACGATGCTCGTGTAGAACACACTGCAACGATGTTAAACAATGGAAAAATATTACTAACAGGTGGACATAATCTTCGTGCATTGAATACTGCTGAACTGTATGATCCATCAACAGGAATTTGGACAACTACTGGCAGTATGAATCATGCGCGATATTCTCACACAGCATCTCTTTTGACCAATGGAAAAGTCTTAGTAGCCGGTGGTCTTAATTCCAATGGAGCTTTGGACAGTGCTGAACTATATGATCCTTCAACGGAAATTTGGACGACGACGGCAAATATGAATTACACACGATGGTATGCTACAGCATCAGTATTAGCAAACGGAAATGTAATGATAACTGGAGGAGCNAGCTCAGTGGAAGAGCGCTGGATTCATAACTCAGAGGTCGATAGATCAAAACTATCCACTGCTATCGTTTTTTTTCTTCTTTCGCTATTGACTAACATTGCATCAGAACATCAGAATGTATTGACGACGCGCTTTCGCAATAACATACTGTTGATCAGTACACTTAACTAATTGTAAATGAAATATTATCAAAAGCTCGTGTGATCAGCTCTTTTTTTCCAACACGCAATATGTGATAAGATTACATAGTATAAAAATAGATACGCGTCATTAAAATAATGATTCATTTTCTTCGATAAGTAAAGTACGCTGTTTGACTCGATATTTATTCTGTCGACCGACAAGAGATAACTATTCATATTGTTTGTCTTTAAACATATTCCAAAACTTCGTACACACGAAAGAACAATATAATCCGTATGTGTAAGTGTCTTGTTTCGCCCGTTCCTCATAATGTAATCATCCTTATTATTATTGACGTTGGCATCTTATTCGTCTCCCTCAGCATTATTGGGTATTTCAGCATGCGCTCAGAAGAAAAATATTATAGAGCTACAACATGTAAGATTGAACGTATTCTCGGTTGTTCAAAAACTGTATGCCGCGAATGGATGAGAAGCATGCCGTTAAATGACTGCTTTGGTCTCCAGTTGAACGTTAGTTATGTCGTCACGAGTGAGCATAACAAAACGAGACATGCATCTCTCATTGGGAAAGCTGTGTACAATTCGTGCGACATTGTAGCGCATGCAAGGAATCACTATCTAACAAGAGTAATATTTCAATAACTGATTCCTTGCAATTTCAGTTTGTTTACATTTTTAGTTGAACTCGTCAGATGTTTGTTACTACAATATAAACAATCATAATGAAGTGAAATGGAACAAGTTCAACGTTACTCCCTATTTAGTCATGTTTATTTCCGGTGTTCTTTTAATCTTCATTGCGATATTATATTCAATTATAGTCGCCAGGATATGCCCCGCTGTAGAGTGCGACCAAGAGCTCAGTCCTGAACAAGAGCAGATGCTTAATAACTTTTTTATGTCCTTCTGAACTTCCTCGAACTTCTTATAACTCTGATAGTAGCGTGATCATGTTGTCAAATTGATTAAAAACTGTAGTAGATACACCATGTTGAATATGTTTGTAACTGTTCTTTTTTTACTCATCCTAACAACAGACACGTATTCAGAAAAATCGTCATGTCATCAGATTTTTTGTTTGTAACTACTAAATCGATTTTACCATCTTTATTGAAATCAGCTGCTACTAAAGCATTTGGCCAAACATGAGTCATATACGTTCGTTGAAAGAGAATACTTGTAGTTCCACTGCCAAATAATATCACAATATTGCTGGACCCTTAGTTGACAGCGGCGATGTTGATTTTACTGTCACGATTGAAATCACCTGCTAACAAAGCAGTAGGTTGAGTGTCCACTTTGTATTTCACCAATGTCTGAAACGTTCCACTCTGATCGCCATGCAAAATACTAATGGTGTTTTCACCCTGATTGAAAGTAACCAAATCCATGTGATGATTGCTGTTAAAGTCTGTCGAGACAATCGAATTCGGATTGACACTAACGTTCCATTCCCATTTCCAAATAGTACACTCACACTTTTTCCGTAGTAGTTGCTACAAAAATAGTACGATTACCTTTTAGTCGAGATGAACAAGAATTAAATCAGTTAAATAAGATTATACAACATTTAGTTGAATTACAAAAATTACAACGACAACAAGAAGAATTAAGAAAATTATTATATGAACAACATCCCAAAGATGCACAAGAACTATCACAATCAATTCTTACGATATTAAAAACTGATGTTATCTTGATGATAATCCAAAACTGAACAAAAAATACACTTTATCTCATCAAGGTTTGTAAATTCATTTCTCTTGCTATGCTATTTTGATGTCAATCAAAGCTATTTTTTTCTATGCAAGAGTAAATAATAATTACATACCAAAGTAAAACTGCTCTATTCAACTCATGTGAAATCAGATGTTACTTGAGTGTATGTATTGCACTTTGCAAAAAATTATAAAGATAATAACCAATGAACGAATATATACGATCGCAATATCTGTTTTTAAGTGATGAATATCAATTTAAACGATGCAGATGAGGGTGAGATGGCCAAACATCTAGCCACATCCTGAAAATATCAATGAAATATAACAGATCACATAATTAGACATGATTGTGTATACGAAAATAGTTGTAAACTCTTTAAATGTTTAATAAATCTTAATATCTTCCCAAGTACATCTGTAAATGACTTATCTGATATTTAATAAACTTCACAAAAATCTTCTCAAATATCTTTTTTTGGACTCATAAAGGGGTTTATTATACATTTCTTGCACAAATCTTTTTAGAGTTTCGTATCATTCAATTTTTTACAATCTAATTCAACTTTGATAAATACTCATATAATTTGAAGATTTCGGATATCACATATTACCTTGAGAACGATCAATCTTTTTATCGCACGTATGTGGTCACCTTTGTAACTTTTCGCGTCTACACTCCATACAGAGAAAAGATTCATAAGGATTTATTTGCTGTAGATTAAGGACAATCTTATTTGAAAACTCATTTCAAAAGAACCAATAGAGTCGAATATTTAAGCTCTATCGAGTGATAAAAATATTGAGCTAGAAATGCGTAAAGAAATGAAAAATAGAATAAAACTGATCGACTAATCTTGAGTAGAAGCTTGGTGNAGCTCAGTGGAAGAGCGCTGGATTCATAACTCAGAGGTCGATAGATCAAAACTATCCACTGCTATCGTTTTTTTTCTTCTTTCGCTATTGACTAACATTGCATCAGAACATCAGAATGTATCGACGACGTGCTTTCGCAATAACATACTGTTGATCAGTGCACCTAACTGATTGTACATGAAATATTGTCAAAAGCTCGTGTGATCAACTCTTTTTTCCAACACGCAATATGTGATAAGATTACATAGTATAAAAATAGATAGGCGTCATTAAGATAATGATTTATTTTCTTCGATAAGTAAAGTACGCTGTTTGACTCGATATTTATTCTGTCGACCGACAGGAGATAACTACTCATATTGTTTGCCTTTAAACATATTTCAAAACTTCGTACACACGAAAAAACAACATAATCCGCATGTGTAAGTGTCTTGTTTCGCTTCTTCTTCATGAAATAATCATCCTTATTATTATTGGCGTTGGCGTCTTATTCGTCTCCGTCAGCATTATTGGGTATTCCAACATGCGCTCAGAAGAAAAACATTATAGAGCCGCAACATGTAAGGTTGAACGTATTCTTGTTTGTTCAAAAACTGTATGCCGCGAATGGACGAAAAGCATGCCGTTAAATGACTGCTTTGGTCTCCAGTTGAACGTTAGCTATGTCGTCGCGAGTGAGCATAACAAAACGAGACATACGTCTCTCATTGGGAAAGCTGTGTACAATTCGTGCGACATTGTAGCGCATGAAAGGAATCACTATCTAACAAGAGTAATATTTCAATTACTGATTCCTTACAATTCCAGTTTGTTTATATTTCTAGCTGAACTCGTCAGGTGTTTGTTACTACAATATAAACAATCATAATGAAGTGAAATGGGACGAGTTCAACGTTACTCCCTATTTAGACATATTTATTCGCGGTGTTCTTTTAATCTTCATTGGGATATTATATTTAATTATAGTCGCCAAGACATGCCCCGCTGTAGAGTCTGGCCAAGAGCTCAGCCCTGAACGAGAGCAGATGCTTGATAGCTTTTTTATGTCCTTCTGAACTTCCTCGAACTTTTTATAGCTCTTGATAGTAGCGTGATCATGTTGTCAAATTGATTGAAAAATGTAGTAGATACACCATCTATTCATATTTTCAAAATGCATCACAAAGCAATTGAGATACATAGCCATTAAAGTATACCTATCAACTGCTTATTTAAAATAGAGATGATTCTAATATTTGATTCTTGGTGGGTGTCTATCTGGACTTAAATCTGTACTTCTTGCCGATGACTTAATTGAAGATGTGTGCGGCTTTTGAAAAACCGTATGCATGCTTCGACAACGACTTAAATACGATCTATATAAATCAGTTCCCATTGTATTGTGCGTTGCCTATTTTAGAAATAAATAGTAATGCGTGTAAAATTAGGCAAATGAATGATAACAGCATATACATACATGACTACATAGTCGAGAACGATTATTTGCGTCCTGACAATGAATCGAAATATTCTTTAACTAGTTTTACTCGCACTGGTTATTTATTCAGTAGCAAATAGAGAAGAGAATCATACTTCTACATTTATGGGTGTTAAATATGATGCTCAAGGATAAAAACTGAATGTGACGATGTCCCAAACAGTTCCACTCTACTCTACTCCAATCTATTTGAATTTATCTATGTGCGATGCACCAATCCAGAATATCAATTCGATTGATTGCTATCTCGCATTTGGAGCATCTTTTCGCTTCACAGCTGATCTTCATTCAAACGGCGACACTACGGATACGAAGGATGCGATGGTCTGTGCTGCCAACAGTGTTCTGAACATATATTAGATTACCTATTATAAAATCAATCAAGAAAAATGTCAATGAAACCGCGTGCGGTCTCATGATCTTTCTATAATCAACAATGTTCCACCTTCTTGTCAATGGTTCGTTCGTACTTCTGAATATGATATTACGATAGCTTGCCTTCATGCTTAAGACAATCTTTCAAATACTTCAATAAAACTTCTACAATATCAATGAGAGAGAGAGAGAGAGAAAGATTCTTAACGATCTTACCGTACCAAACTATCTGATAAAAATGTCATAAATCATCGAGATCTTAAGTGAAATAAACCCATCATCGAAATAATAGCATATCTATTCAACAAGAAAACATAAGTGTATACAGACAGATTTTTGACTAGTATACTACGCTTTTCTTACATACCGAGAAAATGCAATTAGCCAATTCAATCCTTGTGCTTTTACTTTCCATTGGGATATTATGTATATCAAGCGTAGCTGGTGAAAAATGTTCCTGTTTCTGCTGTCCTGATACATCAATCGATTGTGATATTGTTGAACATCCGGTACTTTTTGTCCCATCATGTACAAGTGGTATATGTTCCACTAAATGCAAGCAAACATATCCGGTCGATTGTAATAGTACACAATCCGAAATCGTGGCTATTTGTGTTTCGAGCGCTTCAATTGTCTTTAATCGATATACAATGTTGACCACATTTATTCTTGCTTTTTCAACTATGATATACACTGTTTTTTAAACAAGGCTTTTTATTCGAAGTTGAATATGTGAATATGTTTGTAACTGTTCTTTTTTTTGCTCATCCTAACAATAGACACGTATTCAGAAAAATCGTCATGCCATCAGATTTTTCGTTTGTAGCTACTAAATCGGTTTTACCATCTTTATTGAAATCACCTACTAACAACGCAGTAGGTTGAGTGCCTACTCTATACTTTGCCAATGTCTGTAAGTAGTACGCTCACATTTCTTCCGTAATACGTATATGTCAATCACATTCTATACCGGAAAAAATGTTCTGAACATTGGACTACTGACACTACCTGATGAATTCTATTTTTCGATCATCGCTATACCCTTACCCACACCCTCATTACTCGATAAATGGCGTAGTTGTCAAATTTGTCCGTTCTGTACTCACTTTTTTGTATTTGCTTCAACCTTGATTAGGATAAAGCCAACTGACAAAACTCTTTAAATCAACTAGGAAAAAATGCCAACGCAAAGGATTATCCGGCTTGTCCAAGCGTAACGTTGTGACATTTTGACACACGATTTCCCCAATATCTCAAAAACTATAAACGCTAGAGAGTTCGTTCAAACGTCATTCGATGTAGCTTGGCATACTCTATGTTCACTATAAAAATGAATGATTTCCATCAATCACTCGATTTTCCAGGAAGATTCTTAGGTCGCGTAACGGTGTGACACAAAAGGACCCTCAACCTCGAGCGCCCATGATTAATCCTTGATTTCCTGCGAAACTTAAAATACAAACGTAGATTGGTAATAACCAGTTTTATAGAGCTTTTTACGCGCTACACGATGGTGAAAAGAAAATTCTCCCATCTTCTTTTATGAGGTAATAAATGCCAAAATACAAACGTAACGGTGTGACATTTTTCGTAACGGTGTGACACAGTTTTTTATCAGTCATTTTTGGGGCACTTAACATAATCAGATTGACTTGATTTTTTTATGAGTGAGTCCTTATGAGTAACAAACGGTTCTGTAAAAAATTCAGACCGATCCACAGAAGTGGGAACTCAGAACCGGACCAGAAAGTTGGAAACTATTTACAAGAGTATAGAGTGCTCCTAGCTACCAAAATGGAAACCAAGTAACTCATTTTGTAGAGAATGAAATTCTGCATCGAATGGTTTGTCTTAACGCGTTTTCTGAAAAACTTTTTCCATTAAAAAAACTCAAAATACGATTTTCAGAAAAAGAAAAACGTGATTTTAGAAGAGAAAATCTGATTATTTTTAAAAACGGATGTCAGATTCGTAACCAGCGTTAAAAACTGCGTCTGACAGCCTATTCAAATCTGTTCAACTCGAAAAAAAAAATTTTCGAAACTTGATCAGCGAAGTGTCACTTTACGTGGACAAGCCGTATCATCAAATTATCTATGCGTACTAAAGTAGCTGAGTCAATGTTGTTTTTCTTGAAGAAAGATGAGTCATTAACAAAAAGTCTCGTGAAGCAAGTTTCAGTTCTATTTTTTTCCAACTTCATTAATCGTGGTAAAGGCTCTTTGAGATGCGTGCGACAACAACGATACCTGGTATCGTTGCAGTAAGATAACATAGTGCAGTTTCGTATATATGAATCTTTTTTTGCCTACCTTGCTTTATGTCTTATCAATAAACATATTGTGTATAACATTTCGAGAATTAAAGCGTCTACTTGATGGTATTCTTTCACGTTCTTTTCGTATCAAATCTGCTAGTTGTTGCCAGTAAGCAAGTAGTCATTTCCAATGTTCTTCCTCGGTTGGACACAAATGGATCCTACGTCGATGCACACGATGGTTGTTTGGTTAAATTTGATAACACCTACTTTTTGTATGGCACAGTTTATGGTAAATGTCATCAGTCCACGACAATTTGCGATGCTGTGTGTGGTTATTTGAACAACACGTTCGCTTTATATACTTCAACAGATCTTGTCAATTGGACATTCATCAGCAATAACGTGGTGCCTGAAGTGACTAAAGATAATAATCACATTAATTACTGGATGCCAAACGTCGGCTATAACACCCGTGCAAAGCAATACGTAATGATCTACTGGTCAAGTAGATACGGCTTTCAAAATTCCATCGTTGCTCTTGCTGTTTCTTCAACGCCGTTTGGGCCGTTCGTGAATGTCGCACCGTTGGAAATGCAAGGTGGAAAAGTCATTAGTAGTACTACTGGATTATTTGTCGACGATGACAATACAGCTTATGTTCGATACAACACTCGTGATTCGCCGTTGCGACATGTGATAGAAAAACTTTCGCCAGATTGGATGACAAGCACCGGTCAGTTTTCGATTATCTTTCAAAAGCAAGATTATCCTTGGTTTGAAGGTGGAGGCGTTTTCAAACGAAAAGGAGTCTATTACACAATGCTATCCACCGATTGCTGTTTCTGCCAATGGGGAGCAGATGCACGAACGTTTACTAGCACCGATGTTCTTGGTAATTGGACTTATATTGGTCAATTAAATTACTGTGCTGACGGAAAAGCTCCACCCGACCATGTTGACGGTATGACTGTGAATCCGTGTTCGATTTCCGATCCCTACGGTACAAATTTTACCATTCCAGCTCAACAGTTCAATGTAGCCACGTTATCGATATCATCTCAAGAAACTCTCTACATGTACTACGGTGAAAGATTTCGTTCGAGCGCAGATGGTATCAAAGGTCACGATTTTCAAGCTTGGATACCAATCGAATTCACGGATAATGATATTCCAAAACCAATGAAGTTCTATGCTAATTTTACTATTAATATTCAAGAGGAACATATGTAAATTTAGTCTTTTAGTATTGATTTTATTTTGATTGAATATGCTAACAGACCTTGAACAGCAACTAAAAGAAAAAGCACCGGAAATTGCAATTAGCTAAGCGAATTTAATCTTATAATTCAATGTATCTAAAATTAGAAAGTTAGATTAGACAGCTTTTTAATGACATATATAAATCTACGTAGAAAAGTATTCACAATTCACATCAAAACTTCAGATTTGATCTCCCATATAAAAATGTGTGATTCTACAGCTGCATTGTTGAGCATGATTGCTCCGCTAGTGACTATTTATTTGGGTTTTCCCATGCTTTTTCTTGGTTTTGTTGGCAATCTCTTGACTTTACTTGTATTTCTCAGTCTTGAGACCTTTCGACAAAGTTCATGTGCATTCTATTTAACAATGGCGTCTTTTATCAATACATTTCATTTATTTACTGGTTTATTAACTTTCATCGTAATCAATGGAATTGGAGACAGTTGGTTGAATGCTTCGTTAATTTATTGTAAATTTCGCCAATATTTTACTCAGGTATGTATAATGACGTCTATGTCGTGCATGTGTTTGGCGACAATTGATCAGTTCTTGGCAACACAGTCGAATGTTCGTTGGTACCGATTCAACAATGTCAAATTGGCTCGATATATCTTCTTGGGTCTACTTTTATGTTTAGTGTTTCTATTGGTTCCTTATTTAATATTCTACAACCATATTATATCAGCCAGTACGGGAAAAGTCGTTTGTGCTATCACAAATGCCATCTTTTCGAAATATAATGATTTTGCTCAATCACTCTTTGTCTTAATTATTATACCAATGTTCATTATGACTGTATTTGGATTGTTAGCGTATCGAAATGTTCAAAATATATCTTATAGGACAATACCATTAGTTCGACGAGAGTTAGAAAAACAACTAACATCGATGGTTCTTGTTCAAGTGTTCTACAATGTACCTGTCATGACACCAATGTTAATTGCAACCTTTTATAACGGCGTTGCAGGCAGTACACTCAACGCATGTGATAGAATTAAAATGGGTATTACTATAAATTTATGCATTCTTTGGTATTATTTATTTGCAGTCGTAAATATCAGTCAACTTGAAATGTCAATTGAGAAAATTAAAAGGAGATTTTCTAATTTTTTAGGGTGCATTCTATATCTATATAAGTGTATCGAAAAGATTTCGCCAACAATTGATTTATGTTCTGTTTAATATGCTTTGGGAACAATTTCGTCGACGTTTCAAACACAATCTAGTAGAGCCACAAAAACAATAAATTTTTATACAAGGCCTCAGCTTTAGTATTTTAAAACAAACGCGCAGATATTCAGCTTGTCTATTAAAGTATTATAATAAAGAAGACATTTCATTTCAGCTTTATTCTAATATATAATCATTTGATGTAATTTGACAGTTCTTATTTACCCATAGAAGGTCATCATAGTTTGTTTGTTTCAAATAAAGTCATAAAAATGAACGAAAAAATTAGCAGTTCAAATGTCAAAATGAATAAACGACGAAGTCATTGATTAAACCATTATTCAACAGGTTTCACACGTGCTTCTTTGATATAGTCTGAGGACACGTGGTTGATAAGAGAAATTGTATACTTATAGCTTATATAAATTAGTTCTGCGTCATGTCAAAAAATGAATCGTTTATATGTTTTTGTTAAGTACGTGAATGTTTTATTATTTATCACAAATGTGTAAGATAAAAAAGAATATCCATAGCAAGACAATGTCATAGACAAAAAACTATGTCTGTGATTATCATTTCATACCAGTAATTTTACCGAACGCTGCGTTACAAAACAAAACGATCATCGGTATTGCTAACATCGACATCGATGCTAATATTTGTTGGCCGTGCGATGATCCACTTGTGTGGGTGCTATTGCACGATCTTTGAATGTAACTATTCTCATCAGGACACTGGACAGGATACTTATTTATGCACAATTGTCTATTACATAAGGAACAATCTGTCACATCCACTATTGGTTGATCTACTAGCGTGCAATTGAAATTCCATGGTTGAACAAGACAACAGGCGCATCGACAGTCAAACCCATATGAAAATGATAAGTAAATCGTCAGAAATATACTTGCTATGATGATAGACTTCATTTTATCTAACTCGTCAGTAATTGTGTATGAAATGGATCGACGAGAAGAGAAAGAGCAAAGACAAACTTTGCAAAGCCGCTTTTATTAGAGATCGATGACTAATAGTTATTTAGTTACTCATAGACAATTTGTCTTTTTATGACTAATCTTTATCATCTATTGAAGAACAAAAGAAAAACTGGCTGACGAATAATTGAGTGGATGTTATTTCAGCCATTCGTACTCGTTTTATAGGACATATTTTTGTGAGGTGGAATTTATAATTCGATACGCGCTCTTTGTGTTTGTCCTTCGTAATCAAATTACCATCGACAAACGAAATCTTTAGAAGAAATGGCCGATTCAAAAAAATGTTGGTTCCATTCATACTTTCTCGTGTTTATCTTTGCTCCTCGTACGTTCTTTTCCTGCAATAAGACGAAAAATATCTTATTTTTCCATATTCAAGCGAAACTAACTAGTTTCAACATACTTATCTTCAAACGGCAACTAGACGTCAGTAAATAGTGGATTCGTTGACAGAAAACTCGTCGGAAAAGTAGACTGGTCAGCATATTCACTGGAAACGACTTGGCAAAGTTTAGATAATAAACAACAAGCGTCAGTTTGTCCAAAAACACTTCAAATGCGTGCCTTGAACTATGTCTGTGTTGATTAGATGTCCATAAATAGTAAATTAAAAATCCGCAACGAAAGCATGTCAGTAACATTCCTAATCCAACTTGTACAACCAGAATCGTTATCAAATGGTGATCGACTACACGAGATATGCGCGAATTTCTCTTACTGCATAACATCTTCATTCGATATCCCAGTGTTCGAACGCGTCTTAAAGTGATCAACGTGCAACTAAACATGATTCCGTATATGAGAAATGGACTGATTGATAAACTGTATAGCGTCATAAATTTTGTATAAAAACCTTCCCGAGGCAAACATTGATATATCATATGATCCGTCTCTTTCGAATGTAATTCGTAGAGGATGAGGATGTGCGCAGTGGAAAGTAGAGCAAGTAAAAACGTTACAATTGCTACACGCCAAGCAATGTGCATTTTACTCAACTGGCGCCATTCGGACGAATTAGACGTCGATAAACATCGATCTATTGATGCGACCATTAGAAAAGAAGTTGATAGAGTCGGCAGAGCGACAACTAAATAGATTCGACATTTACAAAAAACATTCGACTCAGTCGGTAATCTGTTTGTATAGTGATCCTGCATGATACGTACTGTTCCACCAAATAAAACATACATCATATCGAACACAGTCGAACATAGAAAATAGAATGCACAGGGGTTATAACGTAACTGTTTCGAAGTAAATGTCAGCAAATTGCAAAGACCGCCGAGTGTTCCGATGATAATAGTTAAGAATGAAGCATAGAACGTAATCCAATTAATAATATCATAGAGAATTTCCGGATTATTTCCAATCATGATATCTCTAAAACATATATAAATGACGATTTTCTACACCCTTTTTTGTCATGCACTTCGTGTGCAAAATGCGCGTTTGATCAAAACAAATTATAAAAATCATCGTCTGAGTGATTCCTGAAATTACAGAACAATAACATGATGGTCTTGATATACGAAGTTGTTCTCGTCGACGATATCTAGAATGAATGCAACAAATGTGTCCACGCTCATCGAAAGTCATGAATAATGATATTCTGTTGGCACTTTTATAGAATCCAATTAGAGCTCAACCGGATTTTCTTACAAAAATGTTGGAACGACGCAAAGTGGAGGGAGAAAGAGAAAGAGAGAATAAGCGGAAGAGAACACGTTCTGGCATGATTAAAGTATGTGTTTATAAGCATGTTCAGACGATTATGTTCTTCATGCTCTTGTTGACTCAAGACATAATTTAACGGTGGATTTATTATAATCAGTTCTGCATCCTTTCATCCATACCGTCTATACTAAAGCTGTGTAGGCGAAGATGAGATTTTGCCAGGTATCTCATATTCTATTTCTTAGCCAACGGAGACTACATCAGCTATTTAACGAGTGTTTACTATTAATGATCTCATAGAAACCATATTCTCTTTCATTCAGACACCGTGAGTATGCACACAACGGACAAACCAACAGAGCAAGATCGATAGTTTTTTGCTGATCTTTGTACGGTAAGTTCAAATGTCCTGAGAGATATAATTGACATTTACTGGAAACACATGAAAACAAAACTAAATGCCGAATGTAGATAAAGAGATTAACATTAGATTTAATCGGGTGACGAAAAGAGAAAAATACTCTTGATCGAGTCGTCATTTTTGGTAGACTACGGATTGAAAATTCAATATGCGAAAGATCTGTTTCATCATTATTGTTCTCGTGCACTGCTCAGCAGAAACTCAAACAGTTGACCCAGAAGCAATAGTCAATGTTCGAATTGAAGGGGACGAAAATACTATTTTCGAAGCATTTATCTTATCGACGGTAAAGACAATCACAACATCGTCTGGTGGAACTCATAGATGCGATGGAACCAACAACAATGCGAGTGCAATACCTGTTCCCACTATGACAAGTAGTTTAGACATAGCTGGGAGTCAAGAAGGTTTTACATGGGATGGGTACGGCTTACATTAGCAAAGTATACCAGTAGAACGGATCTTTGTTTTTTGTAGGACATATTCTACACTGTATGACGACTACACAATCGTACGTATTGGAAATACTTCTCAAACTAGTTCGAAATTTTGGAGTACATTTGTCGATTACGAATTTACACAAGTTGGAGGTTGTCAACAAAAAGTGAAACATGGTCAACATCTTCTTT
Source organism: Adineta ricciae (assembly GCA_905250025.1). Taxonomy (NCBI): domain Eukaryota; kingdom Metazoa; phylum Rotifera; class Eurotatoria; order Adinetida; family Adinetidae; genus Adineta; species Adineta ricciae. Next base: position 106,784 of record CAJNOJ010000132.1, read on the forward strand.
TTGCTTTCGATGGCTACAATAAAGCACATTTTCTCAAACTGGAGACGTCGAACAGTATCATTCAAATTGGAGATTCTCTTACAGTGTTGGTTACCGATGGACGAACTGGAGAGCCAATTCATAGTGCAACTGTGGGCGGGATGCTAACGAACGCTACGGGACACGCGCAAGTTACATTTAAAAATTTAGGAGCACAGAGACTCAAAGCTGAACGTCCGGATTCGATCCGTTCTAACACGCTTGTGATCACGGTTACTGCGTAAATAGATCATTTTTCAATCGAATCAGTTTTTGCGCTACATACAAAAAGGATTAAGAAGAACTATTTAATAAAATATAATTCCTCACTATTTCATGCATATATGACATTTGTTATGCAAAGGGTAAAACAGATGCAACTATTTACAATACGACTCTTTCGAAAGCAATAGACAAATATAAGGTAATCTGCGATTATGGATCTTTCATTTCAGAAAGACGAAATGTACAAGAGTAGTCAGTCACTTGACACACTTGTTTCGAAGGATAATTCGCAATCAAAATGGTGGCGAAATTCTCAATATCGGACCATCTTCATTTTTCTCACCATCATCTTAGCATTACTCATTATTATACTATCGCTAATGCTTAAATACATGGTTTTCGCACCGATGAAACCTGAAACTATCGTGACAACAATACCAGACGGTACACATCAGTGGAGTAAGTCTTTTAATGAGATACTTCGCATTGTTGATTTATTTGTTTAGAATGGAGTGCCACTCACAAGAATATGAACGTCGGTCGAAAATTCCATACAGCATCCGTATTGAAGAATGGAAAAGTTTTAGTTATCGGTGGTTTTTATCATGATATTCTGAATAGTGTTGAATTGTACGATCCGTTAAAAGACAGTTGGTCATCTGCGATTTCGATGACTTATGGACGGTACATGCATACAGCATCTCTTTTGACTGATGGAACAGTATTGGTCATTGGCGGTAATGACGGTTATACTGGTCAGAATAGCACCGAACTGTACGATCCATCCACAGAAACGTGGACGACAGTGGACAGCATGAATCACGGTCGAATAAAGCACACGGCATCGGTTTTGAAAAACGGGAAAGTATTAGTTACCGGTGGAAAACACGGAGATGATTATCATAGAAGTGCTGAATTGTATGATTCATCAACAAAAGGTTGGACAAGTGCTGGTTATATGAGCGATGCTCGTGTAGAACACACTGCAACGATGTTAAACAATGGAAAAATATTACTAACGGGTGGACATAATCTTCGTGCATTGAATACTGCTGAACTGTATGATCCATCGACAGGAATTTGGACAACTACTGGCAGCATGAATCATGCGCGATATTCTCACACAGCATCTCTTTTGACCAATGGAAAAGTCTTAGTAGCCGGTGGTCTTAATTCCAATGGAGCTTTGGACAGTGCTGAACTATATGATCCTTCAACGGAAATCTGGACGACGACGGCAAATATGAATTACACACGATGGTATGCTACAGCATCGGTATTAGCAAACGGGAATGTAATGGTAACTGGAGGAGCCAATGATCACGTATTGAACACTGTGGAACTATATGATCCTTCAGTGCAGACTTGGACGACTGTTCACAACATGAACGGTGCACGACATTTGCATACAGCGTCCGTGCTAAAAAACGATATGGTGATAGTAATTGGTGGACGAAATTCTGATATAACTTTGAATACTGCTGAGTTTTATTCATTAGTTTAAACCAGTATTATGAATGACCCTTTGAAGAAAGTGGGTGAAACATTAGCCGTGCATATTAGTGTGTTTTAGTCCTCAAGTTTTTCATGTATAACTGCCACATCAACATCCATAGATTCTTCTTTCTTTTTAGTTATCTACACTTTTCACAATCGCCCCACTATTCTTGTCGCGTGGACTATGAAAATAAATACTGATATGCCGACTTCTTGATAATACGGACGAATCCGGAGGGAACGTTTCGTTTTTGTTCGCCAGCAGAGTTTGAGAATGAAAGAATGAGAATATTATATAGTGACGAAAAATCGAAAGTTGGCGGTGACAATTATTCGTAGTTGTATGAGAAGAAAACTGGCAAACATAAATCATCACTGTTGAGCTTTATTTCAGTGTAAGTGTAAGAAGTCTTTCTAGTATATTATCTTAATAATTCAAACAAATTACAAATTACCAACAAAAAAATGTCTCACAAATAAAGTTGAAAAGAAAAGAAAACATAGTTTTGTTCCTTGTAATGCGTTGCCATCACATTTACCTTCATTAATATGGTCTTGCTTTGATGTATCGCATGACAAATACTGTTTTGAGCAACGTATTTCACAATCAATGTCAGTACAAAAAGTATTATTTTCATAGTAAATAATTCCTATGAGTTTCGGTGTGCATCTTGTATATCGAGGATCATAACAACAGTTGCAAAGACATTTTCTCGATTTTGCTGTAAGCTGCTGCGTTTTGAACGCTGCATTTGGTTCACTATCAATTTGCGTTATCCAAAGGAAACAGATCAATAGAATAGCTGTTGAAACCTTCATTTTGATTTTCGTTCGTTGTGTACTTGCAGATAGATTTGGTGCGAACCTTAGTATTTATAGAGGGTAGGAGTTTCGTTTTATCATTATTCTTATCAAAACTATCTTACTGTAGTCATTGTCATTGACGTCAATCGTGGACGGCAAAGATTATGTTTATACTGCTTTAGTTCGATCGATCATTGATGTGTCTATTCCATTTTCGAAATGAAAAAAAGAAGATTTCCAACGTAAAAATTGTTTTTTACTACCGCTCTTAAGTTGTATACTTAAAGGTATGACATTATTTTTATTTCTTGATCACGCACTTAGAAGTTACTCCATACACATATTGAAATAACATCAAAGAGTGAAATAATTCCAGCAGCATTTCATCTGACTCATAGTTGGAAAAATAGCAGTATTTTAGAGGGATTGAATTTTGTTGGTATTTTCCACAATGTGCATCGCACTATTTATATTGCGATATTCAGATCGGATTTTAATAAAAATTTCCAAAAGGTGAATAGCATGGCTCTAGAAATACATCAACAAGAACAAATCCAAGTGAGTATGATAGGCGACACAGCAGTCGTGGCAGTGGCACAGCGAAGCACCATCGAAATGGGTATGCCTCGAAGGGCCTCGAAATTGGCATTTATTCGAAATACGTATCCAGCTCATTACAACCATGTTGTACGTAATATGAATTCGCTCAATCATCAGACAAATACAAAGGCGAAGCATTCGATGCGCGGCGGACATTTTCTGCTCTATCGTTATATCATATTGCTTGCCATTATATTATGTTTAGTCTTCGGTGTTATCAGCATTTATGTCAAAGGATGTGCATCAGTCCCGTTCATTCTTACAGTGGTTTACATCGCCATTAGTATCTATAATATTGTTATTTATATAAAAAATCGACCACTTCTCAATCCTCTTTTGGCGATACCAGTACCAAGCGACATTCTACCTGAATTCATGAATGAGTTTTATACTGTGCCTATTAATGCTACTGTTCTCACTGGAGCAATTGCGGCTTTCGTAAATCCAGCTGTGATCGCAGCAGCCGTTAGGAAAGATAATGTTCAACTGTGTGAAATACAAATCATGTTATACGATGATCTTTACCTACGTCATTGTCGATTTCCGTGGGAAATTATCGTTCATTTGCTCATATTCATTGTCTTATTCTTCTTGGCAATTGGTTTTGTCAGTGCTAAAGCGTCGTCTTGAACCACATATAAATACAAATTTTATTACTCGAAGAACTATTCTGAACGCTCCTCACTAAATATCTCAGTTAATTAGGCGTGAATGCGCAAAACAATGTGTACCATGTATTTCACAATACGCTGGTGTCGAGCGAGACAGAATGACTCATGCTTATATGTGTACATTTTTCAATTTTTTCATTCCATTGTTGTCTGCTTTTGTCACATTGCTGGTTTTTTTCCCTTTTTTCTTCCCTGCCTACATAAATTGCGCGTATTTCGACCGTAAAACAGCCATTTGTTCACTTTTTTTCCCATTATTTAATAACTATCAGGTTTGGAATACAACTAGAGGAAGACTTTATTCAGATATCGATTATGTATTCTTATCCCTAAGTTGTTGTCTAGTTAGCAATTTGCTATCGATTAGTCACCTCACTCGTGCCAGATATAGATTGAATAGATGAATATTTTATCTCCAATCAGAATCAAAGTTGTATATAATCATTATATTATTAATAGTGGAATAAACATTAGTTTTGCAAAATTGTTTGAATATAGGATGAAGTATTCCTAGATTTTTCAGTATATTAACATATTGTAGAAAAATTGCTTTTATTAATCGAGTGTTTTAAATTATCAGTATTCAATAGAGTCTCTAGATATATAGAAACTTATTTACTAGTTTGACAGTTGTCAGCCTTATACGCGCATGCATACAATTATACTACACTCCCCATGGATTTGCACCAATGCACATTGATCTCTTTTTTTTGTCTTATTTTAGTAAACAAGGTTTCACCACCTTTTACCGGCGGTTTCAAAACAGCATAGTACCAGTAGAACGGTGCTTACACAAACTTGCCTGACACGAATCAAAAGATTATTTGTACGTCACTAGCATCATAGACACATGGCTGACGATAAAGAATTGATGTCACGCGTAGAAGAAATTCAAACTCTAGCTCAAACCAATGAAGATATGATGAAGCAAATCGATAATATGGGATCAAGAGTAGTTAACCTTACGACCTACGTCATAAGGTGCAACTACGGTATATTTACGGTTAAAGAAGTTCAGGAAGCTCAAAACGCAAATCAGATTGTCAACAACTGGCGTGAAAATATCCAGCTAACTGAAATTGAAGATATATTCAATGACAAAATTTCTTATACTTGTTCTTCGTACGGGCAACTAAAAACAGTCAATTCGGCTATGGCTCGAGTCGTTAAAAAATATAAATTGTTTGGAAGTAGTAGAACAGCTCTGGGCGAAATTTACAAATTCGCGAAGAACTTTCGTGTAATAAAAGCAGTATTAGAGAGAATAATTGCATTACTTAACAATGGTGGCGGTGGTCGTATGGATAAGATACGAGAACGGTTGGACAATCTTAACAATGAAATGAAAGCACTTCGTACTACATATACAAATATTCAATTTTCTTAGAATGGAGTGCCCCACTCTAGCCGAGTATCGCAAGCGAACATACAATTTTTATTTGAATCAGCCATTTTTTATACAAGAAAATCATGAAATAAATAATTTCACTTCCTTTAGGTTACCTTATCATACGAAATATCGATTGCACGTTTTTTTCCTCATTTTGTTTTTACCTACCTCATTACATCCCTGATTTATTGCTTTTTTTCACCAATCTCTGCGTAAGAATCAATCAAACGAATAGTCATGCCTTCGATCACTATTTAAATATGAAATAGCAATTGCCTATTTTCATTTACAAAATGTCTTTCAAGTATGTTGTTTTCGATAATACTTTCCATTTGGAATGAATCTGATCTTCTTTTATAGTTCATATTACAATTGGAATTCGTATCAACATGTTATTGATGCATCTAAACGCCCGAGAGCAGTGACGATAAATGAGCAAAATCCTGAAATCGTCTTGAAAAAGATAGATCAATGGTTGTCTCAACACTATCCTGGTTTTCAAATCAATCACGTCGAAATAGTCAAACCGGATCGTCGAGTATATGCTCGGGCTAGTTTTCGTACAGCAGATCGTCAGGAAAAAACTGTTCTCTTCGATGTCACCGCTGCAGCACAGAGTTATATGAATACAATGATGCGAATGTTTTCTCCTGGAACAGTCGTTCGTCTATGGCCAGGAGCAGGCTCAAGAGCAACACGATATGAACTTCTTATCTAACGTCAGCCGATGACGAACTAGTTTTTCTTCTTCGAATCAAAATAAAATGAATACGCATGAGCGTGCAAAAAATTTTAAATCTCAAAAGATACTGTGTATAAAAATTGTCCAGGACAGCTTTACCTGTTGTTTCCATGTTCAAATTCTACATCTGTGATGTGGAATCAAATATTAAATGGCTCGAGAAAGTTTGATTAGCTCGATATAATAAAGAGCAATTCCAGTAACTTCAACAGAACTGTAATTGGAAAAGCATCTAAACACCGATGAAGAAAGAGACAAAGGAATTCTTTCGAGTATGACCTATTTAAAACATGTTTAACGCCATTATATAGGTCACCAAAGATAAGTTAATCTGTAAACGGTAGACTTTGAATAATTTTTTTCCACATGCATATTATGTTTATGTTCAACGTATATCATCTCGAGAATGTGGCTAAGATTGCATTTACAAATAGGCGATACCTAGTTTTTCCTAGTCAATTTATTTCATTAATGACTAAAAGGAGAACGAATCAATACAAAATAAGCGAAATGTTTTCTTCGAGTGTCTATTTGTTTCACGAAATCGATAGTCTTCTTCTTATTTAATTGGCATACTATCCATAGGTATTTAATCGTCCGTCGATAGACTATATATTTCCGGTGTGACTTGAGCCCCGTGATCCACATCATTGCCACCAATAACCATCACGTCTCCATTGGCTAGCACCGTCGCTGTGTGACTTTGTCGTTTGTAATGCATACTGTTCGTACTTGTCCATTTTCCTGTCGCGGGATCATACAGCTCCGCATTATTTGAAGAGGCGCCAGTGTCATCTTGTCCACCAGAAACTAAGACTTTTCCATTGTTCAATAAAGATGCAGCATGCCCAAATCGTCCTCGAACCATGGCACCAGTAATTGTCCATGTTTCAGTCGATGGATCAAACAGTTCGGTGGTGTTTAAAACATCATCATTATCATCTATTCCACCAACGGCTAACACTTTACCGTTCGTCAGTAATGTGAGAGTGTGAAGATATCGCTTGTATTTCATACTGGCCACAGCTTTCCACGTACCTGTCGATGAATCATATAGTTCTGCGTTGTCTATGGTATTAAATGGAAGGTCATGTCCACCGGTTACTAAAACGTTGCCATTTTTCAGCGCAGCTGCCGCATGCCATTTGCGTTCATATTGCAAATTTGTAGTCTGTGTCCATGATTCCATTTTTGGATCATATACTTCAGCAGTGTTCGGTTGATCATCGGATCCACCAACAACTAGAACATTTCCATTTCGTAATAAGGTTGCCGTGTGAAAGCACCGTTGAACATTCATCTGATTGGTAGGTATCCAGAATCCTGTTGATGCTTCGTACAATTCACACTGACTCATGAGGCCTTCGACATTATTCAAAGGTGCTGGTGTACCAGCATATCCTCCAGCAATTAGGACTTTGCCATTTTTCAAAGTAGTTGATGTATGAAACCATCGACAATCAGTCATGTCAAATGTCTTCGTCCAATTTTTAGTTGTCGGATCGTATAGTTCTCCCGTGGAGCAAACATCATCACCTATTCCACCACTGACTAACACCTTTCCATCTGGTGATAAACTTGCTGCTTGATACATGCGCGGATTACTTAATTGACCAGTCTCAGTCCATTCTAAAGGCAAACGAAAAAAAAAACAGCTTGCCGATGTTCGCCAGCGACCAATCACTGATCTTACTCGATTGTTTAATTGCTGTCCTTGATCTAAAACCAACAGGAGTTGCACTTCCGAGATTTGTCGATATAACAACGAGTAATGTCGACAACACCAGCAAGAGAGTGTCTAAAGATTATTCGCAACGCACTATTATGAGAAATATCCAAAAAGGAGTTATTTACTGCGTATTGATTTACTGTGCATCTTGTGTTTTACAAAGGTGAACTGAAATAAAGAAAAAAAAAGGAATGAGTTCCTTCGCGTTTGACCTATTTGATACTTATTTAACGCGGTTATATGGGTCAAAAAAGGCATCAGTACTCTTTACAGTAGACCTCCAATATTTAAATATGAAACGTTATCTCTCTATGCAGTGTATATAGAAAACCTAAGTAATATCATTCTCGTTCTTTTGTCAAAATATAAAATAAAGATAAAATATAATTCATATTTACTCTCAAATGGATTCAAAATAACTCATGTATAGAAGGCCATTGATGGCGAGAATGCAGGGGGTAAGAAGGAGAAAAACAAATATCCCTATTAAAATTAAAGTAATGCTACGTAAATACAACAAGATAGTTCACTGATACTTTCTAAATTTATATTTACAATTGAAATAAAAGTTGGAGAAAACGAATTTGTCCATTGTTTATAACCAAACTGGAAGAACGAACGTTTGGTTTCTCAGGCTTTTAGAAAATAATGATCAAAACGGTGAATAAATTTCTTTTCATTCGATCATAATTTTTAATGAGTGAACAATACACTCGTTCAGAAACACCAACCAGCTGATGTATTTCTTTATGGTATGTTTTTTCTCTCTAATATTATCAGTGCCAAATGCCGCCGTTAAAATCTGTCGAAATGCATTTTTCATACCTTTATTTTCTTGTATTTATATGTGGAATGTCTTCTTGCACCTGGATGCATCTATTCAGTCATGCATTCGGGAATGCGCTGCTGAACAGGACTGCTAAGGGAATGTAACAGTAAATGTTTATTTGTGATCGGAAAAATCGTGTTAGAATTGTTTTTATTTATAACTAACTATCAGATGCTCATCTACTGTAATAATCACCTACGAAGGTATGTATATCACATTCCATAGTAGAAAAGCAATATTATTCAATGGATTTTAGAAACCACTCTTCCAACAACAGCTGCTGATTTGGATAAAACAAATAAGATTAATATCGAGTTTCTCTTTATCATTTATTAGTAATGAATAAGAATTTAGTGAGAAAGGACGATGGGGAGAAACTGGTTCTTACGTGGGTGGAACAGACAATGGCTATCTCGCGGAGTAGGATCAGAGCAGCTCAATTACTCAAATAATCTACAATGCCAATTACATTTACGTTCTGTTTAACATTGGCTCTGCTTCAAGGTAACAATTTAATGAAGCAAATGTCGTCCCAGCGCCCTTTTTGTATTTCACCGATCGTGACAAGTGCTACCTCTTTGGATACAAATCAAACTTTACGTTCATGTGGTAATTTATCAGCATAAATTATCTGGTCGATCGTTACAAAAATCAAAATGACAATGCTGTCGAATCGCCAACATTTTTAGATCACGTCTGCATTGATGCTCAACAATACTCGTTTTCTGCATGTTCACATTAAGATGACATTTGGAACAGCGCTTATGTAGATAAAATAGCCCTAATCGCACATCGTTTAATTCAACTGATTGCAATCCAATGTTTTATTCAAGGTTTTCAGTTATTTCAATCCGACGTAAATGCCTGCATCTCCTCATTGCATGACTGTATTACCACTATTCTGTGATCGAATGAATTTCTCAAAGATATAAAAACAAGCAACCAAGTGCGAGCGACGTTTGAGTTCAAGAAAAATATCATAAGCCGTTTTGACAGAAAGGTAAGACACGATCTTTTCACTGGTAAAAATAATTATTCACTCCAATGCTCATCTCGAATAACATTCTATTCACTTTTATCGACGAAGCATAACAATCTGCGTCTAATAAGCGTGTTAACTATACCATCACACCAAATGTTTAATTCACACGAACACGAACGGAACTACTGCTAAACGACTACATTCCTATCTAGAAGAGCGAAGTTCACGAAAACGTTAATAAAGAGATAAACAGAGAAACGGGAAATTCAACTGAAAGAAAAAAATACAATTAAACACCAATTCCATGACTTCATCAAAAACCAATATAACAATTCCTGATATGAAAGATCTGGCTGAGACAATTTGTTAATTTCCGCTATAAATTGACATGTTGACAGCGGTTTTTACACTTAAGACGAACCTGAAAGTACTTTCTCTTTGCTGAGCCTTCTGTGGGTTTTCAATATGTGCAATTCTACTATTGCAGTCTTCGATTCTGTTACTCAACAAACGATTATTTACTTTGGTTTCTCCCTTTTTATTCTTGGTCTCATTGGCAATCTGTTGACTCTCCTTGTATTCCTCAGTCTCGAAACATTCAGACAAAACTCCTGTGCATTCTACCTCACAATCATGTCTTTTATCAACACGTTTCACTTATTCACTGGTTTGTTAACTTTCATCATGATCAATGGTTTTAAAATCAACTGGACCGATGCATCAGTGGCCTATTGCAAATTTCGTGCATTCTATATTCAGACATGTGCAATGATATCTTTGTCATGCATGTGCTTGGCGACAGTCGATCAGTTCTTGGCAACGCAGTCTAATCGTCGCTGGCATCGATTCAATAGCATCAAAGTAGCTAGGTCGGTTGTTACAGGTATAGCTATATGTGTAACTGCATATTGTATTCCTTTCCTCGTATATCGTGGTCATACGACATCAAGCAGCACAGGTCAAGCGATTTGTGACATTACAAATAATGTCTTTGCAAGTTATCGTATTTTTCATAACTCTTTCCTCGCGGGTATTATTCCATTGCTCATTATGAGTATATTTGGTCTGTTAGCATATCGAAACGTTCAGCAAATAGCCTATCGGACAATACCATTAGTCCGACGTGAATTAGACAAACAGTTAACATCAATGGTCCTTATTCAAATTTTCTACAACGTTCTTGCTATCACACCGTCATTAACCGTAGGCCTTTATTATTTGATCTTAGACAAAACGCTCGATGCATGCAGTAAAACAATATTAAACATTCTCTTAAATCTGTTAGCCGTTATCTATTATTTTTACTATGTGGTGAGTACGAGCCGAAATTTACCGAAAATCAAAATATAATCTCATATATTTCAGGGTTCATTCTATATCTACGTATGTGTATCGAAAAGATTCCGTCATCAACTGATCTACGTATTATTTACAGTGCATGCGAATCGTTTTCGCCAACACAACAATCGAATCAAACCCGTAGCACAGTGACTCCACCTCCTCTCAACGCTCCGTGTACCCATGTAACTCTGAGTCAGTATAAACGCAAATGAGTCGTTTCACTCCACATGTTATTATCAAAAAGCTCCTATCATAGAAGTACTTTGTGCGTGGTATATTTCGTCTTTAGTTCGTGAATAAATGCATATTTCATCTGAGAGAGGTTTTGTCTTTATATTCAACGGTGTCGAAATTTCTGTAGAAATGCGTTTGTTAACAAGAAAACTATCGCTTTTTGTTATAGTAATAATGATAGTGCGAATGAACTGGGGATGAATGCATTCAGTTATCTCATAGCCGTGTTTCTATGTTTACGAAAGAGAGTTTCATGATGAGAGGACTGAACCGCTTTCCTATGAATTCAAGTCAAAAGCTTCTCACGGCTGCAAATTTACGAGATTTTCTTGCATTACTGAGATAACTCAGCTCTGAAGCTGGGGAACTATTGCAAATATCGAATAACGAACGAACCAACCAGATGGTTGATTCCGGTTATAAACAATGAAGGAAAATGGTTTCACTAGCGTTTTGTAATACATACTCGGCGAAGTCGTCGTTTTCACGGTAGTTAGTAATTAGTACTAGCATGTATATAAGTCTATCCTGAGATATTAAGTACACAAGGTTAAATATGCTGATTTTTACCGCCATTTCTTGGTGAAAGGCCTGCATGGCTAGTTAGGTCTTGGTCATTTGAAGTTTGACGATTATTGATAGTTCTTATAAAGCGTGGCTAAGCTTTGAATATAATAATCATTCGTCTGTTTGACGCGTATTTTTCCGTAATTTTTTGAAATCTTATGATTACAGACAGTTCTCAATTTTTGAGTCATGCGAGATTAAATTTCGTATTACAGTCCAACGATTCCTCTAAGATAGACGTGGGTAGCTTCAAATGAAAGACAACCAGTCATGCATCAAACCGGTAAAGATAATGAGGGTGTCGTCCTACTGTTCCTTGAGAACAAATGGAAAGTCTATTTTTAAAACCTCATTGTCAGACAAAATGTCACGCGAGATTGTTATGCATACAAACATATCATGCACAAGATTAAAATAAATAATTTGAACATCAGACAATGCCGTATGAAATGAGATTTCAATACTCATATGGAGCGACTAGGGTTTGAATTGAACAAATGCGAAGAGTAGCAAGAAGCTATTATAATCAAATGGGATGCTTTGAAATTTCCCGTGTATTTTCAACTTATGAGTGTATCTACGCAAGAATCAAATCTAATGCAATATGAACCACATTCTCAGACTCATTTTTTCTAGATAAATTATGGTTGCACCTAAAACACAGATTAGGTATTTATTCTTCCATAAACATATGGGAAAAACTTGAGTCGGATAAAGCCCTATACTTCCTGAAAAACTCTTGTATCTCGGTTATTTTAACAGTAACTGTCGGACAAGTTTGTGCGTATTCTCTTTTTACATACCACGCAATATTCGCTGCACTGAAATTCGGAAACTTTTTTTTCATCAATTTTTTAGTCCAACGGTACAATAAACTTGCAATTCGCTCATACACTATAAGACGAGCATGCGTTCAAAGATCGAATGGTACAAAGAGTTTCTATCTGATCTGATATAAAACATTAAGATTTTAGCTGGCGAAAAGGACGTTGTTGATCAACACCAGCATGAAAATCTAACTTGAGTTTTCTGCATCAGAAATATTTGTATGTTAAATCGTGTATGTTGAGACATTTGATGAATTTTGTTTTATTCAATTCATTACAGACAGAAAAGCTTTAGTGAGATGAATTAAAAAAACCTTATTCAATGTGCATCTATATTTATCTTTTCGACATGGTGCAAAAAAAAGAGAACACACTGTTTCTTAAAATGAATTCTGCTCAAATAAAGTGCGTTTCTGCTCTCATTTATAATACGATTATTATGGAAATCACAAGACACGAGGATTATTTTGCACATGACTTCATGTAATCGTCTTAGAGTTCAGTATATATAATACAGCTGCTCTAAAGCATTTATCATCAGCGATCACGAATGCTACATATGGCGACTATTCAGAACAGTTCTAGTTATTCTATCACATCGTCCTCAATGACAGCTGTGAATACCCCTTTCCTTGTATTCTTATACCGTTATGGATTGGGTCTAATAATTCTTTTGGGTTTCTTTGGCAATCTCGCTAGCACCATGCCATTTTCACTAGCAGCAGTACGTGCTACCTCAACTGGTTGTTTGTTCTTAGTTTTGGCAGTATTAGATACTGTGTTTCTGTTGGCATCGACTTTCGACTTTGTGGAAGTTGGATTGGTTCAAGGACCCATATTCCTCAATGCTTATGATGTTGTATGTCGACTTCGTTCGTTTCTCAAAGGCTTTGCTTCATTCTGTGCAGCATGGATCTTGTTGATCATCGCCATAGACCGTTGGATACGAGTACGGTACTCACTTATGGCGAATAAATGGTGCACCCATCGAAATATAGCTCTAGCCATTTTGTCTTCTGTGACCATCGCTACTGCACTGCATAGTCATATGCTAAGTCCTCAATTGTTTGGTAGATTCATGCCTGGTGTTGCAACATCTGCATGCGGATCCGTAAGTCCTATTGGTTCATACGCGAATTTTTACACTTTTCAGTGGCCATTTATTCAAGTGAGACAAGAAAGCAAAAATTTGAAAGTGATAATTCTGTTCTCTACATTTTAGGTAATCTTTGGCTGTCTAATACCTCTTTCTATTATGCTTTTGGGTAGTTTCGATATTTATCAAAACCTGCAGAAGAATAAATCTCGTATCCAGCCGAAGTTTGCACGTCAAGAACGTTTGAACCGACAAATGTTAATCATGATGGCAGTAAATGTTCTAACCTTCTTTGCTACCACACCACCAGTCAATGTTCGTCGAATTATTAGTGCATATCAAATGTCGTTTGCAAGTGAAAGTAATCTTCAGAGGATTGTGAATGAAACGGGTGGTCTTACGGTGTTATTAACAATGAATCATGCAGTAAGTTGCGTTGAAAGGATACCTAGAATCAGTTGATCTGATTACCAACAACTTTATACATGATATGAGTTGGATTGAGAAAACAGAACTTTGCTCTTTTGTATTTTATTAAATAGGTCAACTTCTATATTCATTATCTGACGTCAAAATCATTTCGTAATGAGTTTCTTCACTGTCTCAGAGTACTTCTTCGACTTCCTCAACACCTAGCGAACAACAACGTGATCGAAATCCAGATTACTCAAGTGAGATCAAAACTCTGTACCATTTCCCTCACAGGAATGCGTCGTAATCAACTTCAGACATGAGTTGGACATTAGTAGAGAAAGCCTTTTCTTATAAATGTTGTGTATTGTACGAAATAAAAGGAATCTATCGCAGAGAAGTCATCGCACTAGAGCGCATAGTTTGGTTGGAAACAGTGCTCTGTCCGAGAGATGAAGTCATAAGTTTAACTAAGAAAGACGGCGAGTTTCCAATCGAACAAAAGCCTTTTTCTTAATATTAAAAAATGAGAGTTAAGAAAATGTATGAGACAACTACGATGCACAATGACATTCAAAATTTGAGCAAGATGCTTTTTGTTTGCATATTCTTACACTGTTTGATGGAGATCGTTGGCGTCTACAAAACTGCAGATAACAAAACAACTCAAATCATACTTGTAAAATCTTGAACTTAGGTCCAAAGAGCGTGGCTTTTATATTAAAAAAAAAGGTAATTGTTTTTCTAAAAAAAACGCTTTCTTGTTTTTAATTATTTTTATCTCCGCTGACGTTTCCAAATCAGCGCGATTGGGTCAGCATGTTTAAAGCTCATCCGATTAGAATGTTCATAAATACTCATTGTAAAAATATCAATTAAAAGTATTTTAGTCTAGTCGAAATATAAGTTTTCTGTACAAAGACTATAGCAGAACGCAAAAATAACGAGTTCATTTCGAGCAGATCGATTCATTCTACTTCCAAATGTAACTTGATAGATTTTATAAATCGTAGTGAGTCTATTTTCATGTACTCAATATTTCATTGTTGACGTCAAACATTTCATCTTCAAATTTGTATATCGACTTCG
>CAJNOJ010000132.1:121904-172591 GCA_905250025.1 Adineta ricciae
ACAGGAATTTGGACAACTACTGGCAGTATGAATCATGCGCGATATTCTCACACAGCATCTCTTTTGACCAATGGAAAAGTCTTAGTAGCCGGTGGTCTTAATTCCAATGGAGCTTTGGACAGTGCTGAACTATATGATCCTTCAACGGAAATTTGGACGACGACGGCAAATATGAATTACACACGATGGTATGCTACAGCATCAGTATTAGCAAACGGAAATGTAATGATAACTGGAGGAGCCAATGATCACGTATTAAACACTGTGGAACTATATGATCCTTCAGTGCAGACTTGGACGACTGTTCACAACATGAACGGTGCACGACATTTGCACACAGCGTCCGTGCTAAAAAACGATATGGTGATAGTGATTGGTGGACGAAATTCTGATATAACTTTGAATACTGCTGAGTTTTATTCATTAGTTTAAACCAGTATTATGAATGACCCTTTGAAGAAAGTGGGCGCAAAATTAGCCGTGCATATTAGTGTGTTTTAGTCCTCGAGTTTTTCATTGTATAACTACCACATCAACATCCATAGATTCTTCTTTCTTTTTAGTTATCTACACTTGTCACAATCGCCTCACTATTCTTGTCGCGTGGGCTATGAAAATAAATACTGATATACCGACTTCTTGTTAATACGGACGAATCCGGAGGGAACGTTTCGTTTTTGTTCGCCAGCAGAGTTTGAGAATGAAAGAATGAGAATATTATATAGTGACGAAAAATCCGAAGTTGGTAGTGACAATTCTTCGTAGTTGTATGAGAAGCAAACTGGTAAACATAAATCATCACTGTTGAGTTTTATCTCAGTGTAAGTGTAAGAAGTCTTTCTAATATATTACCTTAATAACTCAAATGAATCACAAATTACCAACAAAAAAATGTCTCACAAATAAAGTTGAAAAGAAAAGAAAAAATAGTTTTGTTCCTTGTAATGCGTTGCCATCACATTTACCTTCATTAATATGATATGCCTTTGATGTATCGCATGACAAATACTGTTTTGAGCAACGTATTTCACAATCAATGTCAGTACAAAAAGTATTATTTTCATAGTAAATAATTCCTATGAGTTTCGGTGTGCATGTTGTATATCGAGGATCATAACAACACTTGCAAAGACATTTTCTCGATTTTGCTGTAAGCTGCTGCGTTTTCAACGCTGCATTTCGTTCACAATCAATTTGCGTTATCCAAAGGAAACAGATCAATAGAATAGCTGTTGAAACCTTCATTTAGATTTTCGTTCGTTGTGTACTTGCAGATAGATTTGGTGCGAACCTTAGTATTTATAGAGGGTAGGAGTTTCGTTTTATCATTATTCTTATCAAAACAATCTTACTGTAGTCTTTGTCATTGACGTCAATCGTGGGCGGTAAAGATTATGTTTATACTGCTTTAGTTCGATCGATCATTGGCGTGTCTATTCCATTTTCGAAATGAAAAAAGAAGATTTCCAACGTAAAATTTGTTTTTTACTGCCGGTCGTAAGTTATATACTTAAAGGTATGGAATTCTTTTTTTTTTCTTAACCATGCACTTAGAAGTACTGCATACATCTATTGAAATGACGTCAAATAGTGAAATAATTACAGCAGCATTTTGTCTGACTCATTGTTGGAAAAATAAGAGTATTTTAGAGAAATTGAATTTTGTTGGTACTTCCCGCAATGTTCATGGCACTATTTATACTCCGATATTCAGATCGGATTTTAATAGACATTTCCAAAAGGTGAATAACATGGCACTAGAAGTACATCAACAAGAACAAATTCAAGTGAGTACGATAGGCGACACAGGAGTCGTGGCGGTGGCACAGCGAAGCACCATCGAAATGGGTATGCCTCGAAATACCTCGAAATTGGCATTTATTCGAAATACGTATCCAGCTCATTACAACCATGTTGTACGTAATATGAATTCGATCAATTATCAGACAAATACAAAGGCGAAGCATTCGATGCGCGGCGGACATTTTCTGCTCTATCGTTATATCATATCTCTTGCCATTATATTATGTTTAGTCTTCGGTGTGATCAGCATTTATGTCAAAGGATGTGCATCAGTTCCGTTCATTCTTACTGTGGTTTACATCGCCATTAGTATTTATAATATCGTTATTTATATAAAAAACCGACCACTTCTCAATCCTCTTTTGGCGATACAAGTACCAAGAGACATTCTACCTGAATTCATGAATGAGTTTTATACTGTGCCTATTAATGCTACTGTTCTCACTGGAGCAATTGCGGCTTTCGTAAATCCAGCTGTGATCGCAGCAGCCGTTAGGAAAGATAATGTTCAACTGTGTGAAATACAAATCATGTTATACGATGATCTTTACCTACGTCATTGTCGATTTCCGTGGGAAATTACCGTTCATTTGCTGATATTCATTGTCTTATTCTTCTTGGCAATTGGCTTTGTCAGTGCTAAAGCGTCGTCTTGAACCACATATAAATACAAATTTTATTACTCGAAGAACTATTCTGAACGCTCTTCACTAAATATCTCAGCTAATTAAGCGTGAATGCGCAAAACAATGCATACCATGTATTTCACAATACGCTGGTGTCGAGCGAGATAGAATGACTCACGTTTACAAGTGTAGATTTTTCAATTTTTTCATTCCATTGTTGTTTGCTTTTGTCGCATTTCTCGTTTTTTTCTTTTCATTCTTTCCTGCTTATATAAATTGCGCGTATTTCGACCGTAAAACAGTCATTTGTTCACTTTGTTTTTCATTATTTAACAACTATCAGGTTTTGGAATACAACAAGAGGAAGACTTTATTCACGTATCGATTATGTATTCTTATCCGTAAGTTATTGTTAAGTTGGCAATCTGCTATCGATTAGTGGGCTCATTCGTGCCAGATATAGATTGAATAGATGAATATTTTATCTTCAATCAGAATCATAGTTGTATAATCATTATATTATTAATAGTGGACTAAACATTAGTTTTGCAAAATTGTTTGAATATATGATGAAGTATTCCTAGATTTTTCAGTATATTGACATATTGTAGAAAAATTTCTGTTATTAATCGAGTGTTTTAAATTGTCCATATTCAATACAGTCTCTAGATATATAAAAACTTATTTACTAGTTTGGCAGCTATCAGCCTTATACGCACATGCATACCACTATGCTACATTCCCCATGGATTTGTACCAATGCACATCGATCTCTTTTTTTGTCTTATTTTAGTAAACAAGGTTTCACCATCTTTTACCGCCGGTTTCAAAACAGCATAGTACCAGTAGAAAGCCGCTTGCACAAATTTGCTTGACACGAATCAAAAGGTTATTTGTACGTCACTAGCATCATAGACACATGTCTGACGATAAAGAACTGATGCCACGTGTAGAAGAAATTCAAACTCTAGCTGAAACCAATGAAGATATGATGAAGCAAATCGATAATATGGGATCAAGAGTAGTTAACCTTACGACCTACGTCATAAGGTGCAGGGGCTGTATATTTACGGTTGAAGAAGTTAAGGAAGCTCAATACGCAAATCAGATTATCAGCAACTGACGTGAAAATATCCAGCTAACTGAAATTGAAGATATATTCAATGACAACATTTCTTATACTTGTTACTCGTACGGGGAACTAAAAGCAGTCAATTCGGCTATGGCTCGAGTCGTTAAAAAATATAAATTGTTTGGAAGTAGTAGAACAGCTCTGGGCGAAATTTACAAATTCGCGAAGAACTTTCGTGTAATAAAAGCAGTATTAGAGAGAATAACTGCATTACTTAACGATGGTGGCGGTGGTCGTTTGGATAAGATACGAGAACGGTTAGACAATCTTAACAATCAAATCAAAGCACTTCGTACTACATATACAAATATTAAATTTTCTTAGAATGGAGTATCCCACTCTAACGAGTGTCGCAAGCGAATATACAATTTTTATTTGAATCAGCCATTTTTATACAAGAAAATCATGAAATAAATAATTTCTCTTCCTTTGGGTTACCTTATCATATGAAATATCGATTGCACGTTTCTTCCTCATTTTGTTTTTACCTACCTCATTACATCCCTGATTTATTATTTTTTCACCAATCTCTGCGTAAGAATCAATCAAACGAATAGTCACGTCTTCGATCACTATTTAAATATCAAACAGCAATTGCTTATTTTCATTTCTAACATGTCTTTCAAGTAGGTTGTTTTCGATAATACTTTCCATTTGGAATGAATCCAATTTTCTTTTATAGTTCATATTACGGTTGGAATTCGTATCAGTATGCTATTGATCAATCTAAACGCCCAAGAGCAGTAACGATAAATGAGCAAAATCCTGAAATCGTCTTGAAAAAGATAGATCAATGGTTGTCTCAACACTATCCTGGTTTTCAACTCAATCACGTCGAAATAGTCAAACCGGATCGTCGAGTATATGCTCGAGCTAATTTTCGTACAGCAGACCGGCAGGAAAAAACCGTTCTCTTCGATGTCACTGCTGCAGCACAGAGTTATATGAATACAATGATGCGAATGTTTTCTCCTGGAACAGTCGTTCGTCTATGGCCAGGGGCAGGCTCAAGAGCAACACGATATGAAGTTCTTATCTAACGTCAGCCAACGATGAACTAGTTTTTCTTCTTCGAATCAAAATAAAATGAATACGCATGAGCGTGTGAAAAATTTTAAATCTCAAAAGATACTGTATATAAAAATTGTTCAGAACAGCTTTACCTGTTGTTTTCATGTTCAAATTCTACATCTGCGATATGGAATCAAAGATCAAAGGGCTTGAGAAAATCGGCTCTTCAATTTCCTCGATTTATTAGCTCGATATAATAACGAGGACTTTCAGTAATATCAAGAGAGAACTGTAATTGGAAAAGCATCTAAACAAGAGGTAATTATTGCTTGTCGGTTTGTCGTGCGTAGTATGTGTCACGAAGATAAACACCGATGAAGAAATAGACAAAGGAATTCCTTCGAGTATATGACCTATTTAAAACGTGTTTAACGCCATTATATAGGTCATAAAAGATAAATTAATCTGTAAACGGTAGACCTTGCATAATTTTTTTCCACGTGCATATTATGTTTATGTTCACTAAATATCATCTCGAGAATGTGGCTGAGATTGCATTTACAAATAGGCGATACCTAGTTTTTCCTTGTCAATTTATTTCATTAATGACTAAAAGGAGAACGAATCAATACAAAATAAGTAAAAATTTTTCTTCGAGTGTCTATTTGTTTCACGAAATCGATAGTATTCTTCTTATCTAATTGTCATGCTATTTATAGGTATTTAAGCATCCGTCGATAGACTATATATTTCCGGTGTGACTTGAGCCCCGTGATCCACATCATTACCACCAATAACAATCACGTTTCCATCGGCTAGCACCGTCGCTGTGTGACTTTGTCGTTTGTAATGCATACTGTTCGTACTTGTCCATTTTTCTGTCGCGGAGTCATAGAGCTCCGCATTATCTGAAGAGGCGCCAGTATCATCTTGTCCACCAGAAACTAAAACTTTTCCATTGTTCAATAAAGATGCAGCATGCCCAAATCGTCCTCGAACCATAGCACCAGTAATTGTCCATGTTTCAGTCGATGGATCAAACAGTTCGGTGGTGTTTAAAACATCATTATTATCATCTATTCCACCAACGGCTAACACTTTACCGTTCGTCAGTAATATGAGAGTGTGAAGATATCGCTTGTATTTCATACTGGCCACAACTTTCCACGTGCCTGTCGATGAATCATATAGTTCTGCGTTGTCTATAGTATTAAGTGGAATGTCATATCCACCGGTTACTAAAACGTTGCCATTTTTCAGCGCAGCTGCCGCATGCCATTTGCGTCCATATTGCAAATTTGTAGTCTGTGTCCAAGATTCCATTTTTGGATCGTATATTTCAGCAGTGTTCGGTTGACTATCGGATCCACCAACAACTAGAACATTTCCATTTCGTAATAAGGTTGCTGTGTGAAAACACCGTTTAACATTCATCTGATTGGTAGGTATCCAGAATCCTGTTGATGCTTCATACAATTCACACTGACTCATGGGGTCTTTGACATTATTCAAAGGTGCTGATGAATCAGCATATCCTCCAGCAATTAAGACTTTGCCATTTTTCAAAGTAGTTGATGTATGAAACCATCGACAATCAGTCATGCCAAGTGTCTTCGTCCAATTTTTAGTTGTTGGATCGTATAGTTCCCCTGTGGAGCAAACATCATCACCTATTCCACCACTGACTAACACCTTTCCATCTGGTGATAAACTTGCAGCTTGATACATTCGTGGGTTACTTAATTGACCGGTCTCAGTCCATTCTAAAGGCAAACGAGGAAAAAACAGCTTGTCGATGCTCACCAACGACCAATCAGTGATCTCACTCGATTGTTTAACTGCTGTCTTTGATCTTAAACCAACAGGAGTTGCATTTGCGAGATTTGTCGATATAACAACGAGTAATGTCGACAACACCAGCAAAAAGAGAGTATCTAAAGATTATTCACAACGCACTATTATGAGAAATATCCAAGTAGGAGTTATTTACTGCGTGTTGGTTTACTGTGCATCTTGTGTTTTACAAAGGTGAACTGAAATGAAGAAAGAAAAGGAACAAGTTCCTTTGCGTTTGACCTATTTGATACTTATTTAACGCGGTTATATGGGCCAAAAAAGGCATCAGTACTCTCTGCAGTAGACCTTCAATATTTAAATATGAAACGTTATCTCTCTATGCAATGTATATAGAAAACCAAAGTAATATCATTCTCGTTCTTTTGTCAAAATATAAAATAAAGATAAAATATAATTCATATTTACTCTCAAATGAATTCAAAATAACTCATATATAGAAGGCCATTGATGGCGAGAATGGGGGTAAGAATGAGAAAAACAAATATCCCTATTAAAATTAAAGTAATGTTACGTAAATGCAACAAGATAATTCACTGATACTTTCTAAATTTATATTTACAATTGAAATAAAAGTTGGAGAAAACAAATTTGTCCATTGTTTATAACCAAACTGGAAGAACGAACATTTGGTTTCTTAGACTTTTAGAAAATAATGATCAAGACAGTGAATAAATTTCTTTTTATTCGATTATGATTCTTAATGAGTGAACAATACATTTGTTCAGAAACACCAAACAGATGATGTATTTCATTATGGTAAGTTTTGTCTCTCTAACATTATCAGTGTCAAGTGCCATTGTTGAAATCCATCGAAATGCATTTTTCGTACCTTCAATTTCTTGTGGTTATATTTGAAATGTCTTCTTGCACCTAAATGCATCGATTCAGTCATGCATTCGGGAATGCGCTGCTGAACACGACTGCCAAACTCATTGCTTTCTATCATAGAGAAATATTTTTAACAACTATTAATTTTGTGATATCAATCTTATCCAACCATGAGAGAACGTAACATCACGTGTTATTTGCGATCGGAAAAATTCATGGTAAAATTCTTTTCATTTAGAACCAACTATCAGATGCTCGTCTACTGTGATAATCACCTAGAATGGTATGTATATCACATTCCATAGTAGAAAAGCAACATTATTCAATGGATTTTAGAAACCACTCTTTCAACAACAATTGATTTGGATAAAACAAATAAGGTTAATGTCAAGTTTATCTTTATCCTCTATTAGTAATGAATAAGAATTTAGTGAGAAATGGCGATGGGAAAGTCGGTTCTTGCACGAGAGGAACAGATAGTGGCTATCTCGCGGAATGGGATCAGAGCGGGTCAATGACTCAAATAATCTACAATGCCAATTACACTTATGATCTGCTCAGCATAGGTTCTAGTTCAAGATAACATTTTAATTCAGCAAATGTCCTCTTAACGTCCTTTTCGTATTTCAGCGATCGTGACAAGTGCTACTTCTTTGGATACGAATCAAACTTTACCTTCATGTGGCAATTTATCAGCATAAATTATCTGGTCGATAGTTACAAAAATCAAGATGACAATGCTATCGAACCACTAACATTTTTAGATCATGCCAGCAATACACTGGCAAGTCAAATCAGGCTTGCACTAGTACTAGCTAACGATCGAGCAAACAAAACAATGCTACTGTTCTAGACTGATGCTCAACAACACTCATTTTCTGCATATCCACGTTGAGATGAAATTTTGCGATGATATTTGAAACAGCATTTATGTAGATAATACAACCGTAATTGCAATCCAATGTTTTATTCAAGGTTTTTTGGTGACTTCAATCTTACGTAATGTCTGTATCTCGCCATTGTATGGGTGTATTATCGCTATTCTGTGAGTAAATGAATTTTTCAAAGATATAAAAACAAGGAACTCAGTGCGAGCTACGTTTGAGCTCAAGAAAAATGTCATAATCCGTCTTGAGAGAAATATAAGACAAGATATTCTGACTGGTAAACGTACTCTTTTACTCCAATTCTCATCTTAAATAACATCCTATTCACTTTTATCGACGAAGCATAACAATGTCTGTTTAATAAACGTTTTATCTATACGCATCACACCAAATGTTTAATTCACACGAGCACGAATGAAACTACTGCTAACCGATTTCATTCCTATCTGCAAGAGCGAAGGCCATTATAACGTTAATAGACAGATGAAAAGAGAAATTCAGCTAAAAGAAAAAAAGCAAGTAAACACCATTGCTATAATTTCATCAAAAGCTAATCAAATATTATATTATTTCCGACATGAAAGATCTGGATGGGATAACGTGTCAATTCCCAATAGACATTGCCATACTCACAACGAGTTTTATGATTAATACGAATCTAAAAGTACTTTCTCTTTGCTAAACCTTTTGTGCCTTTTCAATATGTGCAATTCTACTATTGCAGTCCTCGGTTCTGTTACTCAACAAACGATTATTTACTTGGGTTTCTCCCTTTTTATTCTTGGTCTTATTGGCAATCTATTGACTCTCATTGTATTCCTCAGTCTCAAAACATTCAGACAAAACTCATGTGCATTCTACCTTACAATCATGTCTTTTATCAACACGTTTCACTTATTCACTGGTTTGTTAACTTTCATCATGATCAATGGTTTTAAAATCAACTGGGCCAATGCATCAGTGACCTATTGCAAATTTCGTGCATTCTATGTTCAGACATGTATAATGATATCTTTATCATGCATGTGCTTGGCGACAGTCGATCAGTTCTTGGCAACGCAGTCTAATGCTCTCTGGCATCGACTCAACAACATTAAAGTAGCTCGGTCGGTTGTCACAGGCATAGCTGTATGTGTAATCACATATTGTATTCCTTTACTCGTATATTATGGTCATACAACATCAAGCAGCACAGGTCAAGCAATTTGTGACATTACAAATAATGTCTTTGCAAGTTATCGTATTTTTAGTACTCCTTTCCTCATAGGTTTTATTCCATTGCTCATTATGAGTATATTTGGCCTGTTAGCATACTGGAACGTTCAGCGAATAGCCTATCGGACAATACCGTTAGTTCGACGTGAGTTAGACAAACAGTTAACATCAATGGTCCTTATTCAAATTTTCTACAATGTTCTTGCTATCACACCGGTATTAATCGTAGGCCTTTATTATTTTATCTTAGACAAAACACTCGATACATGCAGTAAAACAATATTAAATATTCTCTTAAATCTGTTAACCGTTATTTATTATTTTTACTATGTGGTGAGTACGAGCCGAAGGTTATCGAAAATCAAAATATAATTTCATATATTTCAGGGTTCATTCTATATCTACATATGTGTATCGAAAAGATTCCGTCAACAACTGATCTATGTTTTATTTACAGTGCACGCGAATCGTTTGTGTCAAAACAATAATCGAATCGAACCCGTAGTATAGAGACTCCACCTGATCTCAACAACCGTGTACCCATGTAATTCTCTTTCAGTATAAACGTAAATGGGTGGTTTCACTCTATATTTTATTAACAGTGAGCTCCTCCCAAAGAAATACTTTGTGTTTGGGAAATTTCGTCTTCATTTCGTGAATAAATGGATATTTCATCTGAGTTTCTGTCTTTATGTTCAACGGCGTCGAAGTTTCAGTTATAAGAGTGATAGTGTGAATGAATCGGGGATGAATGCATTCAATTATCATCATAGCCGTGTTTCTATGTTTACGAAAGAGAGTTTTGTGACGGGAGGACTGAATCGCTCTTTTATGAATTCAAGTCAAAAGTTTCTCACGGCTGCAAATATCGAATAACGAACGAATGAGAGGACTGATTCCGGTTATAAACAATGAAGGAACATGGTTTCACTAGCGTTTTGTAATAAATACTCGGTGAAGTCGTCGTTTTCACGATAATTAGTAATTAGTACTAGCATGCAGATGAGTAAATCGCAAGTTTATTGTACCATTGTATTTTTGTTTATAAAAATTGAATATGTCCAATTTAACTGAGCCGATTCTTATGATATCTTTATCATTTGTTCTACATATTACTCACCAACACTATACAAAAAATCACAAAGCTATCATGAATCTATCCTGAGATATTCAGTACACAAAGTTAAATATGCTGATTGTTACCGCCATTTCTTGGTGAAAGGGCTGTATGGCTAGTTAGGTATTAGTCATTTGAAGTTTGACGGTTGTTGATAGTTCTCGTTGTAGCGTGGCTAACCTTTGAATATAATAATTATTCGTCTGTTTCACGCGTATTTTCCCGTAATTTTTGAAATTTTATGATTACAGACACTTTTCACTTTTTGTGTCACGCGAGATTAAATTTCGTATTACAGCCCAATGATTCCTCTAAGATAGGCGTGGGTAATTTCAAATAAAAGACAACCGGTCATGTGTCAAACTAGTAAAGATAATGAGGGAATGGTCCTACTGCTCCTTGAGAACAAATGGAAAGTCTATTTTTAAAACCTCATTGTCGGACAAAATGTCACGCGAGATTGCTATGCGTGTAAACATCTCATGCACAAGATTGAAATAAATAATTTTAACATCAAACAAAGCCGCATGAAATGACTAGGGTTTGAATTGGACAAATACGAAGAGTAGCAAGAAATTGTTATAGTCAAATGGATGCTTTGAAATTTCCCGTGTATTGTCAACTTAGGAGTATATCTACGCAAAAATCACATATAATGCGATATGAACCATATTCTCAGACTCATTTTTTCTAGATAAATTATGGTTGCATCTAAAACACAGATTAGTTATTTATTTTACCATAAACATATGGGAAAAACTTGAGTCGAACAGTCCCTATACTTCCTGAAAAACTCTTGTATCTCGGGTGTTTAACAGTAACTGTCAGGAAACTTTGTGCGTATATTCTCTTCTTACATAATACGGAATATTCGCTGCATTGAAATTCGAAAACGTTTTTTTCATCAATTTTTTAGTCAAACGGTACATACAATAAACTTGCAATTTGCTCATGTACTATAAGACGAGCATGTGTTCAAAGATCGAATGGTACAAAGAGTTTCTATCTGGTATAAAACATTAAGATTTTAGCGGCCGAAAAGAACGTTGATGATCAACACCAGGATGAAAATCTAACTTGAGTTTCTGTATCAGAAATATTTGTATGGCAAAGCGTGTAGTTTGAGACATTTGACGAATTTTGTTTTATTCAATTCATTACAGATAGAAAAGCTTTAGTGAGATGCATTACACAAACCTGATTCAATTTGCATCTGCATTTATCTTTTCGATATGGTGCGAAAAAAAAAGAGAACACACTGTTTCTTAAAATGAATTCAGCTCAAATAAAGTGCGTTTCCTCTCTCATTTATAATACGATCATTATGGAAATCACAAGACACGAGGATTATTTTGCTCATGACTTCATGTAATCGTCTTACAGTTCAGTATATAATACAGCTGCTATAAAGCATTTATCATCAACGATCACGAATGCTACATATGGCAACTATTCAAAACAGTCCTAGTTATTCTGACACATCGTCCTCAATGGCAGTCGTAAATACTCCTTTCCTTCTATTCTCATACCGTTATGGATTGGGTCTAATAATTCTTTTGGGTTTCTTTGGCAATCTAGCTAGCATCATGTCATTTTCACTAGCAGCAGTACGTGTTACCTCAACTGGTTGTTTGTTCTTAGTTTTGGCAGCAGTAGATACTGTGTTTCTATTGGCATCGACCTTCGACTTTGTGGAAGTTGGATTGGTTCAAGGGCCCATATTTCTCAATGTTTATGATGTTGTATGCCGATTTCGTTCGTTTCTCAAAGGCTTTGCTTCATTCTGTGCCGCATGGATCTTGGTGCTCGTCACCATAGACCGTTGGATATGGATACGGTACTCATCTAAGGCGAATAAATGGTGTACCCATCGACATATAGTTATAGGCATTTTGTCTACTGTAATCATCACTACTGCTCTGCATAGTCATATGCTAAGTCCTCAATTGTTTGGTAGACTCATGCCTGGTATTGCAACATCTGCATGTGGGTCCGTAAACCCTATTGGTTCATACGCGAATTTTTACTCTTCTCAATGGCCATTTATTCAAGTGAGACAAGAAAGCAAAAAATTTGAAAGTGATAATTCTTTTCGCTACATTTTAGGTAATCTTTGGCTGTCTAATACCTATTTCTATTATGCTTTTGGGTAGTTTTGATATTTATCAAAACTTGCAGAAGAGGAAATCGCGTGTCCAACCAAAGTTTGTACGTCAGGAACGTTTGAATCGACAAATGTTAGTCTTGATGGCAGTAAATATTCTAATCTTCTTTGCTACCACACTACCAGTGAATGTTCGCCGAATTCTTACTGTATATCAGATGTCGTTTGCAAGTGAAAGTAATCTACAGAGCATTGTGAATGAAACGGGTGGTCTTACGGTGTTATTAACAATGAATCATGCAGTAAGTTCAGCTGAAAGGATATCTAGGATAAGTTGATCTGATTGCCAACAACTTTATACATGATATGAGTTGGATTCAGAAAACAGAATTTTGCTCTTTTGTATTTTATTAAATAGGTCAACTTCTATATTCATTATCTGACGTCAAAATCATTTCGTAATGAGTTTCTACACTGTCTCAGAGCACTTCTTCGACTTCCTCAACACTTAGCGAACAACGACGTGATCGAAATCCAAATTACTCAAGTGAGATCAAAACTCTGTACCATTTCCCTCACAGGAATGCGTCGTAATCAACTTCAGACATGAATTGGACATTAGTAGAGAAAGCTTTTTCTCATAAATGTTGTGTATTGTACGAAATAAAAAAAAACTATCGCAAAGGAGCCAGCACACTTGAGCGCATAGTTTGGTTGGAAATAGTGTTCTGTCAGAGAGATGAAATCATAAGTTCAACTAAGAAAAACGGCGAATTTTCAATCGAATAAAAGCGTGTTAAAGTCTTTTTCTTAATATTAAAAAATGAGAGTTAAGAAAATGCTTAAATGTATGAAAAAACTACGATGCACAATGGCACTCGAAACTTGAGCAAGATGCTTTTTGTCTGCATATTCTTACATTGTTTGATGGAGATCGTTGGCGTCTACAAAACTGCAGATAATAAAAATTCAAATTATACTTGTAAAATCTTGAACGCAAGTCCAAAGAGCATGGTTTTTATATCAAAAAAAGTAATTGTTTTTCTAAAAAAAAAAGTTTTCTTGTTTTTAATTATTTTTATCTCTGCTGATGTTTCCGAATCAGCGTGATTGGATCAGCATGTTAAAAGTTCATCCGATTAGAATGTTCATAAATATATATTGTAAAAATATCAATTAAGAGTATTTTAGTCCAGTCGGAATCGAAGTTTTCTGTAGAAAGACTATAGCAGAACGCAAAAATAACGAGTTCATTTCGAGCAGATCGATTCATTCTAGTTCCAAATGTAACTTGATAGATTTTATAAATCGTAGTGAGTCTATTTTCATGTACTCAATATTTCATTGTTGACGTCAAACATTTCATCTTCAAATTCTTCGTAAGTAGTTTTTAAGCGTTCCAAAGCTTCAATTTCCTCGTGAGTCTTTGCTGAATCGTTCTCATTTTGATTTAAGATCATGTCATATAAATATTTCGATGTTGTTATTTCATTCGCCAACATCAAAACTTGTTTATCAGTGAAAGCAATCTCGGAGTGATCATCGAAAATAGAAGGCCGATGATAATTAATTCCACAGCCGAGTCCCAATTGATCACGCTCAAGAAACCGAATCGATTTCTTCAAATCACAAATCAGATTTTGTCCAATTTCTTTTGGAATTATATTTTCGCCGTGAAAAAGTAAACAAAGACTTAAGACAAAATGACGTGAAGTCAAAGCTTGATCAATAAAGCGAGTGCTTGATTGAATCAATGTTGGTATACACATATCATATACTGATGGAGATTTGAAATCATCGCTTTGACCACATGCATATGGAATCAATGGAGATAAATAAGATGTGATTAGTTTCGATAGAGAGCGACCGACTAACCTTGTTTGGAATTCATTTAAACAATCCAATAAACAACTATCAAATCTCATTGAGCATGTCACATTACTCCAGCATGTTGCAATCAGTCTACTTACATTTGAATAAGTAGGCATATCGATTTGTAGCTGGTGTTGACAAATGTTAAAAGCCGCTTTGTATTCCATAGGTATGATCACGTCTGCATAATTCAATAGATTCGCCATGTGACGAGTATCGATGTGCGATGCGATTATGGAATTTGTCACAATGGTTTTAGCTGCGTATTCAGATTTGAGATTTGCTAGAAGTTCGGACGATAGAGTTGAACATTCGCCATTTGTTGAATGAGAAATCATAAATCCTTGAAACTGATCGTACGATTCGATTTCACGTCGAATTTCGTCCATTATTAACTCAGAAGACTTTTCCGATACGATAAATTGATTGTCATGGTACAAATTTCTCATTTTGGTTGCTTTGATTTTATCAGTGGTAGTTCCATTATGATCGATGAAAAATGTATGAGGACGATAATTCCTTCCACCATCATCATACCGTTCAGAGAAGAAGCATCGAGGGCGAATATATGGATCTATTTCACCTTGTGAACATCCATCGAAAGACAAATGATGATCCAAACAATACAATTCCCAACAGTAATTACCGATTTCGATACTTTCTGCCCCAATCTGTAGCTGAAGAACTTCACGTATGTCATTTGCCATCGAACAGAACTCTCAATAGACTATTGATGTCAAAACAGAAAGAAAATAAACGCACGTGTGGATACAGAATAAGAAAAAGAATGTCTCGAAGTAGATAAATATTGGAGGCAGAAAGATGTCGTCATGGCTTCTATGAGTCATGACACGATGATCCAGTATGGAATTATTTTATATTCGCTAGGTAATTCTTTATAAAATTGTTGACTATGATAAAAATTTTGAACATGATACCGTGTATAACAAACGCTTCGCTATTCTGCGTCTTTTAGAGGACAAAGAAGAGAACCTGTGTTACATTTCATCATCAAATCATAACAGTACACGTATGCATGTCATCCGTTCGTTACTGGGAAAAAACCCAAGACGCTCAAGAAAACTGTAGGACAATAGACGAAGTCGATATACAAATTTGTTTATTTTTCTAAATAGTGAAACAGTATAGCATTACAATAATAGCATTATCTGAATTGAGAACTGACAAATGCTTTAAATATATTAACATTAGAATTGGTTAGTTTTGCTAAATTCCCTCTGACTATCAGTAATGATTGTCTTTTATGTTTTATGCTTAATTCGAATATCCATTTAATGGTTTATTGATAGAGTAAGTAAGACATGCCACATACCATACAATAAAGTATATTGAATATTTTTATCCATCTGTGTATATTTGATCTTTGTCTTTTGAGGCAATATATGTGTCGATGTGTTTCGTTAAATTATTTTTCATATCCTCTTAGCTACTTCTTCTTGAGCGTAACATACCATGTATATGATCAACTCTATTATCAATAGCTTAGCATATTCAAACTACATGAGTATGGTATACGCATTTGCTGCTTTTCTTACATGGGAATGTCTTGTTAGATGTAATCAAGGCGCCACATATCTTGAGACAAAATATGTTAACCGCTTTGTTTAATTGTAGTAAATATTTTTATTGAAAATTTTGCGAGAGAATATCTCAGAAAATACAACGAGATGTGCACCGAGATAACAAATGACAGCACATATCTATTAAAAATTAAAAGATTGAAAGTATTTTCTTGCTTCGCTTTTGAACCATATTGAATACGCAAGATAATTTCAAATTACGTTAATTTCTACATTTCAGATTATTTTTTGTTAAATACTCTTATTGTTTGCAATGAGTGCAACAGCTGTTGTAGGTATTGTTGCTGCAATATGTACTGCACTGTCTTCCATCCTGGGTGCGTGGATTCCTGCAACATATGCTGTGTACAAAACCAATACCAACCTATTGTATATACTCTTCTACTTTGTACTTATATTAATAGCTCAATTGGCCGTGATCATTCTTTTGTGCTGGATAATGTCACAAGCATACTGTCGATTAGTCGAAATAGGTTCGTCTGAGCCCTATTCTTCCTCGAAAGTTGTTCTGTCAATCGTCGCAATGGTGTTACTACTGATATCTTTTAAACCAATAATCGCTTTTTCTACTAATTTGCCATATAGCACAATGGCTGCCGTACTTTATCTTAGTGGTAATCAGCAAGCGGTAAATATATTTTACAATGCAGTTGATGCTCAACAAGAGTACGCAATTGAGTACTTCTTTACTTTAAACACAGCGCTCTCACCCTCAGGCTATGATCGGTATGTGTATACTGTGTCTCAAGTAAAGAAGAGGCCGCAATTGCATAACCGGAGATATTATGGTTAATAAAATATTACTATATATTTTTCAAGAAAGTCGAATTTCAACGTTGTTCAATTGTGTAATTGTTTTTTTGATCAAGCATTTGATTAGTCTGATTTATTCAATATATTTACTCCTGATTCATATTTACTTTCTCACGTTTCTAAGGAACGACGAAGGAAAAATTTTTGAAACTTTCTGTGCAGATAGGTCTCAAACAGTACAGCAAAGTTCTGGCAGAGACAAACTTCCGGAGAGCACAAAGTCAAAAACTAGCAAAGAAGTCATATCGCTCGCGAATTCTCAAGCTTCATATGTTTGAGCTGATATTTTTCTGTCAGTAGCAGAGTTCAATCCTGACTGGTTTCTTTTTGTGAAAAGCTCCAAACCCTTTAGGTAGGAGAACTAAAATAACGAAAGTCTGGATTTATAGGATTTCAAAATTTTTTGTGCGGTTCGTTGTTTTCGATTGGTACGAGCTATCGAGAAAGTTTCACATGACGAATGCAAATCTGAACTCGAAGTCGCGATGATGAGTCAATAAATACTCTGTAATAGTCGCTAATAGACTCGCCCTCTAGATGGTAAATTGATACTAAGTGTAATTTTTTATTTATTAGTTGGTCATTAATGAATATTATGCTACTTCTTATATGTTCTTTTGGAAAATGTCATACGAGCGAAAAAATGAATTGTTCACAAAATGAAAAAGCCTTTTTCAACAGAAAAGAGAGGAATCTCTTAGATTTTTTCGCCATGATATGCGCATTCGTCATATGCAAAAGATAACTTTAACAAAAATCCTCTTCATTCTTAATAATTCCTAACAATTAATGAGATAATCTATCTGAGTAAAATAATTACTTTTGAGAGAGTAAACAGTAGTATGCAAGAGTCTCACACATATCGGCGCCCATGCCCGTCAAAGATCAAACCCTTTTTGATGATGATTTTTGTGTGTCATGATTATAAGTCCTATTTGTGCTGAATCTCCGCACTTCTTTTCAAGAATGTCAGTTGCTCAGATGTTCGTGACAGTATAGTAGCGTTTACGACGGCAGAAAGGAATGAATTATACATCTTAAATCTTCTGGGTAAAGCTACTTTTGAAAATTATACAAATTCATAAAAACATAGAATATCGAATGTAGTTGAGGTACAGTACGTTACCATTTTGTTTCGAAATAACAGCACATGACCGACATAAATAAATAACGATCGCGTTTACTTGACGCAGTCTTCGACAACTTTGACATAGATAGAGATTAGAGTGTCGTATCTGTTTCGTTGTCTAACTTAGATTATATAAAGTCAAAGGTGTTTTTTTATCGTTGTTACATTCAAACAGGGAAAAAATGACTGTTATGGTAAGCAAAAAGGTCAACTCGAATGAGCAACAACGCTTACTGTATTTGAAATGAAGACGTGGAAATTGTAGAGCGAAATGTTTGACTGGCTGACAGGTTTAGACTAAAATACTTATTCTGGTAATGATTGGCTCCTTTTACCTGTTTGTATATCCAAAAATAAAACAGATGGTCATATCATTCCCGTCTGCAATCATAGTAATTCTGACTTGAACGAAAACATGACCAGTCCATAATAAACTGGATTATTTCTAACCGCCGAATTATAACATCTAGGCAAATTCAGTTTTGGCATACAAGGTACTGAAGTTGCTACATGGGTTATGAGTCGATGGTACCTATTGGTATTATCGTACAATCTCAGAATGAGATGTTAATTACCCCAGAATTTCAAATAAAAATCCCCATTCCAACCGCTGCTTATACTAGTCCAGCATCTTTTAGATAAATCAGTCTTTAACCACTTGATCATTTCAGGAGTTGATAGATTCGATGATTTACTAGTAGAACCGTTACACGCGTATAGCCTTCTCCATAGAGAGCTCATTCTCTGGCGAAATGACACGTGTCTAACGTGAGGAAGTTCGTCATCACTGATATAAAGTGTCAATGCTCGAAGGTTTGGCATTGCTTGTAGAACATTGATTGCACTGGCGTATGATTTGACGTGAATCTCTAGAACTTCGCATTGATGTGCCAGAGAGGATTGAGCAAATGCTATGCAGTCCGTGTCGTCAAAGAAGAAAACATCAGGAGTAAGACGAGGAATAAATATCAGTCGACGGAGAGATGCGCACCTCAGTTTGGATACGAAGCGCAGTGTTGAAGCATCTCGATCTTCGATTGTCAGCGAGTAGAGATGTGGTGTTTGATCTAAGATAGTTTGTAGATCGGGCGCTCGATGTTCGTCATACAAAAACAGTTTTAACGCAATCAAACTATTGAACGAGAGCACAGTAGATGTGAACTGCTTTGGTAAAGGAACAGTGGTCTTGACTTCACGTACGTTGGAAAAATACGTAGGATGTAGATGCAGTGATGTACCAACGAAAAGGCTATGCACGTGTTTGAATGACAAAGATATTTCATTGCTAGGACCAGTCCATTGTGATTTTTGGCATGTTGTCTCCGTAAACGAATCAAACGCAAACGGTAACGTATAGAGATATCCGTATCGGCTGCCAATTATGTCTGAGTTCCAATCACATCGAACATACCATTGATGTTGTTCTAACCAGAACGGTATTCGGAATGTGTCCAGTAAGTCAGCGATTTCCTTGTCAATTTTATCAGCAGATAATGTGTAAACAAGCATTTTGAATTGTAATACGGTAAGTTTAGGTATATATTCAACAATAATTTCCTGCCATTCATGTCCGTTCAAATGGCTGCTCAAACTGTCGACTGTTAAATGCCGTAAATTGGGGACATTGTGGAGAAAGTCTTGTAATACATTTGTTGTGTTACAGAGTTGTAGTTCTAATGTGCTAAGTGTCGTGAGAACGATGGGAAGTTTCTCACTCTCATCGTATAATTCAATACATACAGATAGATGTTGAAGACAAGGTGAACATTGATAGATTTTCACTAGAGTACTGAATGAACATCCCAATCCTGTTCGAATAGATAAACTTTGGAGACTATTGGAGATAATGGCTAAGCGACAGAAATCGATATGTTCTAAATAGCAGTTAGTCAGCTTGAAATGCGTTAGTTTCGGTAGATTCCATATTTGATTAATGGAGTGAGGCGAATCGCTTGATGTCATAAACATATTACATTCGTCGATAATAAGATGTGTCAATTGATTACCTTTGCCTAAGAATTCGATGATGTCACCATAGTCAAAGCGATTGAATGACACAGCTTGCAAACGAGCGAACTGATCCAAACGAAAGCCGTAAGTAAGAAATTGTTTGAATAAACCGGGAGTTTCATTGTGGCCTGTCAAACGAAGTGAAACGATTCCATTGGTAATTAAGCGAAGATGTTGTTCACACAAGTAAACAAAATCTCGTTTGTAGATATGTGTGAAATCAAGATGATACGATCGAAAATGTTGATAAAGTAAAGTAGTGAAGCGTACGTTCAGTCGTGTGAAGGCACGAAGTAAATGAACAGTATCGAAATATTCAAAAAGTTCAAGCAATAACTCGTTAGCAAACGATTCAAAAAGCGTCATTCTTGTTATTTATTTCTGAACCTTCTCGAAGCTATGTTCTGTTGTGTATATTTTTCTTTTTTTTCCTTCCATAAAATTTGCACGTTCAGTAGATGGCACTATAAGCAACAACCTTAAGCATCCTGTCAACGAAAGATTTTCATTAACTGAAAGTTTGGCAAGTATTTGATATCTTCGCTTCAACTTCACTATTAGTTAGGAAATGGTGTATAACGATCGCATTTGCGTTGAAAATGTTGAGCTCCGTTAATGGATTGCAAACATGAAAAACAGAATTGTTTCATGCAACCCGTGCATACTATCCAATTGTCTTCACCAATTTTAACATTGAATTTCTTACATGAAGTATTCGGACATGGCTTCACTCGTTGAACGATGGCAGCACCGATAAGCGATTTATTGTTAATGACAAATTTCGTTTCTTCCTTGCGCTCACCCTCTTGTGGTTGATTTTCATCAACTCTCTGACTATGTTGTACAGACTGTTGTACTAAACAGCAAAGAGAGAACCTTGGTCGTATTTCGATTGAGAAAGGTTTCTTACTCAAGTCTTCTTTGATCGATCCGACTGATGAAGCGGAAGGAAATTGATATAACAACGATGCTATTTGAGGATCGCGAGCGCCTTCTCCATTCTCCCATGTAAAATCACGATAGCAGTTCGCACAGCGCATGTGTGTACAACCACCATTTTTCTCAATCCTCACATGGCAATGCGGGCATAGTTGAGTATTAAGAGCTTCTACTCGTTCAGCATTTAATATCGTTTCTAATAACTGGTCTTCTTCTGCTAAATTAACAACAATTTCTCGATATGGTTGTTTAGCAACCCGTTGCTTTGCTTCGGTGATTTTCTTCTTGTCCATTATAGCCTTTTGTGCGAGAGCTCTTTCTTCCAATGTAGCAGCTACTGCTAAATCTCCTTCTTGTATTTTTCGAATTCGTTCACGTTTTTCTTCTGCTTCTCTCTGCAGCCGTTCCATTTCTTTTTGCTTTTTCAATAGCATTTGCTCCATAATGTAATCTTTTGGACACATGGTTTGAAAATGAAACAATTCTTTGCATTTCTTACAGAACGTAAAATGACATTGATGACACACACAGAGTGTATCATCTTTACCACCAGTAAGAACAGCAGACTGACATCTGAATCAAAAGGTGTTAACAATAGACAGTTACTGTTTATAAGACAAAAGAACTAACCTTGGGCACCAAATAACATCTTCCATAGCTTGTAGAGCACGTTGTAATGTTATTCTTTCGTATCGTTCGTATAAACGTTCATCTTGAAGAATTGCTTTGATTTCATTGGGCAGTAATGCCTTCTGGCATTGACTTTGTGGACAATGTACCTGATCGCCAAAGTGACCATTGTTAAATGTCAATTGAACATAATTATTTAAGCACGGCTGACAATAGAAATGTCCACAGCGATAGAGACGGATGCAATCCGTACCGGATATCATATCTGTACATATTAAACATGTCTGAAGTTGATTTCGAAATTGTTGCTCCTCTTTTTCTGCGTTATAGTTAATTAAATATTGATAAATGTGAGCGATATTGTCAGCGAGATAACCATTTAACGCTCGGGGATCATTGATTTGTTCACCGAAGCCTTTATCAAGTACTAACTCATTGGCAATCTCTCGCCTAATCAATTCAATCCAATCAAAAACACAAACTTCACCTTTAACAAACGCATAGTTATCAAGCTTTTGACAAAGGTTCTGTAAAGATGATTTTGAAAAATAAAAACATGAAAGAACAAACGACGGAGGATAATCACTGGGATATTCATCATGGTAATGTATAATCAAAGTAAATGGAGGTAAACGACGAACGATCGCTGTTTTGTCATTACATCGAATATAAAATGGTTCATTTAAATCAAAATCAATGGAAATTTCATATTGATCATTGCCATTAAGAAGACGAAATCTTCCATCAAATATAGATTGTAATACTAAAATTTCATCCGTTTGTTTTTCCAGATTTGCCATCTATGATGTAAACTATTGAGACACTTTTATATATAAGCACGTGCTTTCTTTCTCTTTTGAAATTACACCATTGCATCACCGTGCTTTTACTTTGTCAATAAGGAAAGAAAAACCAACAGTCAGCTATTGGTACCAGAATGCAATGTTAGTGACAATGTGAACACTTTCTCTGAATCTTCAAGAATGATCTGCGTTGTTAAGAACTTCGTTCATGGCTATGACTCATCATATTATTTTGATCGAAGAATGACGGGTGGTGTAGTTGTACATCTGTCTATAGCCACGTGTGTGTGACAATAAACTATGAGAAGGAGAAGAGAAGAGAACAGAAAGCAAGAAAAGAAAAGAATATATCGTGTCGTCTACCCATTGACTCTGCCAAGCGAGTATGTTTTTTTTTCTATCATCTGTTTCACTTTCGCCTCACATACTATTCGAATTAGCGGTTTTATCATGACTTTCTATGGTACTAATATCACAAAATTCGCGACGCAAACTCTGCAGGGTATGTTCTACATAGATGATTAGATGTAGAATTAACTTTCTTTCGAATAGGTTGGCGAAGTTTGATCAAACCTTACGTTATTACAACGATCGCTATTGGTTCGAGTGTCACTACCGGTGATCTCATCTGTCAATATTTAGAAAGTCATAAGAAAGGTCCAGATGGTAAACGTCTCGTACCACCGTCGTCTTCTACATTTTCATGGTGGAATCGTGAACGATCCCAAGTTATGGGCACAACAGCTGTTCTCGTATCAACACCTTGGTCGTTCACACTTGCAAGAATAGTTGAAAGATTATTTCCAGGTCAGTTCCANTATTGGTATTATCGTACAATCTCAGAATGAGATGTTAATTACCCCAGAATTTCAAATAAAAATCCCCATTCCAACCGCTGCTTATACTAGTCCAGCATCTTTTAGATAAATCAGTCTTTAGCCACTTGATCATTTCAGGCGTTGATAGATCCGATGATTTACTAGTAGAACCGTCACACGCGTATAGCTTTCTCCACAGAGAGCTCATTCTCTGGCTAAATGACACGTGTCTAACGTGAGGAAATTCGTCATCACTGATATAAAGTGTCAATGCTCGAAGGTTTGGCATTGCTTGTACAACATTGACTGCACTGGCGTATGATTTGACGTAAATCTCGAGAACTTCGCATTGATGTGCCAGAGAGGATTGAGCAAATGCTATGCAGTCCATGTCGTCAAAGAAGAAAACATCAGGAGTAAGACGGGGAATAAATATCAGTCGACGGAGAGATGCGCACCTCAGTTTGGATACGAAGCGTAGTGCTGAAGCATCTCGATCCTCGATTGTCAGCGCGTAGAGATGGGGCGTTTGATTTAAGATCGTTTGTAGATCGGGCGCTCGATGTTCGTCATACAAAAACAGTTTTAACGCAATCAAACTATTGAACGAGAGCACGGTAGATGTGAACTGATTTGGTAAAGGAATAGTGGTCTTGATCTCACGTACGTTGGAAAAATAAGCAGAATGTAAATGTAGTGATGTACCAACAAAAAGGTTATGCACGTATTTATATGACAAGGATATTTCATTGCTAGGGCCAGTCCATTGTGATGTTTGGCATGTCGTCTCCGTAAATGAATCAAACGCAAATGGTAACGTGTAGAGATATCCGTACCGGCTGCCGATTATGTCTGAGTTCCAATCACATCGAACAT
Organism: Adineta ricciae; assembly: GCA_905250025.1. Taxonomy (NCBI): domain Eukaryota; kingdom Metazoa; phylum Rotifera; class Eurotatoria; order Adinetida; family Adinetidae; genus Adineta; species Adineta ricciae. The sequence continues at coordinate 145,976 of CAJNOJ010000132.1, forward strand.
ACCATTGATGTTGTTCTAACCAGAACGGTATTCGGAATGTGTCCAGTAAGTCAGCGATTTCCTTGTCAATTTTATCAGTAGATAATGTATAAACAAGCATTTTGAATTGTAGTACGGTAAGTTTAGGCATATATTCAACAATAATTTCCTGCCATTCATGTCCGTTCAAATGGCTGCTCAAGCTGTCGACTGTTAAATGCCGTAAATTGGGAACATTGTGGAGAAAGTCTTGTAATACACTTGATGTGTTACATAATTGTAGTTCTAATGTGCTAAGTGTCGTGAGAACGATGGGAAGTTTCTCACTCTCATTGTCTAATTCAATACATATAGATAGATGTTGAAGACAAGGTGAACATTGACAGATTTTCATTAGAGTACTGAATGAACATCCCAATCCTGCTCGAATAGATAAACATTGAAGACTATTAGAGATAATGGCTAAGCGACAGAAATCGATATTTTGTAAATAGCAGTTAGTCAGCTTGAAATGCGTTAGTTTTGGTAGATTCCATATTTGATTAATGGAGTGAGGCGAATCGTTTGATGTCATAAACATATTACATTCATCGATAATAAGATGTGTCAATTGATGACCTTTGCCTAAGAATTCGATAATGTCGCCATAGTCAAAGCGATTGAATGACATCGCTTGCAAATGAGCGAACTGATCCAAACGATAGCCATAAGTAAGAAATTGTTTGAATAAACCGGGAGTTTCATTGTGGCCTGTCAAACGAAATGAAACGATTCCATTGGTAATTAAGCGAAGATGTTGTTCACACAAGTAAACAAAATCTCGTTTGTAGATATGTGTGAAATCAAGATGATACGATCGGAAATGTTGATAAAGTAAAGTATTGAAGCGTACGTTCAGACATGTGAACGCACGAAGTAGATGAACAGTATCGAAATATTCAAAAAGTTCAAGCAATAATTCGTTAGCAAACGATTCAAAAAGCGTCATTCTTGTTATTTATTTCTGAACCTTCTCGAAGCTATGTTCTGTTGTGTATATTTTTCTTTTTTTTCCTTCCATAAAACTTGCACGTTCAGTAGATGGCACTAAGCAACAACCTTAAGCATCCTGTCAAAGAAAGATTTTCATTAACTGAAAGTTTGGCAAGTATTTGATATCTTCGCTTCAACTTCACTATTAGTTAGGAAGTGGTGTATAACGATCGCATTTGCGTTGAAAATGTTGAGCTCCGTTAATGGATTGCAAACACGAAAAACAGAATTGCTTCATGCAACCCGTACATACTATCCAATTATCCTCGCCAGTTTTAACATTGAGTTTCTTACATGAAGTATTCGGACATGGCTTCACTCGTTGAACGATGGCAGCACCGATAAGCGATTTATTGTTAATGACAAATTTCGTTTCTTCCTTGCGTTCACCCTCTTGTGGTTGATTTTCGTCAACTCTCTGACTATGTTGTACAGACTGTTGTACTAAACAGCAAAGAGAGAATCTTGGTCGTATTTCGATTGAGAAAGGTTTCTTACTCAAGTCTTCTTTGATCGATCCGACTGATGAAGCGAAAGGAAATTGATATAACAACGATGCTACCTGAGGATCGCGAGTGCCTTCTCCACTCTTCCATGTAAAATCACGATAACAGTTCGCACAGCGCATGTGTGTACAACCACCATTTTTCTCAATCCTCACATGACAATATGGGCATAGTTGAGTATTAAGAGCTTCTACTCGTTCAGCATTTAATATCGTTTCTAATAACTGGTCTTCTTCTGCTAAATTAACAACAATTTCTCGATATGGTTGTTTAGCAACCCGTTGCTTTGCTGCGGTGATTTTCCTCTTGTCCATTGTAGCCCTTTGTGCGAGAGCTCTTTCTTCCAATGTAGCAGCTACTGCTAAATCTCCTTCTTGTATTTTTCGAATTCGTTCACGTTTTTCTTCTGCTTCTCTCTGCAGCCGTTCCATTTCTCTTTGCTTTTTCAATAGCATTTGCTCCATAATGTAATCTTTTGGACACGTGGTTTGAAAATGAAACAATTCTTTGCATTTCCTACAGAACGTAAAATGACATTGATGACACACACAGAGTGTATCATCTTTACCACCAGTAAGAACAGCAGACTGACATCTAAATCAAAAGGTGTTAACAATAGACAGTTGTTGTTTATAAGGCAAAAGAACTAACCTTGGGCACCAAATAACATCCTCCATGGCTTGTAGAGCACGTTGTAATGTTATTCTTTCGTATCGTTCGTATAAACGTTCATCTTGAAGAATTGCTTTGATTTCATTGGGCAGTAATGCCTTCTGACATTGACTTTGTGGACAATGTACTTGATCGCCAAATTGACCATTGTTAAATGTCAATTGAACATAATTATTTAAGCACGATTGACAATAGAAATGTCCACAGCGATAGAGACGAATACAATCCGTACCGGATATCATCTCTGTACATATTAAACATGTCTGAAGTTGATTTCGAAATTGTTGCTCCTCTTTTTCTGCGTTATAGTTAATTAAATATTGATAAATGTGATCGATATTGTCAGCGAGATAACCATTTAATGCTCGTGGATCATTGATTTGTTCACCGAAGCCTTTATCAAGTACTAATTCATTGGTAATCTCTTGCCTAATCAATTCAATCCAATCAAAAACACAAACTTCACCTTTAACAAACGCATAGTTATCAAGTTTTTGACAAAGGTTCTGTAAAGATGGTTTCGAAAAATAAAAACACGAAAGAACAAACGATGGAGGATAATCACTGGGATATTCATCATGGTAATGTATAATCAGAGTAAATGGAGGTAAATAACGAACGATCGCTGCTTTGTCATTGCATCGAATATAAAATGGTTCATTTAGATCAAAATCAATAGAAATTTCATATTGATCATTACCATTAAGAAGACGAAATCTTCCATCGAATATAGATTGTAATACCAAAATTTCATCCGTTTGTTTCTCCAGATTTGCCATCTATGATGTAAACTATGGAGGTGTTTTGATATATAAGCACGTGCTTTCTTTCTCTTTTGAAATTACACCATTGCATCACCGTGCTTTTACTTTATCAATAAGAAAAGAAAAGTCAACAAGCAGCTATTGGTGTCAGAATGCAATGTTAGTGACAATGTGAACACTTTCTCTGAATCTTCAAGAATGACCTGCGTTGTCAAGAACTTCGTTCATGGCCATGACTCATCATATTATTTTGATCGAAGAATGACGGGTGGTGTAGTTGTACATCTGTCTATAGCCACGTGCGTGTGACAATAAACTATGAGAAGGAGAAGAGAACAGAAAGCAAGAAAAGAAAAGAATATATCGTGTCGTCTACCCATTGACTCTGCCAAGCGAGTACGTTTTTTTTTCTATCATCTGTTTCACTTTCGCCTTACGTACTATTCAGATTAGCGGTTTTATCATGACGTTCTATGGTACTAATATCACAAAATTCGCGACGCAAACTCTGCAGGGTATGTTCTACATAGATGATTAGATGTAGAATTAACTTTGTTTCGAATAGGTTGGCGAAGTTTGATCAAACCTTACGTTATTACAACGATCGCCATTGGTTCGAGTGTCACTACCGGTGATCTCATCTGTCAATATTTAGAAAGTCATAAGAAAGGTCCAGATGGTAAACGTCTCGTACCACCGTCGTCTTCTACATTTTCATGGTGGAATCGTGAACGATCCCGAGTTATGGGTACAACAGCTGTTCTCGTATCAACACCTTGGTCGTTCACACTTGCAAGAATAGTTGAAAGATTATTTCCAGGTCAGTTCGAACAATAATATTTGAAAACATTCTCTCGAATGTTTGTTTTCATCACAGGCAAACAAGGAATTCAAATAGTAAAGAAAATCTTAACGAACTCGTTACTTGCGCCGATTAATATCAGTCTCGTATTTACATCGATTATCCTTTTACAAGGTCATACGCTGAAAGTGGCTAAAACGAAAATAAAAAATGATATGCCGAAAACATTCGCGATTGGCTCATGTTATTGGCCATTTGTTTCATTCATCAACTTTCGTTTCATACCATTGGATTACCGACCGATTGTTGGAAGTTTAGCTGGAGCTTTGTGGAACATCTACGTTTCTTCAGCTGCAAATAATCCCAAACTAAATCCCGATGGTAGTATACAAGTATCAGCTGGAACAGCACCAACTTTACTAGCGGAAACAAGCGGAACAGCAGTACCAGCCATACATGAAGCATGGAAAACAGTTGAGAACAATAAAAAGAATACGTAACATACTTGTAATTCATACTTTTCTGGAATTTGCTCGTTAATAAGATTATACATAGAATGACTATTATGTGAGAACGAAGCATATGAATATTGTGTGTCGTGTTCATTATCTAATTCTGTCTCATTTATTTAATAAGCTGCGTATAACAAAAAAAAAAGAGTCGATGGATTTTCTCAATTCTTAATATGCGAATTTGAATATTGATTATTCTAGTTTATGCGCATGTTCCTCTTCGAATTCTTGAATTTTAAGATGCTGTTGACTATGACTATGGTAATAATGATGTGCTGCATGAAATAAATAGTTAATCGTATCAGAAAAGTCCCAATGCTCGTTGCCCATATCTTCATTGTCAAATTGTCGAATGACCCACGCATCAAAACATAATTTAGGATTCGTTATATAATCATAAGGAATGTAACAATAGCCTTTCTCGCCCTACATACAACGATCAACGATAAGACAATATGTGAAAATAGATGAACACCTACCCATTTTTCTCCCCATGAATTTCTAACGATAAATGCCTTCGATTGATCACTGTAACCAACAGCTAGCATCGCATGCCTGTGTTAATCGAAATAATGCGTAGGATTTTTTTCTCGGAAAATTCTACTCAGACCTGCCGTGTTCACTTCGACTCTGTTCGGTTTCATCGGGCGTTGGCACAAGCCCTGTCTGAGCTGCCTTATCAAACGATGTATATAGTCGTAAGCCGAATGCAAATGGAAAGCCTTGTGCAAGACAAGATTTCATTTCGTTTAAATCAATTTTCACATGAAGAGCTTGATGTATTCTATGTTTTGAGCCTTTTTCAAAAGCTGTATCATTAGGACGCTCATTAACGCGTGCGATGTCGTACGGCCAAATCGATTCAAGGCAAGTACCCAATTCTTCCAATGCTTCGATCGCATTTGTCATCGAACAACCCGAATCGGTTACTACAGTCGAATGTGTATTCTTAACACGGCCGTTGTAATAAATGAACAAACGACTAACATCGACATTGATACCATGAACTCGTTTGATTAAGTATTCATAAGCGCCTATGTGAAAAGTAATGAGAAAGCATGGTTACTGATTTATTGTAAGTACCTGCAAGTGAATTTGCCGTGCTAAAAGAGATTTAGAAAAGTAAGTCGAAGTTCTGGTCAAATATGTCTCGTTACCAACTACCGATTCTTGATTGATCTTCAACAGGTGTCATGTAGGATCGCAGATCAACTTTAGGTGGAAGTTGCTCGGGACTGTAGAGAATACTGTCAGAAAATGCTTGCCGTAGTTCTTCCTTATGTGGCATACGATGTGATGGTTCAATACCGTTCAGACGACATATACTATTCGTCAGTTGATTGATTAAATACGTTCGGACAGGCATATTAAGTTTCTTATCGAGAAGAATACAAAATCAGTGTGTTAACTACCTACTAAACGTTACAAACATATTCGCTTTTGTTCGTTTCGTTACATGCTTGACTTCACTCCCATGAATCAGTTACACATTTGTAGATAAAGCTACTGCTTGCTGATCGTTCTTTTTTTCCCAATAATCAATACGCATGGGAGGTAAACAACATAGAATGTCATATCTGATCGATCATCATGGACGTTTTTAATTTCAAATAGCAAACATAAAATGATATTCAGATTTCATTAGCATTACAGCATAAAAATTTATTATTTTGTCGTAGGAGAGATTTGTAATTGTATGTATACCGTACTAGAATTACAAAAAAATTTAACTAATATATCCGACAGTATCGTCTGATTACATCAACAAGAATTATTGCTAGGCAATGCATCGATCGGTGCTGAAAACTCATAAAAATCAATCCGAATAGCAATGAATCACATAGATTACATTTTGCTAATGTTAAGTTACACGCGCACCCATACTTTATTCTATTTGTGTATATGTATTCAATTGATACTTCCGATTCTCAAGAGTATTTGGTAGTAAAAATACTACTGACGAGTCTTTTTGACTTTTACCACTTATCTAGTCAGAGAAAAACCAACGATGCATAGAAATGATAAAAACTATTTTGTCGTTCACATTTAAATTACTAAAATTACGGTAACGTCCAAATGAGGAAGTGACGAAGAGGGCAATATTGAATCTCTCGTCATCTTGGAGAAAGTAATTACGAATGTGTTTTGTATATATTTGTGTCTTATAAACGGTATTTAATATATACCTGTTTTCCGAAAAGATTCTTACTACTTCGATCATTTGATTTCGCATTAAAAGAGAGGTATGGGTGTTGCAGAAAGTAGTGGTAGTAGTCAGAATGTTACAGGTCCAACAGCAATACGTGTGCATGACGCAAATCCGCTTCTTTACGCGACGCCACAAGAACACATGATTATTCAACCCTACTGGGTCTTGATTGTAGAATTAATCGTAAAGCAAATTATTGCTAATCGTGTTTGGAACAGAATACGTCATAATACATGGGCTACAACACAGGAAATAGCTATGGGGCGTATGGTGCTTAGGCTACAAATCGTTTATCTTAAAGCAGAGAAATTGGCATCAGACGGTATATATCACGCAGCTCGACAACATCAAACTACAGCTACTAGTAAGTCTCCAACACCTAAGCAGACTACGATAAAATTTTTCAAAGATACGTTTACCAGTCCTCAATCACTACTGGATCGTACGGCATTGGTAGGTAGTAAAGTTTTTTCGACACTAAGAAGAGATATAGATACATTGGATTATGAGATCGAACAAAAAGAAGAAGAAACTAGACGCTCACAAGAGAAGATGGACAAACTTGCTCGTAGGCTCCAGCTCGATATTTTTGACCTTCTCTTCCATTCTTTACCTCTTCTTGGTCAGACAATTTGGTATTTCTATCTACAGTCAGAATGCATGAGTGCGGAACAGGCAAGTACATGGAACTGTTACAATGTGTTTGGTTATCGTCTCTATAATTATGTTTTTACTTCATACTGTGCTTTCTATTGACTTACGACGATGAAACTTTCCACTTATATAGAGAGTGATCAAAATATCAATGAGACGAATGACAAGAATCTTCGATCAAGTTGGCAAAAATGTATAGACATATTGAGGAAAATAGAATTTTATGCAAGTTTGTGGTCATCCTGGATTACAGTTATCGTTGTTGGTGTTCCTCTTGTTCCTTATCTTTTGACAAATGTGATACCAATGGCATGCACCTATATTTTTGTATGCATTATTTATATAGTGCTTTGGATAAGTGCGTTATTTTTTTGTCGAATTCTTATAAAGATTCCTCTGATAAATAAGTTATTATTTGGCATTTTGGAAGATGTCCTGGAGGAATATAAAGGTTTTTATGCGCCCTACTTGATGTTTTTATTTACAATTCTTACTTTACCAATATTATTCACGACTTTCTTTAATTATTCACAATACTTTTACTATAGTAATAATCTTTTCGATACTATGACGTATGAATTTGACTCTCGCAATACGGCAATCTATTTTCGTGGATTACAATCATCTGTCAGTAATATATTTCATAATGTATTGTCCTTTGTTTAAAGCCATTGTTTTACGAACATTTTACAAATTTTGCAAAGTTATATCAATAAGAACTTTAGTAAATTAAATGTATAACGTCGTACGAATGTCTATTTCTCATTTTTATTTTAAAAATATCAACGTCTTATTACTAAACTTCGCTTTGGATGTAAAACTGCCCAAACGATGAGTGCAATCAGAGTAGGCGCTAATTGAAAGATGAAAAACCACATTTGCTGTTGACTTGTAATAATATAGTATTGTGGTATCGATGTAATCACATCATATATAGCAATTACTAAGCAAGTGACGCTTGAAATAAGTAACAGCACAATACCTTGCTTTGTCGTGTCTTTGAATGCTTTCGTTGCGAACCAGATTGGATAGAATAGAACAGCTAAAGCAAGTTTAAGACCTGCTGAGATTTGACGCAATTGAAAACCACTTGCAATCGTGTAAGGATTGGTCAATTGCATTCCAGAAACGATTGCAAGAATATTGGAAACCATCATAATCAACAGCGCTCCGACAAGAATAAGTCGCGATAACATCCATTGATAGCCAAGGACTTTAGTGATGAAACCATAATTGGCTAAAATATGCATACGTTGTCCGACGACTGTGAGAACCGAGATGATTATTAAATTAGTTGTTGTGTCTAGTGTTGAGTAGTAAATTGTTCCACGAAATACCATTTCAGCGAAATTGGTCAGATAAAAAATGAGAACGATGATAGTCAACTGTGGCGGGCGACAGGATGCTTGAATCGATTGTACAAGCCATACTAACGTTAGAATCCCAACAAACGAAGCAAGAACAGCAGCAGTTATTATTTCTGTTTCAAACATTGTTACGTAGGATAAGTAAATGAACTTCTTGTGTAAAAGAGAAAGAATTAGTGAATCTCAGTTTTTTTTTCTTCTTTTTCTCTCGTCCCCGTCATATTTTTCCTGTAAAGAGAAGTATAATCGTATTTAGTAACCATAGATACAACGCGCATCAAAAAAACAAGCACAAAAACAACAAGTATCCAAGAAAATATCTTTCCGCTCATCAAATTGATTTTATTCAAATAAAACTGTCAGAATTCTAATAAAGTATTTATTTACTGAAACACAAACTATTTTATCATGATTTTCACATAAAATAACGTTGGCATTATCAATGACGTCAAAGATAGAAATGTCTCTCAACAACTTTCTTTTGTCCTACGCATACTTTTGTCTTTCTTTGTGCACATGTCGATCATCATCCCCCGCCTGGATATTAATGAAAAGAAACTTCGCAATCGATATCATCGTAGCAGAACATAGTTCTTGTCTTTTTTCTTTCTCGAACTGTTTCATTACTATATTTGTCCATCGATGTTTGAAATATTCTCGTCGTTTTCTTTTTTTAGTGCAACATGACGTATAAATAGCCTAGAAGATTTTCTCTCATTTCTCTTCTCGTAGACTTATCATCATACACATATACTTTTCTGTTCCAAATTATGACTCAACAAGCTGTAAGTTGAAAAGATTTCTTTGGTTTTCTTAACTTTTGTTCGTTTTTCCTCAAGAATATCGGATTACCAAATCGACCGTTCCGTATTTCGAACGTATCTCCTTCAGCAAATATTTTTGAAGATGATCAATACATGGCTAATCTTATCGATCAACATTTAGCTTTAAGTTCCTCTGGAAGATCACGCAAAGTGTCGACGATCAGCCAGCCTATTCTTACTGAAGACATTTCGTTATTCAATAACGCAGGCTTTCTTCCTCATCAAATTCGTCGTTCAGAAACTTCATATCCGTATGCATATAAACCATCCGGAAATCTCCAAGCAAAGTCAGGTGTTCAGTTACGAAACACTTCTACGTGTACGGATGACTTCCACGAAGAATTACCAATTAACATAAATCATCTACGTCGTCAACAAACCAAAGGAATTAAGAAAACAATCAAATCGATTTCAAAAACACGTGTGCTGGATCCGTGTGCACAATCAATGGAAAGTGCTGTTCAACTCGATCATTGTCAACGTTTAGCTGCACCACACCCAATTAGATATAAAATTTCNTCGTAGCAACTCCTTGGTCGTTCACATTTGAAAGAATAGTTGAAAGATTATTTCCAGGTCAGTTCCAACAATAATATTTGAAAACATTCTCTCGGATGTTTGTTTTCATCACAGGCAAACAAGGAATTCAAATAGTGAAGAAAATCTTAACGAACTCGTTACTTGCACCGATTAATATCAGTCTCGTATTTACATCGATTATCCTTTTACAAGGTCATACGCTGAAAGTGGCTAAAACGAAAATCAAAAATGATATGCCCAAAACATTCGCGGTCGGCTCATGTTATTGGCCATTTGTTTCATTCATCAACTTTCGTTTCATACCATTGGATTACCGACCGATTGTTGGAAGTTTAGCTGGAGCTTTGTGGAACATCTATGTTTCGTCAGCTGCGAATAATCCCAAACTAAATCCGGATGGTAGTATACAAGCATCAGCTGGAACAGCGCCAACTTTACTAGCGGAAACAAGTGGAACAGCAGTACCAGCAATACATGAAGCATGGAAGACGGTTGACAACAATAAAAAGAATGCGTAGCATACTTGTAATTCATACTTTTCTGGAAGATGTTCGCTAATATGATTATACATAGATTAACTATTCTGTGAGAATGAAGCATATGAATATTATATATGTCGTGCTCATCATCTAATTCTGTCTCATTTATTTAATAAGCTACGGTATAACAAAAAGAAAAGAGTCGATGGATTTTCTCAATTCTTAGTATGCGAATTTGAGTATTGATTATTCTAGTTTATGCGCATGTTCCTCTTCGAATTCTTGAATTTTAAGATGCTCGTGACTGTGACTATGGTAATAATGATGTGCTGCATGAAATAAATAGTTGATCGTGTCAGAAAAGTCCCAATGTTCATTGCCCATATCATCATTGTCAAATTGTCGAATGACCCATGCATCAAAACATAATTTAGGATTCGTTATATAATCATAAGGAATGTAACAATAGCCTTTCTCGCCCTACATACAACGATAAGACAATGTGTGAAAATAGATGAACACTTACCCATTTTTCTCCCCATGAATTCCTAACGATAAATGCCTTCGATTGATCACTGTAACCAACAGCTAGCATCGCATGCCTGTGTCAATCAGAATAATGCGTAGGATGTTTTTTCTCGGAAAATTCTACTCAAACCTGCCGTGTTCACTTCGACTCTGTTCGATTCCATCGGGCATTGGTACAAGTCCTGTCTGAGCTGCCTTATCAAATGATGTATACAACCGTAAGCCGAATGCAAATGGAAAGCCTTGTGCAAGACAAGATTTCATTTCGTTTAAATCAATTTTCACATGAAGAGCTTGGTGTATTCTATGTTTCGATCCTTTTTCAAAAGCTGTGTCATCAGGCCGCTCATTAACGCGTGCGATGTCGTACGGCCAAATCGATTCAAGGCAAGTACCAAATTCTTCTAATGCTTCGATCGCATTTGTCATCGAACAACCCGAATCGGTTACTACAGTCGAATGTGTATTTTTAACACGGCCGTTGTAATAAATGAACAAACGACTAACATCGACATTGATACCATGAACTCGTTTGATTAAGTATTCATAAGCGCCTATGTGAAAAGCAATGAGAAAGCATGGTAACTGATTTATTGTAAGTACCTGCAAGTGAATTTGCCGTGCTAAAAGAGATTTAGAAAAGTGTAAGTCGAATTTCTGGTCAAATATGTCTCGTTACCAACTACCGATTCTTGATTGATCTTCAACAGGTGTCATGTAGGATCGCAGATCAACTTTAGGTGGAAGCTGCTCGGGACTGTAGAGAATACTGTCAGAAAATGCTTGCCGTAGTTCTTCCTTGTGTGGCATACGATGTGATGGTTCAATACCGTTCAGACGACATATACTATTCGTCAGTTGATTGATTAAATATGTTCGGACAGGCATATTAAGTTTCTTATCGAGAAGAATACAAAATCAGTGTGTTAACTACCTACTAAACGTTACAAACATATTCGCTTTTGTTTGTTTCGTTGCATGCTTGACTTCACTCCCATGAATCAGTTACACATTTGTAGATGAAGCTACTGCTTGCTGATCGTTCTTTTTTTCCCCAATAATCAATACGCATGGGAGGTAAACAACATAGAATGTCATATCTGATCGAAACATCATGGGCGTTTTTAATTTTAAATAACAAACATAAAGTGATATCCAGATTTCATTAGTATTAGAGCATAAAAATTTATTATTTGGTCGTAGGAGAGATATTTAATTAAATGTATACTAGGGTTACAAAAAAATTTAACTAATATATCGGACAGTATCGTCTGATTACATCAACAAGAATTATTGCTAGGCAATGCATTGATCGGCGTTGAAACCTCATAAAAATCAATCCGAATAGCAATGAATCACATAGATTGCATTTTGCTAACGTTAAGTTACACGCGCACCAATGCTTTATTCTATTTGTGTCTATGTATTCAATTGACACTTCCAATTCTCAAAAGTATTTGGTAGTAAAAAATACTACTGACGAGTCTTTTTGATTTTTGCCATTTATCTCGTCAGAGGAAAACCAGCGATAGATAGAAATGATAAACAATATTTTGTCGTATGCATATTAATTATCTAGAATAATCGTAACGGCCAAATGAGGAAGTGACAAAGAGGGCAATATTGAATCGCGCGTCACCTTGGAGAAAGTACGAATATGTTTGAATATATTTACCTCTCATAAACGTTATTTAATATACATTTTTTCCGAAAAGATTCTTACTACTTCGATCATTTGACTTCGCATTAAAAGAGAGGTATGGGTGTTGCAGAAAGTAGTGGTAGCAGTCAGAATGTTACAGGTCCAACAGCAATACGTGTGCATGACGCAAATCCGCTTCTTTACACGACGCCACAAGAACACATGATTATTCAACCCTACTGGGTCTTGATTGTACAATTATTCGTAAAGCAAATTATTGCTAATCGTGTTTGGAACAGAATACGTCATAACACATGGGCTACAACACAGGAAATAGCTATGGGGCGTATCGTGCTTATGCTACAAATCGCTTATCTTAAAGCAAAGAAATCGATACTTGAAAGTGTGCGCACAGCTCGACAACATCAAACTACAACTACAAGTAAGTCTCCAACACTTAAGCAGACCACGATAAACTTTTTCAAAGATACATTTACCAGTCCTCAATCACTACTGGATCGTGCGGCATCGGCTGGTAGTAATGATTTTTCGACACTGAGAAGCAATATAGATGAATTGGATGATGAGATCGAACAAAAAAAAAACGAAATTGAAAGCTCACAAAAGAAGAGAGAAGAGCTTTCTCGTAGGCTCCAGCTCGATATTTTTGACCTTCTCGTCCATTGTTTACCTCTGCTTGGTCAGACAATTTGGTATTTCTATCTGCAGTCAAAATGCATGAGTGCGGAACAGGCAAGTACATGGAACTGTTACAATGTGTTTGGCTATCGTCTCTATAATTATGTTTTCACTTCATACTGTGCTTTCTTTTGGCTTACGATGATGAAACTTCCCATTTATGTAGACAGTGAACGAAATACTAATGAGACGAATGACAAGAATCTTCGATCGGGTTGGCAAAAATGTATAGACGTATTGAGAAAAATAGAATTTCATGCAAGTTTCTGGTCATCCTGTATTACAATTATCGTTGTTGGTGTTCCTATTGCTCCTTATCTTTTGACAAATGTGATACCAATGGCATGCACCTACACTTTTATATGCATTATTTATATAGTGCTTTGGTTAAGTGCGTTACTTTTTTGTCGAATTCTTGTAACGATTCCTCTCATAAATAAGTTATTATTTGGCATTTTGGAAGATATCCTGAAAGAATATAAACATTTTTATGCGCCCTACTTGATGTTTTTATTTACAATTCTTACCTTACCAATACTATTCACGACTTTCTTTAATTATTCACAATACGTTTACTATAGCAACAATCTTTTCAATACTATGACGTATGAATTTGACTCTCGCAATACGGCAACCTATTTTCGTGGATTACAATCGTCTGCCAGTAATACATTTCATACTGTATTGTTCTTTATTTAAAGCCATTGTTTTATGAACATTTTACAAACTTTCCAAAGTTATCTCAATAAGAACTGTAATAAATTAGCTGTGTAGTGCAGTACGATACTGTCTGTTTCTCATTTTTATTTTAAAAATATCAACGTCTTATTACTAAACTTCGCTTTGGATGTAAAACTGCCCAAACGATGAGCGCAATCAGAGTAGGCGCTAATTGAAAGATAAAAAACCACATTTGCTGTTGACTTGTAATAATATAGTACTGGGGTATCGATGTAATCACATCATATATAGCCATTACTAAGCAAGTGACACTTGAAACAAGTAAAAGCACAATACCTAGCTTTGTCGTATCTTTGAATGCTTTAGTTGCGAACCAGATTGGATAGAACAGGACAGCCAAAGCCAGCTTAAGACCTGCTGAGATTTGACGCAATTGAAAACCACTTGCAATCATGTAAGGATTGGTCAATTGCATTCCAGAAACGATTGCAAGAATATTGGAAACCATCATAATCAACAGCGCTCCGGCAAGAACAAGTCGTGATAACATCCATTGATAGCCAAGGACTTTAGTGATGAAACCATAATTGGCTAAAATATGCATACGTTGTCCGACGACGGTGAGAACCGAGATGATTATTAAATTAGTTGTTGTGTCTAGTACTGAGTAGTAAATCGTTCCACGAAATACCATTTCAGCGAAAGTGGTCAGATAAAAAATGAGAACGATGATAGTCAACTGTGGCGGGCGACAGGATGCTTGAATCGATTGTACAAGCCATACTATCGTTAGAATCCCAACAAATGAAGCAAGAACAGCAACAGTTATTATTTCTGTTTCAAACATTGTTACTTAGGATCAGCAAATGAACTTCTTGTAAAAAAGAGAAAGAATTAGTGAATCTCTTTTTTTTTCTTCTTTTTCTCTCGTCTTCGTCATCTTTTTTCTGTAAAGAGGAATATGGGCGTATTTAGTAACCATAGATACAGCGGCATCAAAAAGCAAGCAGAAAAACAACAAATATTCAAGAAAATATCTTTCTGCTCATCAAATTGATGTTATTTAAATAAAACTGATAGAATTCTAATAAAGTATTTATTTACTGGAACAGAAACTATTTTATCATGACTTTCACATAAAATAACGTTGGCATTATCATTGACGTCAAAGATAGAAATATCTCTCAACAACTTTCTTTTGTCCTACGCATACTTTTGTCTTTCTTTGTGCACATGTCGATCATCGTCCCCCGCCTGGATATTAACGAAAAGAAACTTCGCAATCGATATCATCCGTAGCAGAGCATATTTTTTTGTCTTTTTCTTTCTCGAACTGTTTCATTACTATATTTGTCCATCGATGTTTGAAATATCCTCGTCGTTTTCTTTTTTTAGTGCAACATGACGTATAAATAGCCTAGAAGATTTTCTCTCTTTTCTCGTCTCGTAGACTTATCGTTATACACATATACTTTTCTGTTCCAAATTATGACTCAACAAGCTGTAAGTTAAAAAGACTTCTTTGATTTTTTGAACCTTTGTTCGTTTTTCCTCAAGAATATCGGATTACCAAATCGACCGTTCCGTATTTCGAACGTATCTTCTTCAGCAAATATTTGTGAAGATGATCAATACATGGCTAATCTCATCGATCAACATTTAGCTTTAAGTTCCTCTGGAAGATCACGCAAAGTGTCGACGATCAGCCAGCCTATTCTTACTGAAGACATTTCGTTATTTAATAACGCAGGCTTTCTTCCTCATCAAATTCGTCGTTCAGAAACTTCATATCCGTATGCGTATAAATCATCCGGAAATCTCCAAGCAAAGTCAGGTGTCCAGTTACGAAACACTTCTACGTGTACGGATGACTTCCACGAAGAATTACCAATTAACATAAATCATCTACGTCGTCAACAAACCAAAGGAATTAAGAAAACAATCAAATCGATTTCAAAAACACGTGTGCTGGATCCGTGTGCACAATCAATGGAAAGTGCTGTTCAACTCGATCATTGTCAACGTTTAGCTGCACCACACCCAATTAGATATAAAATTTCCGAAAATATTCTACCATCAACTGGTACTATTCTAAGAACACACTATGCAATGATACAAGAAGAGCCAGCGCAAGAACCGTCGATTCATCTCAGTCAATTACGAGTACCGTTGTTTGCCACATCCAATACGACAAACCAATCCGTTTCATCAATCATCGAACCAACGACGTTCGTTGACTTACCAATAATGAATGAAACTCCTTTTCATATCGATCGTGTTCAACGTTTGACTACACCGCAAGTCATTCAATACAAACCATCAACAACTATTCAGCCATCCATAGGTTCAATATTTCAAACAAGGTTAGCACTTGGTCGAGAAGATTCACCAGAAGAAAAATCCTTTCATATCAATCAATTACGGCATCCAGCCATGAAACATTCATCGACTAATGAACGAGTATGGGCTTGGATGTAAAAATATTCGTCACGTCTTTTTTAACTGACGACGTACAGTTGCACTTTGATACACTTAAAGTAATGTGAATATGCACAAATGTATAATGCACTCACATGTACTATTCGCGCATTTTTTAAAGATGAATATTGCTTTATTGATTTTGCGTTCTACAATAAATGACGCTGCTTGAATACTATTTTTATCCATTAAATACGTCGAAATTTATTAATATCGATTTGTATGTAATATGACTCAGTTCCTCGCGAACGACATCATTTGTTGCTAGTTTTAATTACTTTTTTGCGTACATCTTATATCAACAAATCATATAGTATATATAAGGGAACTAAAATATTTTTTTCCTATACATTACACTGCTCGCAAGCGACAAGAAAATGCATCGACTACCGACAATACTTGTTCTATTTCTCATACTTGTAATATATCTATTTGGTTATACTGAAAGCGCTTCTTGTGGTGCATACAATCCAACATTCTACACTTGTTGTAACGGAGTGCTTACTTTCGGATCCGGCAAGTCCTGCTGTGGTACAACAGCCTATGATCCAACATTTTACACTTGCTGCAGCGGTCTTCTGACTTTCGGACGCGGAAAGTCCTGCTGTGGTACAACAGCCTATGATCCGACATTCTACACCTGCTGTAATGGTGCTCTAACATTTGGACGAGGTTTAGCCTGTGGAAAATAACTGACAGTTGATTGCTTAAACACGAATTTTTTCTCGACGACTAAAAATTAATCGAAGAGTTTGAATTTTTTTTGTATCTTCTTTATTGAAAAACATATATGTGTTAGAAAAGTTAACCTTCTCAGTCGTTGATTAACGCAATATTCGGTTTAAAATGTGAACTGATGTGTTGAATAACTTCTTCGAACGAGAGCAGCTTGAATGTATCTCTTTCAAATCACTCAACTTCGTCCTTATATATTCTTGTTTTGATACATAGATGGTTACATATTGCAACAAAATGACGCTTATTTATTTCAGATATAGCTAGATGTTATCGTTACTTGATTGATGGAAAGAATATCCTTGTTTTGATAAAGTATCTGTTTGCTAAAACAGCGTTCAAATTTCAGTAAAACGGAACTAATAGACTCACAAAGGAACTGGTGCCAATATGCGTCTAATTCTACGCTCCAGGATGAACGAGTGGAAAAGGAACGTTATATTTACGGTTTCATCTGCTTTATACAAATGACACCCAAGTCGTGATTATTATTTCAGTTAGATTATTCGTACAAAAGGGATAAAAAGATTGAAAAACAAGTCTCTCAACCACAAATTTAATCATCATCAGTTTGTTGTAAAATGCTCAGACAGAGTGCCAACTGTTTCTTTTCCAAATAAGAATTCACTCGGCTAAGTACGGTTATTTTGATCGACTGTGTATCTTGTGAGTAATACGNGTTTCATCAATCATCGAACCAACGACGTTCGTTGACTTACCAATAATGAATGAAACTCCTTTTCATATCGATCGTGTTCAACGTTTGACTACACCGCAAGTCATTCAATACAAACCATCAACAACTATTCAGCCATCCATAGGTTCAATATTTCAAACAAGGTTAGCACTTGGTCGAGAAGATTCACCAGAAGAAAAATCCTTTCATATCAATCAATTACGACATCCAGCCATGAAACATTCATCGACTAATGAACGAGTATGGGCTTGGATATAAAAATATTCGTCACGTCTTTTTTAGCTGACGACGTACAGTTGCATTTTGATACACTTAAAGTAATGTGAATATGCACAAATATATAATGCACTCACATGTTCTATTCTCGCATTTTTTAAAGATGAATATTGCTTTATTGATTTTGCGTTCTACAATAAATGACGCTGCTTGAATACTATTTTTATCCATTATGTAAATACGTCGAATTTTATTAATAACGATGTGTATGTAATATGACTCAGTTCCTCGCGAACGACATCATTTGTTACTAGTTTTAATTACTTTTTTGCGTGCATCTTAAATCAAAAAATCATAGTATATACAAGGGGAGTAAAATTATTTTTCCTATACATTACACTGCTCGCAAGCGGCAAGAAAATGCATCGACTACCGACAATACTTGTTCTATTTCTCATACTTGTAATATATCTATTTGGTCATACTGAAAGCGCTTCTTGTGGTGCATACAATCCAACATTTTATACCTGTTGTAACGGAGTGCTTACTTTCGGATCCGGCAAGTCCTGCTGTGGTACAAAAGCCTATGATCCAACATTTTACACCTGTTGTAACGGAGTGCTTACTTTCGGATCCGGCAAGTCCTGCTGTGGTACAACAACCTATGATCCAACATTTTACACCTGTTGTAACGGAGTGCTTACTTTCGGATCCGGCAAGTCCTGCTGTGGTACAACAGCCTATGATCCGACATTCTACACCTGCTGTAATGGTGCTCTAACGTTTGGACGAGGTTTAGCCTGTGGAAAATAGCTGACAGTTGATTGCTTAAACACGAATTTTTTCTCGACGACTAAAAATTAATCGAAGAGTTTGAATTTTTTTGTATCATCTTTATTGAAAAATATATATGTGTTAGAAAAATTAACCTTCTCAATCGTTGATTAACGCAATATCCGGTTTAAAATGTGAACTGATGTGTTGAATAACTTCTTCGAACGAGAGCAGCTTGAATGTATCTCTTTCAAATCACTCAACTTCTTCCTTATATATTCTTGTTTTGACACATAGATGGTTACATATTGCAACAAAATGACGCTTATTTATTTCAGATATAGCTAGATGTTATCGTCACTTGATTGATGGAAAGAATATCCTCGCTTTGATAAAACTCTTCGATTGCTTTAATAAAGTATCTGTTTGCTAAAACAGCGTTCAAATTTCAGTAAAACGGAATTAATAGACTCACAAAGGAATTGGCGCCAATATGCGTCTAATTCTACGCTCTAGGATGAACGAGTGGAAAAGGAACGTTATATTTACGGTTTCATCTGCTTTATACAAATGACACCCAAGTCGTGATTATTATTTCAGTTAGATTATTCGTACAAAAGGGATAAAAAGACTGAAAAACAAGTCTCTCAACCACAAACTTAATCATCACCAGTTCGTTGTAAAATGCTCAGACAGAGTGCCAACTGTTTCTTTTCCAAATAAGAATTCACTCGGCTAAGTACGGTTATTTTGATCGCTTCTGTATCTTGTGAATAATACACTCGGTAAATATGATAATTCTCAGGATGTTCAAGTAAACATTTGATTTCACCAATGGATATTTGAAATGTATGCTGCTTATGATTTGTTGTTGTTTTCACTTCGATCAATTCGATTTGTCCATCTTTTTTCAAGCGAATATCATACGGCAGACATGATTCTTGTTTTATATTCATCCACTCAACATGGTCATTTGGATATTTCCAACGGAGAAAATCGAAAACAATTTGTTCGCCTTGACGACCGATAAGACTATCGGTTGTAGTGTTCGTTGGGTGAATTGTAATCGAAGAAATCGGCAGCGAAGAAAGATCAGAATCAGATAGAGTCGACACTCGAATACTTTCGAATCTAGCTATTTCAACTGGAGTAAATTTTGAAATATCAACAGTCGCAGCATGTGAATGAAGTGTTTTAGTTGATCGAACTTTCTCGTCGTCTCTATCAGAAACAGGAGGCTTGCTTTTTCTCGCAGGAGCACTCTGCGCAGTAGTTTCGGATGACGGAGAGACATTGGACTCGGGAGTTGCCGACGGTTCCGATGGATATGATTTTGGAATTTCTACTGACTCGACAACATTTGCTTTCTCAGGAAAACAAGTGGGATTGTTCTCATCTTTTTCGGCTCTTGGACGAGATGGAGGCTTTCGCTCAGGTACAGGCTCGTTCATGACTTGCTCGATCAATTCAGCGGGTATATCAGTAAGTTCTATCTTTGAAGACACTTCCTCATTTTGTGAAGATGCGGATGGCAGTACAAGGTTCAAATAAACATTCGGAAACATCCATTTGTCATCCTTTGGTTGAGTAGCTATATGACCATATCGTGTTGTTAAGCCTAGTGCGCCTTCATCTTGAAAGATCTGCGATAATTCCATTATAAATGATACTAACTCAGGCGCAACTGTTCGATCATGCACAAGATATTTTGCCATTGTTTCAGCGTGACGTATGTGCGAGTTTTCGAACATTTTCAAAATATAGAATCGGCCGGCTTGTTCATCAATGTAGGTATCACACGTCTCTGTATGCAAAGTACTCTCCTGGTAATGATAAGAGATTTGAATACAGTCAACACAGACGAAATGCATACGGGCAAAAACGGAGGACAAATATTTCGCTCGTTCGTTATTGACGAGTGATTTTGTTAGTAGAAAGTACTGTATAATTGGCATGATATTGAAGTAGAACGTAAATAGATTTATGGACAGTTGTTCGTTCTCGACGTGAACTTGTACTCCTAACACATCAGTTAAATTCTGAATGTCAAACAGTGAGCAGAAGCGATTGACGGATTCAGAGGATAAAGACCAATCTATAAAAAAAGAATAAAGACGATCTCAAAGCATACACATCGCTCAAAGTTCGTACCTGGCAATTGAACAATCGGTAAACTCTTGGCTAAACAACTGGCAAGATCAAGATTATTGGGATAATATGGTCGATCTAGATATGTAACTCGTCTGGTCGTTTGGTTCGTGCAGGGAATGAATGCCAAACTAGCGCATCGTTCTACAAAAACAAACAATCATTCGATGGGTATGTAAAACAAATCTCTGATAATCACCTTTGATTTCTAATTGACGATTTTGTTGAAATGTTAATTGTATAACTACTTCAATCACTCGCCATAGATCATTTATAACTTAATATTTGTGTTAATAGTAGAAGATAATCATCAATGGAAGGTTCCAAAGTGATTTGAAGTGTGTCAAGAAAAAATTTCTGTAAATGAGTATCATGATTGTAATATTGCTGAATAGAAATCCGACGTCGTGAATCCATAAGAATGTTACTATTCAAATTTGACAGCACTGACAATGGATCATGCCAATAGACTTGATGAGGAAACAGAAAACGGCCTTTGCCATTGTTTTCTGGCACGAATACAAGTGGCCAAAGACGAAAACGGCTAAGAAAATGATGAGTATTGTTGTCACTTATAAGAAACTGATATATGCGACGAATACTATCCAATGTTTCGTAGCACGGTTGACCAAATGTTTGTGGAAGAGCACAAGGTATTCTACAACGAACAAATCGTTCTTTTTGGATGAGCATAGCATAGTATCGTCAACTCACAGTTCGAGTTCATTTGGTGCATTCAACATCATCCATAGGATATTCTGATTTAAATCAGACGACCATTTCATGAAGATTTCAAACATAGTTATAGGCAAAACGTGCTCCTTTAACCCGAGTGTGTTTACTACAAAGTCTCGATTAGTTAATGTTAGTTTTGCTTGATCTAGATGTTGTACGTAGCAACGAAAGCATAATGTTTCACTTTTCGGATGTATATTATAGACATCGTCTGCTTTAGCTAGTCTGTTCCCTTCGATTGGTATCCAAATATGATTTCTCAACGATAGACAGAATGTCGATGGAATACGTGTATCTGCATGTCTCCGTCCAGATTTGACTTGATCGGCAGATATAATCGATGCGAGATAATATTTCGACAATGTTGAATGATGACGATCTAAATAGGTGAGCAAACTGACGCAAAAATCAATGTCGGTAGCTGTATTGTTTAGCTGTGCAACGAGTGTGTTGAATTCATCACAAGAACAATCTTCTATTATGAATGGTTGACAAATGATCGTAGCCAATTCGGCAGTAAAGCAAGCCCAATGAGTAGTTTGAAGTTGGAGAACATTGATGTAATCTAAAATCAATCAAAGGTGAAGAGTCGATAGAGAAAAAGAACGCTAATTACGTGTATCAGTTATGTTTATTTGCAGAAATTCAGTAACATTGAGTTGATCAAGAAATCGAACGAAATTCTTGATGTTTTGATCTGTAGGAAACAACTCCGTACGAAAGTTATTGATGTAATCATCTGAGATGTATGTAAATTCATGTCTTGGCGGGTTTAAACATTCCAGTGATTTTGTGCATCCGTATGAAGATGTTAAATGTATTATGGTGCCAGGTGTATCAAGTCGAATGAATTGATTATTACGTGTTTTGATGACCATAAACTTCTTTAGTTGATCCAGATCGTTTTCGAATTGATTAAAATGTACATAGATACACAAGAGAAAAGCAACAAGAACAAAATCAGATTTCGATGAATAACGTGTCGAATCTCGAAGTGTAGGTAATATATACGAGCGATATATGTCCTTGACTTTCGGTTTATCAGTGATACCTATATGTCGAAGATATTCTTGTTTGACCGTACAAATGTTCGATACTTACCTAGCTTTCTAAGTAGAGAGACGATTGAGTCGTATCGTCGTGGAAATTCAGCTTCAATACATTCTAATAATCGTTCGTCAAGTTGAGATATATCGTCAAGAATAATCTTGAATGGTTTTGTGTAATGATTGATTTTCGGCAATGGAAACAGTATTACTTCGTTGTTGTATTCATCCATAGATATTAATCGTACTTGGCCTCTCAGTGGAATTATCTTCAGTTGTTTCAACTCGTTTATTGTCGCACTTTCGTCTTTTTCGCTATAACCACCGCGTGACTGTTCGTATTCTTGTTGTTGCTGCTCAAGAACGTAATCGATACAGACTAGCCATTGAGCAACTGAAATGAAACTTATTTGTACAAGCATTTCTAAAACGAACGTGGTTAATAACTTACTTTGTTTGATACTCGATGTCTTTGTTGAATGTTCTTGGCCGTGTCGCGTGTACAATTCTTTGATAAGTCGAGTGATTGAAGAAAATTGTAACGGAGCACATCCTAATTTGATTAATGTTCGCTCATCGCATTCGGATATCAATTGTTCAGGTACGTAGTATTTATTAAAATGCGCGCAAAATAGTTCTTGAGGAAGAACCTTTCGTACGAATGGATCTTTTACCAGAACACATTGAGAAGTTTGAACCCATTCGGTGTGTATCTGTCCTAGCTCATTTTCTATAGAGACGGGTAATTTAACGAAACCCATGAGAAGTTTCAGGCCGTCATCAACGAATCGATTGAAGTACCTATCCAATGCGTTACGAGTAGGAATAAATTTGAGAAAATAAGTTAAAATTTGAATATCTGTGATATTATTAAAGTTTCCTAACTCGGATAAGGATGACATGAGTAAATCGGGTAACTGCTGAAAGGTTGTATAAGCTAATGGAAGAAGATGGATCATTTCCGATTTCAACCAATCATTCCAAATATTATCCTCATGGATTTTCTCTCGTGTCACAGGTACCTCGAAATCAGCCTGGAGAATGAAACGAAACCCATATGAACGAATTGGTAAATAGGCGAAGACAGGTTGAGGTGAAATGGACTGCATAATCGAACTCTGAAGACCGCTGAGTGGATAGGCAAAGGCAATCGTTGTTGAATAGATATCGCCTTTAACTTCATGTAGTTTCTCCTAAAAACGACAGTCATTTGTCGAAGTTTCGGAAACTGATGTTACCTTGATATTTTGTGGTACTTCAAGAACTTTCTTTACAACGAGCCAAAAAGTTTTGATTACTGCACCATTGATTGATTTCTCTTGCAATTCAATGATTTTGCCATCAGCGTGATCAATTCGAGTAAAAACTCNGTTCGTTCTCGACGTGAACTTGTACTCCTAACACATCAGTTAAATTCTGAATGTCAAACAGGGAACAGAAGCGGTTGACGGATTCAGAGGATAAAGACCAATCTATAAAAAAAAAAAGAATAAAGACGATCTCAAAACACACATATCGCTGAAAGTTCGTACTTGGCAATTGAACAATCGGTAAACTCTTGGCTAAACAATTGGCAAGATCAAGATTATTGGGATAATATGGTCGATCTAGATATGTAACTCGTCTGGTCGTTTGGTTCGTGCAGGGAATGAATGCCAAACCAGCGCATCGTTCTACAAAAACAAACAATCATTCAATGGGTATGTAAATCAAATCTCTGATAATCACCTTTGATTTCTAATTGGCGATTTTGTTGGAATGTTAATTGTATAACTACTTCAATCACTCGCCATAGATCATTTATACTTAATATTTGTGTTAATAGCAGAAGATAGTCATCAATGGAAGGTTCCAAAGTGATTTGAAGTGTGTCAAGAAAAAATTTCTGTAAATGAGTATCATGATTGTAATATTGTTGAATAGAAATCCGACGTTGCGAACTCATAAGAATGTTGCTATTCAAATTTGACAGCACTGACAATGGATCATGCCAATAGACTTGATGAGGAAACAGAAAACGGCCTTTGCCATTGTTTTCTGGTACGAATACAAGTGGCCAAAGACGAAAACGGCTGAGAAAATGATGAGTATTGTTGTCACTTATAAGAAACTGATATATGCGACGAATACTATCCAATGTTTCGTAGCACGGTTGACCAGATGTTTGTGGAAGAGCACAAGGTATTCTACAACGAACAAATCGTTTATTTTCGATGAGCATAGCATAGTCGTCAACTTACAGTTCGAGTTCATTTGGTGCATTCAACATCATCCATAGGATATTTTGATTTAAATTAGACGACCACTTCATGAAGAGTTCAAACATAGTTATAGGTAAAACGTGCTCCTTTAACCCGAGTGTATCTACTACAAAGCTTCGATTAGTTAATGTTAGTTTTGCTTGATCTAAATGCTGTACGTAGCGACGAAAACATAATGTTTCACTTTTCGGATGTATATTATAGACATCGTCTGCTTTAGCCAGTCTGTTTCCTTCGATTGGTATCCAAATATGATGTCTCAACGACAGACAGAATGTCGATGGAATACGTGTATCTGCCTGTCTCCGTCCAGATTTGACTTGATCGGCAGATATAATCGATGCGAGATAATATTTCGACAATGTTGGATGGTGACGATCTAAATAGGTGAGCAAACTGACGCAGAAATCAATGTCGGTAGTTGTATTGTTTAGCTGTGCAACGAGTGTGTTGAATTCATCACAAGAACAATCTTCTATTATGAATGGTTGACAAATGATCGTAGCCAATTCGGCGGTAAAACAAGCCCAATGAGTAGTTTGAAGTTGGAGAACATTGATGTAATCTAAAATCAATCAAAGGTGAAGAGTCAATAAAGAAAAAGAACGCTAATTACGTATATCAGTTATATTTGTTTGCAGAAATTCAGTAACACTGAGTCGATCAAGGAATCGAACGAAATTCTTGATGTCTTGATCTGTACGAAACAAGTCCATGCGAAAATTATTGATGTAATCATCTGATATGTATGTAAATTCATGTCTTGGCGGGTTTAAACATTCCAGCGATTTTATGCATCCGTATAAAGATGTTAAATGTATTATGGTGCCTGGTGTATCAAGTCGAATGAATTGATTATTACGTGTTTTGATGACCATAAACTTCTTTAGCTGATCCACATCATTTTCGAATTGATTAAAATGTACATAAATACACAAGAGAAAAGCAACAAGAACAAAATCAGATTTCGATGAATAACGCGTCGAATCTCGAAGTGTAGGTAATATATATGAGTGATATATGTCCTTGACTTTCGGTTTATCAGTGATACCTATATGTCGAAGATATTTTTGTTTGACCGTACAGATGTTCGATACTTACCGAGCTTTCTAAGTAGAGAGACGATTGAGTCGTATCGTCGTGGAAATTCAGCTTCAATACATTCTAATAGTCGTTCGTCAAGTTGAGATATATCGTCAAGAATAATCTTGAACGGTTTTGTGTATTGATTGATTTTCGGCAATGGAAACAATATTACTTCGTTGTTGTATTCATCCATAGATATTAATCGTGCTTGACCTCTCAGTGGAATTATCTTCAGTTGTTTCAACTCGTTTATTGTCGCACTTTCGTCCTTTTCGCTATAACCACCGCGTGACTGTTCGTGTTCTTGTTGTTGCTGTTCAAGAACGTAATCGATACAGACTAGCCATTGAGCAACTGAAATGAAACTTATTCGTACAAGCATTTCCAAAACGAACCTGGCTAATAACTTACTTTGTTTGATACTCGATGTCTTTGTTGAATGTTCTTGGCCGTGTCGCGTGTACAATTCTTTGATAAGTCGAGTGATTGAAGAAAATTGTAACGGAGCACATCCTAATTTGATTAATGTTCGCTCATCGCATTCGGATAT